>JAQFVV010000611.1:146131-301131 GCA_028023455.1 Epiperipatus broadwayi
ATATATTTAAAGTAAGTTTTGTGTATTTACATCATATTAGCCTGAAAGTAAAAAAAAGTTTATTGGATGCATGCATATAAATGATCTCATTTTAGTTAATAGTTTGAGCTTTATTTATTTATTTGACCATTTATTTATTTCTATTTAGTATTGACTCAACAATGAATCTCCCTAGGCTCATTTTTATATATAATTTAATTTATGTATTTCTTTAAAGCAATATAGATAATTAAATATTTTAATATTTATAAATACAGTAATCAGATATATTTTAAAACTTTTATCCACTTAGAAGCACTTTCGACTATCCTACTGGTAATTGTCAACAAACACTTTGAAAGGCTAACATTCTCACAATTCTGTGATCTTAAAGTTTGATGTCTGCCTGTTAATTAAGTCATGTCTGTACTTGTATATTACCATAGCTTCTTTTATTTTTATTTTTGGTACATTTTTTCAATTTGCAATATTTTAACATTGTTGTAATTAAAGTTAAAACCATAAACACGTAAATTATCATGGTTGTGAAAAACGGACACAGAAACATTATTATATTCTTAATAAGAAAGAGTTTATACGAAATTTTAATCTGGATTGAATAACATGAAATATTTTTTTTTATTTTACTATTGTTAAGAAACATTATTGTTAATTGTTTGATTTGTCTGTCAATTGTTTACATTTGTCTGCTACTAATTGTTTATTTTACCTAGAATTTCTACTCTTCCTGGTCTAGCAGCAATAATTAATTTATATATAGGTGAACAGCTTTGTAGGCCATGTATAATGAATATCCAAATCAACCAAAAATAAATATGAGATTATGTTGATGATGAGATAAGATGTACTGTGACTTGTTTTTTTTTTTTTTTTGCAGAATCAGAACTCTCTTAATGATCACATCCAGATAAACCTGCTAGTTACTTTAACTTTTTTCCACTCTTTGCCCTAAGTTTTTCACATATTTTTCTCTACACTGCACCATTCCATTTTCATAACATAAGCTTGTGACTCAATGACCTTTATATTTAAATCCCCCTTATCTTTTTTTAAACCCAGCATAAAAAACAAGAATCCAACTTCTATATAATCACTTTGTTGATGGGTATTATGCCACAACTACATTAATTGTGTCCTTTCTACTTGGAAGCATTTTCATTAAATTAAGAGATGCCTAATATATTCTATGCCTTCCTTACCCAATTTGAAGTCTAAATCACCCCCATCTTTCCATTTATGTGTATATTCCTTTGTTGCTAAAGATCATTCTGTTTGATCCTTAAACAATAAACTACCTTTGTTGCTATAGTCATAAATTTACTCTGACTTTTGTTTACACACACACACACACATATATATATATATAAACAAAAAATAAAGACTTATAAATCCAATAAATAATATAATATTATATTATTTATTGGATTTATAAGTCTTTATTTTTTTTTGTATTTATATGTATTTCTTTTGGTTAGTTTGTTATATATTAATATTTTGATATATATATATATATATATATATATCAAAATATTATATATATAAAATTTATATATACATATATATATATATATATATATATGTATATATAAATTTTTTATAATCTTCTTCATGCTAGTTTTCCATCTCTCCAACTCACTATTCTTTATTAATGCATCTATTTTTCTATCACATTTTTTGCAACTATTGCACACAACAATTATTTTAACACAGTAATCTCACATTTTGCATAAGTATACTAACATAAGTTTTTTATCCAAATCTCTGGCAAATCATATCACTTTTCCCATTGTTTTTTTTTTTTTTTTGCCTGACCTTTATTCATAACCCAACTCAATATTATTTTGGAAATTCTCTTATTATCCATAAACTGCAATCTACTGAAATTTTTATTTTTATTTTTGCATTTCTCATAAAATCCTTTATCATCATGCTTCTTGAATTGCCTCTTTTGCCATCCAGACATCTGCACATAATGCATGTTCTCCTACTTCTCTTTCTACGTTTTTAAGTAACATAATCACCTTTACTTACACATAATGTATCGTTACCATATGTTAACACTGCTACACCACTCCCTTCTATACAATTCTAGTGACATCATATTTATTTTATGAAAACAATGTTACTTCTTTATCAGCTCCTTCCTTCTCTTTGTTTCATTGATCACATTTTTTTTCTATTTGTCCAAGCAATTTCTCTGATCACTTAAAGATGAATCCGTAAATAATTATACCTGTTAATCATACTTAACTTTGTTTCCCACAATCAAAACTGTTTGTCTCCTATTTTCCCAATATTACTCATCATTAATTTTGATTATTCTTCACTAAATTTAATTCCCATCTCTTTACCAACTATTGTGCATATCCTCAGCATAACCTCCATATCCTTCCTAGTTTCTGTGCACAAGAAGACATCACCTGAAAATAAAAGACCTGATAATGTGCATATTCTCTTGCCATCTATTAATGATATGTCTACCTCTTTTCCTAATCTTTCTACTATTTTTTTCATTTTTCTCAAATGTAACAAAACTAAAGAAGTTGATGTATGATATTTCTGCCTTAGTCTGACCCCATTTTCAACTTTAACTGATTATATATTCTCTAATATGTATAGTAATTATTCTTATATAATTTCTTAATAATATCCACTAAAGTTCCATCCATTCTCAAATTTACTAAACTTGGATTTACTCTATTTTTATTTACTCAATCATATATATTTTGTATATCTAGAAAATCCAAATATAACTGTCTATGTGTAATTCTATGCATGTTTATAAATTGTGTAACTAAAAATAAACTTTCTCCTATATGACTATATGTTTAAAAACCTACTAGCATTTCTCCCACCATATTGTTTTCTTCTATCCATGTGGTGACCTATCCAACAATTGTATGTTTGAAAACTTTATATGTCACTGACTATCCCACTACTGGTCTATAATTATTTAACTTTCTATTATACTTACCCTTTCCTTTAAATAGTTGTGGTATCATTGTATTACTTCAACTATCTGTAAAATCATCATCTGTGACAGCTTATTAAAACACAATAATAGGTTAAATTTTGCCCTATGTCTCAAATTCATTTCTCTCTCCACTGCCCATCCATCCAATCCTCTTGCCTTTCCATTTTTAATTTATTCCTTGTATCATTCATTTAATTCTATATAAACATAATGTCTATTACTATATGCTTTTGTGCTTGATATCAATCTGTCCTTCACATCTAACAGCTTTTATATGTCCATTACAAACTTATTAATGGTTGTCACTATTTTTTTCTCTATATATACACTCAATTCCCTAATAATCTAGTAATCCTATTTCTTTCTCCAATACATTTTTTCTTTCAATGTATTTCCAAATTTTTACTCCCATCTCTTCCACTGTTCTTTATATCTTCCAACAATTTACTAATTAATTTCATTCTCTCTATATAATTAAATATTTTTTACAACATCTTCGTTACTAAATACCTTTACTTCTTGCCTTTTCTTGTTCTTAATATCACATTTATATTCTCTGTATGCTATCCCCTGTCTTTTACACTTTTACTAACTCTCACTTTTCTATTACTTTTATGCTTCTGAATATTCATTCCTAAAATCATATTTGCTACTTTTTCTACTTCCCAACCCCAGTCTTATATTCATCCCCAATACGATCTTCCATGGTTTCTTCAACTTTTATATTATATTATTCTAAATTATTCTTATTATTCATTCTCTACCCACAAATTTCACTATACTTTGTACTTTTATTATTATTTACCATCACATTACTAACCATTTCTATTATAAAGTAATTATGATCACTAATACATATTCTTTGTTCATTATAAAACACTTTAATTTTCCATGCTTTCTTTATTCTTTCTTTTTTCTAATATATAATCTATTGTGTCAAATATATTATATCTAGACCACGGATACTGGCCCTCATAAATACTTGACAAATTTCCAATGCTTAAATTCAGTCTCTGACAATTATTCTTCAAAAGCTGTCCATTCATGTTATCTACAATGTCTTCTATATGCCCTTTAATACCCCAATAGCTATTATACTCCTCAACGTTTTGTAAAATTCTGTCTATCCTTAATTAGGCACTCCATTATAATTTGCCAGTGGCTATATACACTATAGCAACCATTCAAATTTGTCTACTTAACCTTATCTGAACCACAAATGTTAATAACATTTACAGCATTTTAATATTTTCTGACATAACTCCTATACAACCAACTATTTTTTTTTACTTTTCTACATATATCCTGCCATACCATATCTTCCAATATAGGATATTATATGATGTGAAGTACTATTATTTTTTCGTATATGAATACAGGGATATATCAAAAACTATACCCATGGAAACCTGTTAGCTATTTTAATTTCCCATTCCATTTACCATCCTAAGTATTCCCATATCCTGCTCCATACCATTTCCAAAGCATAGTCTTTGTCAACTCCATTATCTTTATATCTAAATCCCCATTCTCTTTTCACAAACCCAGCATAAAAACGCATAAAACACTTTCTGTATTATCACTTTGTTTATATTTATTTTTCCACTCCTTCATTATTCTTTATTATCACTTTGTTTACATTCATTCTTCCACAACTTTATTATTTTATCCTTTATGATTTCAGGCATTTTCATTCAATTAATGGATGCCTAATATTTTCTTCTGGCTTCCTTACACCGCTTGCAGACGAAATCATTCACATTTTTTTATTTATTTATGTGTACAACCATTCCACATTTTGCATATGTATACTTATATGCCTACCTTATATTCATAACCCAATAAAATACTACTTCGGCTATTCTTTTATTATCCATAAAGCAGAATATACAGCATATTTTAATTTTACTTTTTGTATCTGTCATATAAAAACATGACCATCAGATTTCTCCTTGAATTGCCTCCTTTTCCATCAATACATGTGCATCTAATCCTAACTACCTTTTATAAAATTATATCTACTTTATATTTATTATATGTGATCACTGTCCATCTTTTTTCTTTTCTTTGCTTTATCTTTTTTCTCTCATTCATTCAATAATTTTTTTCTGATTATTTAAGAATTTCCAAATAGTTATATCTATTCACCACACTTAACTTTATATTCCCCATTAAAAAATCTATGTCTTCATTTTCCCCAGTATTAATCATCATTACTTTTGATTAATCTTCATTGAATTTAATCCCCATTTTTTTACCCAGCCTTGTCCATGTTCTCTGCATAACATCCAAATCATTCTTTTTTTTCTGCACCCAAAAAACCACAGCCAAAATAAAATACTTTACAATGTATATACTCCTTTTCTACCTATTAATCATATCTCTACTGCTCTTCTTCATCTTTCTATTGCTCTGTTTTTATTTCTGTCAAATACAACAAAAAATAGGTGACATTGGGCTTCCATGCCTTAGTCCCACCACATTTTTAACTAACTGATTCTATATTCTTTAATTGATACATATAGTAATTATTTTTTTCATATAATTTCTTAATAATATCCATTAAAGCTCCATCCATTTCCAAATTTACAAAACATGACCATAATCTATTTCTATTTACTCTATCATATGCCTTTTTTATGTCTATAAAATCCATATTTATCTGTCAGACTCTATTCATACTCATATTATTAAGTTGTTTAACTACAAATAAACAAACTCTCCCACTATATTTTTATTCCATCCATTTTGTAACTCTTCCAACCACCATATATAAAAAACTTTGTACATCATTATCATTACTGCTATATTTTTTTAAGTTTCTATGATGCTTTCCCTTTGCTTTAAATAGTAGTCTTACTCTTGTATTCCTCCAACTACCTGGAAAATCACTCTTTTGTCATAACTTATTAAAACATGATCATAACTTTAATTTTGCTCTATGTGCCTAAATTCATTACAATCTTGGCTGCCTATCTATCCAAGTCTTTTACCTTTTCACTTTTTAATTTCTTCCCTGCCTTATTCATTTCATTTTCTGTAAACCTAATATTCCCATGATTATATGTTTTTATGTTTGCGATGACTATGTATTTTACATCTAACATTTTTTTATATTTATTATATATTTATTTAAGATTATCATTAATTCTTCCCTACAGGCACAGTTTATTCTCTTATTATCTAGTAATACTATTTATCTCTCCCCTAAATTATTTGTTTTAATGTATTTCCGAATTGTGTATTCCCATCTCTTCCACTTCTAGTAATATCCTCCAACAATTTATTATCCAATTTCATTCTCTCTCTTTATAATGATTTATTTTAGTCAACTTCTTTATTTCTAAGTACTTTTCTCATTTAGCATTATCATCTTATTCACTTCCTTTGTTTTTAATAGAACATTTGTTTTCTCTGCATGCTTTCCCTATTTTTATAGTTGTACTAACTCTAATTTTTTCTATTATTTTTATTCTTCTGAATATTCTCACCTAAAACCCTAATTGTCACATTTTTCTATTTCACCACACCAGTCCTTATACTCATGCCAACCAACTTTTCCATGGTTTCTTCAACTTCTATTTTATACTCTTCTAGCTTATTCTTATCATTCATTCTTCATCCACATGTTTTACTATCATTTTTACTTTTATTATTATGTTCCATGACATTTCTAACCATTTTCATTATAATGAGGTAATGATTACTATTACATACCCTCTCTTTATTATGCACACACCTTAATTTTGTGTACTTTATATATTCCCTTTTTATCGACTAATATATATTCTATTTTATAGAATATATTAATTCTAGATCATGTGTATTATCCCTCATAAAGATTTTATAAAATTTCAATGCTCAAATTAACTCTCTGACAAAAATTATTCAAAAACTGTCCATTCTTATTACATACATCATCATTTTTTCTATATTCCCATATTTCTTCCTTATACCAATTATTCTCTTATACATTTATTGAAAATATGTATATCCTTAACTAAATGTACCACACTTCCATTCTTTTATAGTTTGACTATCTCCAGTGGCTATATACCCACCATCCATTTCTAGTCTTTTTAACATTATCTCAAATCATAAATGTTCTTGACATTTAACAGTATTTAAATACTTTTTTGGCATAACTCCTATACAACCACCCCTGTTTTCACTTTCCTTTATACCCTGTCATACTACATTTTCCAGAATATGTGCTTCTCCTCTTAGATGTGTTTCCACAACAGGTAAACCTTTAGCTCTTCATTTTGAGTAATTTGTATAATTCCAGCCACTTTTCCTTCTCTCCTACTACTTTGCAACTTCAAATATCCAAATCTAACATTTTTTCTCTTAATTACTATTTTATAAATTCATTTCATTCTTTCCACTACATTTATAAATAACTTTCTTACTATTAATTTTATAGACCCATTCTTTATCCACAGCTACATTTATATCTAAATCAGCTACCCTTTGATTAATTTTACATCCTGTTCATTCTTCTTTCTTCACCTTGTTGTTATTCTATGTACAATTTGTCTTTACTATTTAACTTCTTTCCAATAAAAATATTCCTCATATCTGCAATGATAATATTTCTTTAACACAATTTTTTCCATCTCCCATTTATAGAACATGCACTATCTCACATATACTTTTTGTCAAACTTGGTAATAATCCAACTATTCCCATTTTTTTTCTTTAATCTTAGTCAAATTCCTAATCAATTCTATATACTCATCCATTACTCTCTTTGATGGCTCTGGTAAATTATTAGTTTCTACCATGACAAACACACTCCACTTCCTGACTTTTTACTTTATGTGTAACATTCCTAAATATAGCTCCATTCAAACATACTATTACATACCTGTTTCTATTTTTTCTTGTAATTATATCTCCACATTCTCTAATTAGTGAATATTCTATCATGACTCTCTCATAGTCTATTTTCTCTGCTTCTTATGCAACATTATCTACTACCTTCCAGGCTTTTTTAACCACTTTTTCCTTATCATCCCTTCTGCATAATTCCTTTATCTGTTCACACTTCATCTCTAATGATTTTAATTTTGCCTCTACATCATTTACCAGTTCCTCTATCTTACTTTTTATTTGGATAAACATACCCATTGCACTACTAATTGCTCCTACACCATAAATCTTGTTACTTGATTAAAACTATACTTTTTCCTATATTTCTCAATTCCATTTTGCTCCATTTTTTCTAAATTTCTCTTTAACTGTCTACACTTAGAATGAACTTTTTCATCTTTTTATCCCATTTACACACTATCTACATAATCATAAACTTGTTATATTCTTCCTAGTCTTATTTAAATGTTTCCAGTGATAAACTTCATCACATAGGGTACACTCTACCACAGAACACCTATTTTTTCTGATCACTATTATGCATTATGGAATACAAATGCAATCAATATTCCTTATTTTTTAATTCACCTACTCTATATTTGAATTTATGCCTATTGCCCTACTCTTAAAGCCCTTGTACACAGGAAGTTAAAAACTGTACTTTCTTTCAATGATGATTGATCAATAAATGTATGTTTTCTGACCATAGGCTTCCAAAACGTTATCTTTTTCCTCAAATAAATCACTTCTTTTCTTTAATTAAAAAATATTTATTAGCAAGCCTACTAAAAACAAATGATCTGGCTTACAACTTAGTTATAAAATATTATTACATTTACACATGGGTGGCACTATTTCTAGCTAAATTCCTAAAAATATGCCATTTCCACGGCCACACCCAAGTTTTTAAGCATTCTTTATAAAATAAATCCTAAAAAGATTGTTAACTCGGAGTTAAGTCTTCTTTCTACGATAAAATCTACAAAGAGTGTTAACTCGGCCATGCTAAAAGCAGAGAAAAATGCCATAGTTGTTTATGTCATGCACTATATCAAAATGCTGTGTTATGTATTTTATTGTAACAATATTGTATGAGGGTGTATTAAGTTGATTGTGTCAAAAGTATTTAAATTTTCATTGGGGCCTTTTTTTTTAAAGACGAATTGATGTAATGTTACCTTTTAACAATTTAAACAGAGTCATGATTGTTCCTTGTAAAGCTATAAGCCTCCTAAATTCTCGATTAGGGTGGGGTAGCATAAAATTTTTAAATGATCATGCTTTGAGTCATGTTTTAGCGAGAAATTTTCCGAGACAAAAAAGCTGGCTAATTCCAACAACAGAAAACTTGAAAAGATGGGAATCGCCAGACACAGAAGCCAGTGCTGTAGTATTTCTACAGCAAAAAAAAAAAAACATCCTGCTGCTGAAAGAAAAGATTGGATTGTGCGACAAATATATGCAGATTTGAAGGTCCAAAAACATCTTTCGACTTTTATTTGTAAGTCTTGTTGTGGCCAACGTAAATGTTCACTTCATAAAGGCAAGCTTGTTTGAGGGATTCCAAATGGCCTTCGTCAAATGGAAAAAATAAAAGAAGCAACTTTAATTTTTATTTAAATGTACATCCCTTCTTCTCCCGATAATTGTTGTCGTCGGCAATCACATGTAAAATAAAAGAAGTAATTAAAATTTTTATTTAAACATAGCCCCAAAAACTCCTATTCTCCCAATAATTGTTGTTGATGGCAATCAAACGGTCAAATAAAATGAACTCAATTATTCTTTAATCGTATAGAAAAAAACCCTCCCACTAATTGTCATTGGCAATCAAATGTCAAAGTAAGACCGTAAATTATTAGTTAAACATAACCCAAATTACTATTTGAACATACACCAAAAAAGACCCACTCTTGTCAATCAAAATTTAAGAAACAACTATTATTGTACCATTATCAAATCAAATATTATTTGGTAAAACACAAATAATTTATAAACGAAAAAAAAAAAAAAGTCAATTCGTTTTTCAATCAGATGGTAAACAATAAAAATCACTTAAAGTTTGATTTAAACATACACACAAACAAAAAAAAAATGCATAACCCTTTCTCCCAATAATTGTTGTCGGCAATCAAATGTTAAAAATAAAAGTAAAGTACAATTATTCTTTAATCGTACACAAAAACACCCCTCCTACTAATTGTTGTTGGCAATCAAATTTAAAGCACCAAAAGTAAGGTAAACCGATTATTTTTTAAACATAACCCATATTACTATTTGAACATACACCAAAAAAAAGACCTGCTCTTGTCAATAAAAATGAAAGAAACTACAACTATTATTGTCTCATTGTCAAAAATATTAGGTTTTGGGCAAACCAAAAACATAATTTATAAAAGAAAAAAAAAAGAAAGTCCAATTGGTAGTCAATCAAATGTAACCAATAAAAGTAACTTCAATTTTGATTTAGACATACACAAAAAAAAAAAAACCCCTTTCTCCCTATAATTGTTGTCGGCAATCAAATGTAAAATAAAAGGAATGTAAATTAGTATTTAATCATCATCCAAAAACACCCACCCATCTCACTAATTATTGTCAGCAATCAAATGTACACCACCTCTAAAAGTAACGTAAACTACAATTTTTTAAATGGTTACACCTCTTCCCCCAATAATTGTTGTCTACAATTGTACATCCAAAAAACACCCCTCCAAATAATTAGTGTCAGCAATCAAATGTAAGCCAATCAAAGTAAGACCGTAAATTATTATTTAAACGTAATCCAAATTACTATTTGAGCCTACACCGAAACCCTAACCCAGGCATTTACCTAAAAACACCCTCTTGTCAATAAAAATTAAACAAACAACAACCATTATTGTCTCTTTGTCAAAAATATTTATTTGTAGAACCAAAACCATAATTTATAAACAAAAGGAAGTTGAATCGGTTGTCAATCAAATGTAAACCAATAAAAGTAATTTTAATTTTTATTTAAACGTACACACACATGAAAAACAAACCACTTCTCCCAATAATTGTTGTCTGCAATCAAATATAAACCTATAAAAGTAACATAAATTATTATTTAATCGTACACAAAAACACCCTTCCCACAAATTGTTGTCCACAATCAAATGCAATCCTATCAAAGTAACGTAAATTATTATTTAAAGCTCCATCCAAAAAACCCGTTCTCTCTTGAATTTTGTCAATCCAATTTACAAAACAGTAATACTATTTAAAAAAATCCACACAAATTGCTATTTGAACACATACCAAAAAGATTCTCTTGTCAAAAAAAATTAACAAAAAGCAACTAGTATTATCCCATCATCAAAAATATTATTTGGAAAAAATAATTCAGAAACGAAAGAAATTAAACTTTGTAAACAACAACAAAAAAGTCATTATTAATAGAGAATCACTAGCCCAGGAATGTTATATTAATTTTTTTTTGGTTAGAAATCATGCCACCCATGGCTGACATGAAGGATCAGATGAGAATAATTATATCGTTTTTAATTCTATATTTAAAATAGCAAATGCAACCCTTGTAAATGTTAACTCTTCATAATCATTCCAAATTCAATTAAACCTATCTCTTTTGATTACAAATTACTCATTCTACACTTTCATGCAACAAGCAATTATTGTGCTTATTGATGATCTCAGGTGATTTATTGCATGAAAAGACAAAAAAACTTTTATCTTAGATTTCATTACAGAATAAACACATCACCAGAGTGAAGCAGCCAAGACTTATGTGATGTGATCCACTATGACTTCTTCTTATGTGGAGTCAGAAATCTCTCAGCAACTATAGCCATGTTAACTTCCATTTCCACCCCCAACCTAAGTTTTCCCATATTCATCTCTATCCTGGTCAATCCCATTTCCACAACACAATCTTTGTCAACTCCATGACCATTTATTTAAATCACCATTATCTTTTCCCAAACCCAGCATAAAAACCAATAACCCACTCTGTAAAATCTCATTGTTTATATTGATTCTTCCACAATATCATTATGTATACCCTTTCTGCTTTCAGGCATTTACATTCAATTAACATATGTGTAATATTTTCCATGTCTTCCTTCCTCAACATGCAGACTAAATCACCCACATTTTTCCATTTATGTGTATATTCCTTTGTTTCTAAATATCCCATCCAAGCCTTAAACAGTAAATTACTTTTTTTGCTATTATCATAAATGAACTCCCACCCAATATTCTGTTTACTTATATATATATATATATATATATATATATATATATAAGTAATATATATATATATATATAGTAAAAATAGTTTAACTATATATATATATAGTTAAACTATTTTTACTTTCCATACTAGGTCTTCATTTCACCGACTCGATATTTTTTTGTCAATAAATTACTTCTTCTATCCCATTCCTTAATGCAATGACATTCAACGATTCTTCTAACACAATCATCCCATATTTTGCATAAGTATACTGATATAAATTCTTTATCCAAAGCATCTGCATATTGCATTATGTTTTTCACCCATATTGTTGCCTGCAATTTATTTATAACCCAATTAAAAATTATTTTAACTATTTTTTTATTATCCATAAACTGCAATCTATCAAAAACATTTTTACTTTGCTTTTTGAATCTCACATATAAAAACATGACCATCACATTTCTCCTTGAATTACCTCCTTTTCCTTCACACATCAGCATCTAATACATGTCTTCATATTTCTTTTTGTACTTTTTCAATATAATCTCATATCCCCTTACTAACACATAAGACATCATTATCACATGTTAATCCTGCTACTGTCACTCCCTTCCATACAATTCTAGCTACATCATACTTATTATATGAGCACATTGTTAATTTTTTATCAATCTCTTTCCTTTCATTGCTTCATTTATGATTTTTTTTTCAGATTCATCCAGTAAAAGTATCTGATTACTAAAAATGATTCCCAAATAATTATATGTATTCACCACACTTAACTTTATATCCTCCAATAAAAATTCTGTCTAGTCTTTCCCCAGTAATACTCAGCATTGCTTTTGATTTTTCTTCATTACATTTAATCTCCATGTCTTCACCCACACACATGTGCACACAAAAGGACATCATTAACAAATAAAAGATCCCACAATGTATATACTCTCTTGCAACCTATTAATGGTATTTGTACCTTTCTTCTCAGTCTTGTTATTGTTATCTCCATTTTTGTCAAATACAACAAAATGAAATAGGTGACATATGACATCTTTGCCATAGTCCCACCAACTTTTCAACTTTAACTGATTCTATATTTTCTAATTGATACATATAAATTATTTTCATATAATATTTTAATAATATCCACTAAAGCTCCATTTATTCCCAAATTTACTAATCTTACACATAATATAATTCTATTTGCACAACCATGTGCCTTCTTTATATTGATAAAATAAACATATAGAATTATCAACCAGTATGTATACTCACATTTATAAGTTGTGTAACTACAGATAAACTATCTCCTATACACCTATCTGATTAATATTTTTCTTGAATTTCTTCCTCTATATTATTTTCACCCATCAATTTTGCAGCTTTTCCAGCCAGGATATATGAGAAAACATTACATAGTACTGATGTTATCATTATCGGTCTATAAATGTTTAACTTTCTATTATATTTATTCCTTCCTTTAACCAATTCTGCTTACTATTGTATTAATCCAAATACCTGGAAAATCTTTCTTCTGTGGGATCTTATTAAAACATGATAATAATTTTAACTGTAACCTATGCCTTAAATTCATAACCATCTATGTTGCCCATCCTTTGCTTTTCCATGTTTTAATTTCTTACTGCCTTATTCAGTTCACTTTCTGTAAACCTAATAGTTTCATTACTATATATGATTTCTTGTTCTCTGTCACTCTTTCTTTTACATGTAACCTATTTTCTATATCCATTACATACCTATTTAAGATTATCTCTAAATCGTTTCTGGAGATACACTCTATAGACTCCTAATGCAATAATACTATTTATCTCTTCCTTACATTCCATATTTTAATGTATTTCAATTTTTACTCCAATCTCTTCCACCTTTATTGATATCCTCCAACAATTTACTATTCATTGTCATTCTCACTATATAATTATCTATTTTAGCCAACTTTTTGTCTATGTACTTTTCCTATTTAACATTAACAACTTCTTCACTTTCTTTATTCATAATAGCCCACTTATAGTCTCTGCATAATTTTCTTTATCTTTTACACTTATTCCTAACTCTCACTCTTTGATTACTTTAATTCTTTTGGATATTCTCACATAAAATCCTGTTTGCCACTTCTTCTATTTCACCACGTCCATCATTATACTCATCCCTAACCAATTCTTCCATGGTTTATTCAATTTAATTTTATAATCTAACTTATTCTTATAATTCACTTCCAATCCATATCTTTCACTATGCTTTCAACTTTTATTACTATTTTTCATCATATTACTAAGCATTTCATTTATAAAGAAGTTATGATCACTATTACATATTCTCTCTTCATTAGCAAACTGCTTAATTTTCCATACTTTATTCATTTCCCTCTTTCTCTACTAAGACATAACCTAATATGTAGAGAATAGGATTTCTAAACCATGTGTATTGTTTCTCAACCTAATTAATAAATTTCCAATGCTCAACTTCACTCTGACAAAAAATCTTCAAAAGCTGCCCATTCTTATTACCTACATTATCAATTTCATCAATATCCCCATTCATATCTCCTATACTCATTATTCTCTTCCCCTTTTCTAGAAAATTATGTATATTTTAACTAGGCATTCACATATGTTATTGTTCCACCCCATTTTAATTTGACTATCTCCAGTGGCTATACACATTATTGACTTGCTAACCTTATCTCAAAACCCAAATGTTCATGACATTTAACGGTATTTAAATATTTTTGTTATAATTCCTACCCTTTTTTCTTTTTCTTTCTATTTATAGCATGCCACACGAAATCTTATGTGATGTGATGTGATGCTCTGTGACTTCTCCTTATACTGAGTCAGGAATCTCTCAGCAACTTTGTCCAGAAAAAACCTATTAGCCACTTTATATTTTTTCCCTTCCCCACCATAAGTTTCTCCATAATCTGCTCCATCCCATTTCAACAACACAATCTTTGTCAACTCTATGACCTTCATATTGTACCGGTAAAAATCACCATGCCTATTCACACACAGTAATCCGAATTCGAACCCAGTCCACATCTAGGAATAAATTCCAAATCAAACTAAATTCAAACCCAAAACCCTGGCATGACCCACTGATGACAACATTACAACGGTACGGGGTTCTCCCTTTACTAGCTCATCGAAAAACACAGACTAAATTACCTACAATCAGCTATTTCATAGATATTTTATAGTCGGGATATTGGTACGACTGATAATTTAATGTATATATTTAAGTTGTCGATACAGACATAGGTGATTGACTAGATTTCGAGATAATAATGCAAGAGAACAAAATTGGTAGATAAATTTTTAATAAGTTATTGAAAGCATTGAATAATATTATTTACAGGTACGTAAAACTCTCATATGTATTTATAATAAATTGCTGTAGTCATCAATAATCATTTGTACTGATTAACAAACCCATGCCAATATTTATGTGTTTAAATGGTTGTACAGGTTGGTATGAGAATCAGAGTAATAGGAGCGCTTAAAATATTTATCTACTAGTTTATATTAATTTTTTTATTTTAATAGTTTCAAACCATTCCATACGGATAAATGGGAGGCGGTTTTATATAAAAATATGATATATAATACTGATTACTGATGGTTGCAGGGATTAATGTATACTACAAATAATAACTTGCGGTGCATTGCGGCCTTTACTTTGACAATCTTAATGCTCCCAAGTAGATCCGCACTACAACCACCCCATTTTCGAACCCGGTGATCCAAGAGATACCTGGAGAAGAATTTCTTTCTCTCCATGTGGTAGTAAAACGAGACGCCAACTTAAGCGAAGGTAAAGGCATTGCCACAGTAACATCGAGGAAGAGTGATCGGAAGTGGATTTTAAAACGAAATTATATAAAACCCTTTCTCTCCGTAACATTTTCTACCAACAGTCCGATATAACTATTCAATAAACATGAAATCAAACGATCCAAAAGTAATAATTAATTAAATTTACTCTGAAACCCATAACTCCCCAGATTGTTCGAAGGTAATAATAAATTATTATTCTTACTCCGTAATAATATATAACAAAAGATTATAATAAAATTTTAGACTATTTTAAGTATTTGAGATTTGGAGTATAGATTAAAATATCATGACAAAGTAAAAGAAACAATAAAAATACTTGAATATTTCTCAACTCAACATAAATGACGATTTTTAATTCGATACAAAAAAATTACTTTTAAAATGAATATAATAAATATTATGAGATAACTTTACTGACTTTAATTAGAGTTGAGAAATATTATTATCCGCATCGTTTTGTTTGTAAAATAAGTAATAGTAAAAATATAAATGTATTCACAAATGGATTATTAGTAGGCACAAATATTAATAATTATCATCTAAAGACTAGAGCACACACCGAAATATTAGAGAAGAAATTTACTGACAGGTTTTAGTGTAACATTTTCAAATGGAAAGCAAGAAATTTACACAATTACTTTGATTAACAGATTAAATATAAAATTATTCTAGAGAAAGTAAAATTCATGAACAAAAGTACCATTCTTTCTTCTCCGGCTTTTCTTCTTCTGATATTAAAGAACAGGCATTTTGAATTTCTTAGAACCATGGTTAATTTAAATGTTGGAATTTGGAAGACTGAGCACGGAAACATTACAGATCAGCGATACGAAAGATTTAAATTAGCAGAACAGGAATCAGCTTCTTGGATTTAGCCCATCATGATTTCAGTTTACCGGGCAACTTCTTAATAACGGTTCAAGTGATTTCTCTGACAACTACTTTGTAGTTTGAGATGATCCAAACACACCAAGTCAAAATTAGAGTGTCTATATTATATTTAGAGGCTCCTGCCTTTCCCTATTCAACCCCCCCTTTGATTTCCCCCAAACATGACTCCTGCTTCGACCCCTCCCCCTCCTCTTTTTTACACAAAAAAAAAACAAAACGGGAAAAACTCTGGGGGAAGTGGTTAAACCTTAAAAACAACAAAAACAACTTCTCACCAACTAAATCCCCCTTATCTGTTCTCAAACCAAGCATAAAAAGCAATAACACACATTAGTAGCCTTAATGCGCCCTCTGTTGTTAGATATTAATGTATTTTGTCCAGTATACTACACACACACACACATATATATATATATATATATATAGTTTATTTATATTTTATTATCAATTATTCAACATATTTTAAAAATATTTACTTTAAAACCAAATTATTCATGACTAAAATCACTTTTTAATCTTTAAGTAATTGTTTAAGATGAGTGAAAGGAAACTAAAGTTACAGTAAATCCACATGAAAGTTAAGTTTAACTAAAAAATAAAAAATTTCATAAATGTGAATGCAAAAAATTTTACTGATATTTTGAAAATTCTAAGTACAATTGTACATTTTGAAACAAAATTTCATTGTTTTTAATGTCTGAACAATGAATTAATCTGATTTTTATATAAAGTTCAAATAAAATTATTTTATTAAATATCGCTTTTGATTGGTAAAGTAAATCTTTAAATAAAAACTAAAAGTTTATCTTGTATCTATATCACATCAGGATATTTTTTTTTAATTTGAAAATTTGAAATATCAACTGTAACAATTTTTTATTTTATTTGGAAAGTTATATGTATAATAATAATGTGAACATGAGAGAGGAATAAAGATTATAATAATAAAATAAAATTATGCAAATATAATTAAAATCTTCTTAAAATGTGGTCAAAGTGGAGCTGTTAATGTTTGAATTAAAAAAAATAAAAGGATTTTTTTACCTACAAAACTATTTTGAGTGTGTGTGTATATATATATATATATATATATAATATTATAAATCGATGTCTGTATTTCTTCAAAATAATATACGCAAATTTATAAATAAATATTTAAAAAATACAGTATTTAAAAGCTTATATATATATATAACAGTCACTTAGGAGCGCTTATATATATATATAACAGTCACTTAGGAGCGCTTTCAACCAACTTGTGGCTTTGTCAACTATCACGTTTAATTTAACATTTTACAGTTATATAAAAATTGCAACCTACATTTCAAAGCAATTATTTTGTAAGTTACCTTCCGCCATTCTTTGATAATCCACATATCATTTGTAGAACTCATTTTCATTTATATATAATATTATAAATCGTGATAGTTGACAAAGCCACAAGTTGGTTGAAAGCGCTCCTAAGTGATTGTTATACACACACATATATATATTTATAAGCTTTTAAATACTGTATTTTTTAAATATTTATTTATAAATTTGCATATATATATATACTCAAAATAGTTTTGTAGTTAAAGCAATCCTTTTATTTTTTAATATATATAAATATATATATATATCATAAAATTGTTGTTGTTACATAGAGGAAAATGTTTTAATTTATTTTTTATTTATTTTTGCGTTTTCTTCAATGGGAATATAAATATTTGGTAGGTATAACTGAAAGAAAAAAAACAAACATTAAGAAAGAAAAATACTTGTCATTTGTATTAATGTTTCCATGTGTGGAACTCTAAGAGAAATATGTGTGGAGTTATTTGGGGCAATCAACATAACGTTTTTATTGAGTAGAATTAATTTAGTGTTGTTGATATTCAAAGATTATAGAAACTGAATGGGAATTGAAAAAATATAATTATTCCCTTGTCAATCTGTTAACAAAATCATAATATTTATGAAATCAGTGCCTTAAACCAGTTTAAGCTTAGGACTTTGATGGTAAGCATTAGATTATAATTATTCCAATATAGAAGCACAGGCTTTGTGAAAAAAAAAATTTACCTGTAGGTTTCTATAATGCATAGTAAAATGAGTGTCTGGTAACGTTTTTGCATCAATATATATATAACAACAGAAGTATATAATCAATATATATATAACAACAGAAGTATATAACAAAATAGAAAAAAGTAAGTGTAAATCATTGCAAAAATACTTTTGATATACTATATACTATAAAATATATAATATGTCTATTTAAATACATTATGCACATTCATGAATTACAGTTAAAATATTTAATATTGATAAAAATCCTTATGTGTATAAAATCATTATCATTATTATTCATATTCTTATTATTATAACAACTAAATAATGATATTTAACTATTAATTTGAGTTATCATTGCAAATTTATTTAAATATATTATTGATGTCTGTGTATGTTTTTTTTATTAGTTACATGTGGGTACAAGAGATGATTTCTAGACAAAACAATCATAAAATAATTGTATATGGAGTAGGTATGTGGGGACTTACACATTATTGTCTTTATGATAACTTAGATAACACCAAGGCATTAATGACACTTTTATTATATATATATATATATATATATATATATATATGTGTGTGTGTGTATGTGTGTGTGTTTTAAAAATAACTATTACTTTATCGTTGGTGTTATAGAATCCTACAAGGGATTATGAACATTTATGATGCTATTCCTTTGTAATTGATACAGTTTTGATAAGTATCACGTTTTGTTACTTAAAACTAATACATGTGAATACAGTATAATATGTGATATGCATTGTTATTTTTCACATTTCTCTTAATATCATTCACTTAATGATGGCTAATTTAAAAGTTTATAGTAAGATTATTTTAAAATTCCAATTTTAAGTTGACTACAACTTAAATAATATTTATTGCTTACGCTTGCTTATATAATTATTTGCTATTTATCTGCTCTTATTAATTTAATTCCCTTCTTCCAATAATGTTATAATAATTACATTGTTATTTTATAGTTATACAGTAAAACAATAATATACAAATTCTGAATAGCTATCAGCAACATATCTTATTCAATAAATTTTAATTTACTTATTGAACAAAATTGAATGTTTTAAAATAATATTTCCACCAATATAATAATTTTTTTGGATGAAATTTAGACTCAGAAATAGCTTTAAAGTTATTCCATACTTCAAAAAGATTTTCAGTCATTAGCTGTAAACTTACACCAATTTTAACTTGAAATCCAAATGAGTCAAGGAAGAAGTTGATAACTGATGGAACTGTAACAGCCAAAACAAATTCAACTCAGAATAGCATCTATTCAGCTATGCTGAATGGAAAGTACTAACTTTATGACATGGATCTGAAAAATATAAATTTAATAACTTAATGCATACAATACTGGAAGGGAAATATTAATCACCATTATGCATGTTTCAAGACTTTCAATGAACTCAACCAATTGAATCATGAACTGTGGGAATAAGTGCACATATAATCCTTTTACAATATTTTCCTTTATGGACTTTTGATTTATCTTAGGTTGAAATCATGTGATTATATATATATATATATATATATATATATATATATATATATATATATATATATATATATATATATATATATATATATATATATATATATATATATTTGTATTTTTACTTTCTTTTACCATAGGTTAATGGGGATGGGTGGCAATACTACTACCTTAACTTTAAATTGAAATAAAATATAGGGTCACATAAACTTGGTTTTGGGTGAATTTCATCATCATTAGAGTTATAGGTAAGACTTTATATTTTCCAACATTAAATATAAACACATGTACAATTACGCTGATATTTGTTATTTGTGTTTTAATACTAATAATTCTGTCAGTTATTTGTTTTTTCTCAGTTTCTATGATTAAAAGCTTATAGCATGTATGGTCTTTCCTATCATTATAAAATGAATCATAATAAAAAGGGGGATACCAAACCATTACCTTGTTATTCAATACTAATAAATCTGCAAATATATTGGAAAGAAAAAAATATGGTTTACTTAATTCTAAATTAACAAACACTTATATGTAAATAATTAGTTTTAAAATCTCCTTTTAGTATTGATATTGTATGATTACTTTATGAGGGAAAAAGGGGAGATTGCATTAATAAAAATCAATTGTACTGATCAAAAAAAAATTGTTGTGGATATTTAAACAAAGTAATTGCTATTGTTATATTTCCTCATTGAATAAATTGTAATAAGTATGAATAAATCCATTAAACATAGGATTCCAAATTAAAGACAGTCATTTGCATTTTTCTTTATTCATTTAACAATTTACCAAGTAGTCAATGCAATAAAGAAAGTAATACAAATATTCCTTGAAGAACATTATGTGTATTCTACTAATCTTGATTTCTGGAAAAAGTAAAAATGATAAGAGTACAGAAGATATATGAGATACATTCATATGCAACCATGCATCTCTTAGGATTGTAATCAGGCTGGTAATTAGCTAAAAGTTTAAGAACCAGAGATACAATTTACTGTGGCTGCTCATATATATATTTTAACCCTGAAATTATATTTAAATACTGAATTTATGTGGAGAGAAATGATATATTTAATCTAGTTAAGCTCCCAAGTTCTGTCAGTTATATACATTAAACAAACACGTTATATGATGTGGAATGTTTAAGCACCACATAATAAGAGCCATATCTTGTATGAAACATTATTAATTTGTCTAAATTTGAAGTCAGATTTTTGAATACAATTATTTCATTAGATTAAATGTTGTTAGAATGCAATAAAATGTAACATTTTTTTCCCAAGCAATACTGGTGTTTGTATTTTTGAGGCATAATCCGCATGTGTACATCTTTATACATCATTCATAAGCCTTTCTATTCATTTATTTATTAATACATGAATATTTTTTTGTGTAAAATCTTTACAAAAATCATACACACTATACAATACATTCCTACATTAAGTATTAGATAATTCTGTGAACATACTAACAAAAAAATAACAAGAAAGGAAAACTTTCTGGTACATTCATATATAATGTGGATGGTGTCAATAATATATTTAGTTAAAGGGTTAACATTTAAATCTAGAATTACTTAAATATATGTGCATATTTCACAAAGTTTTCTTTTTTTTTTTCATTTTATTTTATTTTTAGTTTGTGAACAGAAGTATCTAGTACTTAATAAAAACAGGTATTTTATAGTGTGTAAGATTTGTACTATACGTTTTGCACAAAAGACTAACCAAAATTATTGATCCACACTGACTTTATGATCAGAAAGAAGTATGCGATGAGACGTCTTATATGTCGAATTATATTAAGTGATGGATTTAAAATGCAAAACATACATGAGTACAAACTATTTAAGTACATTTTGTAATGAATAATCATGAGGCTATATCCAATGCATTCATTTAAAAACTCTTACAAAGAAAGAATCATATGTATATATGTAATAGTACCTACTATCTACCTATACTTTTTCAATATATTTAATCAAATATAAAAATTAATTACTTACTTGACAAAAATGTTTAGAACTCAGAAAATATATATAAAGTCATGTTAAAATTAGCAAACTAAATATATTGCATCTCTAATAAGCTTATATAGTTTGCACATGTAAAATGATAATTTATATTCATGTAAATATTTATGAATACTTAATAAATTCCATTTATATTTTCCTTTGGAAATTTTGATTTTATTCTTATCACTTACAGATTACTATAAACTACAATATTTACCTAAGTTTTAAGCTAGAAACAATATTTTTCAATAGGAGATGAAGTGTTCACTATTTTTTGATGAATAATATTCCTGTAGAGTGATTTTCATAATAATCATACGTTTTTTGCTTCATTTCTTATGATTGCACTCCTCCACAAAGTGTTAAAAGCAAATGAGAATGGTAATTTCGCAACTATATTATTATTCATTAAGTGTATAATGTCTAGACCAACGAATGACTAATATATATTATTATATCATGTGTTTTCTTTCTAAATTGTGAAGTGTTAGCTTCTGCTGTTGTTTTATTGACAATTGTCTTTACTATTTCACAGTTAAAATCTTTACCTAGCAATTATCCTAAATCTCCATTTATATTTTAAAACTTACATACATATAAATATAAAAAGAGAAGCAATTATAATCATAGCTGAAGTTTAAATATAAAATACCAGTATCCTCAAATAATAAATGATTCCAGTAATAATACCAGTTGATAATCTCTAAAATATGATTAAATCGACCTTTTACCTTAAATCTGCATTAAACCTTAAAATATATTAAAATTCAGTGATACATAAGCAAGTCTTATAATCTAAATCTACAAATATCTCAAAGTTAATAAAGTGACATAATTTTATATTAATATCAAAGCAAATATATATATATATATATATATATATATATATATATATATATATATATATATATATATATATATATATATATATATATATATATATATATATATATATATATATATATATATATATGGCTGCAGAAAGGAGTTTTGCTATTAACTGAAAGGAGACCCTTTGATTCCTCTTGGAGGCCTTAAAGGAACCGAACAGGGCAAATTCCTAAAGTCCACTCCATACGTTCTTGTCGTTGCAGCTGTTATTACTATGTGATTATTCATATAGTATACGAACATGGATGGGCTGCTCACCAACATGCATTAGCCAGCGTGGTGAGTTTATTGGCTTTTTACCTCTGAGTTTAAGATCAAGAAACACCATGGTCTTTCTTCTCAGTGCCTGATAAGGCAGAATGAATGTTTGTGTAAAGGATAAATATTTTTCCAATACATATATACAATTATGACAGACAAAAATAAAGCATGGCCCTTATTCCCAGGAGGCTGTAAAGTCACCAACCAAGGATGCGGTTGGTGGCCGAAGGAAGAGGGTGCTAAGAATCCACTGATTGCGGCCAGGCTGCCATTTGCTGATGACTTTTTATTTAGGTACTTACAACTTCAGATCACTTTCAGTGAAGGAAGATTGCAAGAATTAGAAGAAGAACTCTTTTATAGTAAATGGGACATTATTGGACTTTGTGAAGTTAGAAGAAAAGATGAAGAAACAATTGATTTAAAAACTGGACATATACTCTATTATAAAGGCACAAATATTGGAAATACAAGTGGAGTAGGATTCATTATAAATAAAAAGTGGAAGAACAATATTGTGGAGATTGATGGTGCATCGGACAGAGTGGCA
Source organism: Epiperipatus broadwayi (assembly GCA_028023455.1). NCBI lineage: Eukaryota > Metazoa > Onychophora > Udeonychophora > Euonychophora > Peripatidae > Epiperipatus > Epiperipatus broadwayi. The sequence goes on from JAQFVV010000611.1 coordinate 170,228, forward strand.
AGATTAGTTATACAACTCAATAGCAAATACCAAATGCAGATAATTCAGGTTTATGCCCCAAGTTCTCATAGTGATGAAGTAGTAGATGATTTTTATATGGATGTACAAAAGGCTTTTGATCAGAGTAAACACCATTTTAAAATTGTTATGGGAGACTTTAATGCTAGAATTGGTAAAAAAATGAAAGATGAAAGTGCTGTGGGTAATTTTCGTTATGGTAATAGAAATGAGAGAGGACATAGACTTGTGGAGTTTGCAGAAAAAGAAAAACTTTATATTATGAATTCTTTTTTTGAGAAAAATGTTAAAAGGAAATGGACATGGAAGCATCCAAATGAAGGTACAGCAGAATTGGATTATATTTTGACTAACATGAAATACATATTTCAAGATTGTAATGTTCTTAATAAATTTAACACAGGAAGTGATCATCGATTAGTAAGGTGTAAGATACGTGTTAATGTAAAACTAGAGAGACAAAAATTATTAAGAAAAACAATATTTACAGTTGATATTCCTAATCTTCAGAAACATTCTAATGAATTTAAATTAGAACTTACAAATCGGTTTCAAGTATTAGTAGATTTTGAACATGATTAAGATTTGAATGAAATTAATATGAAAATAACTGATACACTTTTGAAAACTGCAACAAAGATACTTGGTAGAAAGAAGCAGCAATTGACCAATAAAATTTCTACTGAGACTAGAGGATTTATGAAGAAAAGAAGGAAAATGAAGATATACAAAAATGATGCATTAAAAAGAATTGAATATCTCGAATTTTGTAAAACGGTGCGGAAAAGAGTTGAAAATGATATAAGAAAGTATAACTGTGAACTAGCAAAAAAAGCTGTAGAAGAAAATAAAAGTCTTAAGAATATAAAACAACATTTTGGTATTGGTAGGAAATTCATATCTGCAATAAGAAAAAAATATCGTATTATTACTAAAAGAAGAGATGGCATCATGAAATTGGTAGAAGATTTTTATCAAGAATTATATAGTAATAAAGAACAAGTACCTCCTATATCTATTACATCTTCCAAATTGCCCAGAATTTTAAATGAAGAAGTGAGACATGCAATTAAATGTATGAAGAAAGGAAAGGCTCCAGGTAATGATGGGATTATAATTGATATATTAAAAGAAGCAGGTGAAGAAATAGAAATTTTTTTAGCAAAGTTTTATACCAAATGTCTAAATGATAAAGATGTACCGGATGATTGGAAGAATGCAGTAATAATATTAATATTTAAAAAAGGTGATAAAGAAGATATTAGAAATTACGGACCTATCAGCCTTTTATCAGTTTTATATAAAATTTTTACCAAGATAATTACTACTCGTCTACGGAGAACATTGGATTTCCACCAACCAAGAGAACAAGCCGGATTTAAAAGTGGTTTTAGTACAGTAGATCATATCCAGGTATTGAGAGAAGTTATAGAAAGGACAAATGCATATGAGTTGCCATTATGCTTAGGATTTGTAGATTATGAAAAGGCATTTGATTCTATAAACATTTCTTCAGTGATTAAAGCATTAGATCATCAAGGTATAGATCCAGGATATTGTCATATTTTAAATAATATTTATAAAAATGCAACAGCAACAATTAGATTACATAATGACACTGGTAAAGTCAACATTGAGAAAGGTGTAAGACAAGGTGACTCCATATCTCCAAAACTTTTTACAGCAGTGCTGCATGAAGTATTTTGTGGATTAAAATGAGAAATTAAAGAAGTGAAAGTAAATGGTGATTATTTAAGTCATTTAGATTTCGCAGATGATGTAGTTGTTTTTGAAAATAATGCTTCAAATCTGCAGGAAATGTTGCAGGAATTATCAGATGAAAGTAGGAAAGTAGGACTAAAGATAAATGTTAAAAAGACTAAAGTAATGTTTAATCGATTTGCTCAAAATATGAAAATAAAGATTAATTATGATGAATTAGAAGAAGTTAACAGTTACAAATACCTTGGTCAGATTATTAATACAGATGGAAACATAATGGAGGAAATTAATCATAGAATTAGACTTGGTTGGAGTGCTTTTGGTAGAAATAACTTGATACTAAAAGGAAATATGCCTATGTGTTTGAAAAGGAAGGTTTTTTAACAAATGTGTTTTACCAGTTCTTACTTATGGATCTGAGACTTGGACACTTAATAGAAGAGCAATTCAGAGACTTCAGACCACTCAAAGAATTATGGAGAGATGTATGTTGGGAGTAACAAGAAGAGATTGCAAATGCAATGTATGTAAGAGAACAACAGGTGTTTCTGACCTCATTGAAAAAATTAAAAGATTGAAGTGGAGTTGGGCTGGACATATTGTTAGAAGAGATGATAATAGATGGACAATTGAAATTTTAAACTGAATTCCAAGAGATTGTAAAAGACCCATAAAGAGACCACATGTGATATGGATGGATGAAATAAGAAAGTGTGCAGGGGTGATGTGGAGAAGAGAAGCTAAAGATCGGGAAAGATGGATTAAACTTGGAGAAACCTTCATCCTGCAGTGGATTGATAATGGTTGATATATATATATATATATATATATATATATATATATATATATATATATGTATATATATATATATATATATATATATATTCACATACATAGAACATAGTCAAAATAAAAACAGTGTCTATCTTTTAAATTTTTTTAAGATGCAAAATGTTTTTTATTTGGTATAATGACAATTAAGAATTTGTTCATAAGCCTTGCGAAACATTTTATTTGTAAAAAAACAAACAAGTGGATTAATTAAAGGATGGCAATTTGTGATTAGCATTGGTGTTCTAGTAAGTTTGTAAGGTAAATTGTATATAGCACATGAAAATATTATAAATATAGGAGGCGTATAACATATAACAAAACATAAAAAAATAAAAAACAGTATCTTTGTTAGTCTTACATTTTCAGTAAACCTCTTATTAACAGTTGTCGATGTCATCATATTTTTCAAATTGAGTTGAGAAAATTGTATTACTTTATAAACTTTATAATAACTAAAAACAATAATGGGAATATTACCAATATACGTCCATATTGCTACAAATATTAAAAATAGGATACCTATGGAATTAAAAGCAATGTAACACTCTCTTAAGAGATCATTAAACGTGAAATGAAATAATCTCGAAAATAACATAATCCCTGTGATAGTTAATGTCATAGTCCAAATTATTATGATTATCAAAAATACATTTCCTTTTGTATAAAATCGCTGATAAATTTCCGAAGAGTGACAAAGAAGAACATACCGATTTAATGCTATTTGAGAAAAAGTAAAAAACATCACAATCACACTAGTGAACCACGTCGAAAAAAATATATCACAACCTTGATCCATATCAGATATTTTTAGGGCTATATGGTAAAAATAACAAGGCGAACCAATACTTCCTATTAGAAAATCACTTAAGGCTAAATTACCAATAAACAAATGTGGTACAGTTCTTAAATTAGAAAAAAGAACTAACGAAATTAAAATGTATGCATTTCCAATCACAGATAAAATTAATGATAAAAAAGTTACAATTAGATCAAAATAGTCATATGAATCAAGATTTAGTTGAATATTAGTTGATTTGTTTAAAACTGAAATATTATAATTGTTCAACATTAAAAATCTAAAACGATAAAAGTAGTCATATTAGACATACATTAAATATATTTGTAATACAAAAACGAAAATAAAATAATTTCAAATTTTTATAATTACTTTTAATGTAACTTTAGATTTTAGAAAGTTTTATGTTATGAAGATTGATATATAAGCATACATCCTCAAATATATGTAAACAAACACAGATACAAACACTCATATATAATATATATATATATATATATATATATCGCCAATATAATTGGTACAATATATATATATATATATATATTATTGTACCAATTATATTGGCGATGCCAAAGTTACATCATTATATTTTAAAACTATAACATGATATATTCATTTAGTTAATCTTCCTTTTGATAAAAATAAGATACTTTAAATTCAATATGAACACAACCCCCCAAAAAGTTATGAATACATTTACAGTTCAAATATATAAATGAAGTTGAAAAATATTAAAATGAGATTTTTTTTCTCTTTCTCTCACTCTGTTTTGAGATTAAAAAAACCATAAATAAATTAAATATCAAATAAAAAAAAAGAAAATATACAAAAAGTGTAAATTTATAATTATATTTTCTAATCTACTTATGTTTAAAAATATTCTTTGTAGTAAGACTTGTATGGGATATGAAGTGATAATTTAAAGTAAATAGCTCATTAGTTTTTATCCTAGTGCAATGTCTTAATTTATTTTCTTTATTAATTAGTAAAAAAAAAAAACTGCTATAGGTAAACGAAATTTTGCAAAAGAATTACCACAGAACAAATAAGAATTATAACACTGTGTGTAATTGTCTTTAATGTTTTACTCAATGTCACTGAAAGAAAGTAACAGATTAAAAAAAAATTTCAATACAGTGGGGAGATATTCTAAACCCAAAATCTTTAATGTTTTAATATTGTTTTTTTTTTCTTTATGAATATTCAAGACAAATAAATGGAAAGAATAGTTACAAACTTTAAAAAAAGCTAAAGAATGAAAACTATATTGGAACTAGTCAAATATAACATTTTTTTTTCATGAAAGAACTATAAGAATATAATATTTGAACTAGAATTATTTATAGCACTAACCATAATGTTATTTCTATTAATAATATAAATGAAACTATTTTCAGAAAAGCTATCTAGAAATAAACAACCATAATTTATTTTTTATGCGAGTAGTTATCACGTCCCAAGAGATAGAGCATTTAAAATTTTATTCTAATGTCTGACATGAAAAATACTCAAGAAAGAGAATTTCTCAAATAAGATTCTAATGATTTGTATCATTATCTAATTATTAATTTATTATTTTATAGTTTCATTAATAAATTATTTTGTTATTTATAAAGTTATTTAGTGTTATGTCAGGCATTCACTAAAGCAAGTATAGAATCATTTGCGTTTTTATAAAACACAAATTAATTATACTGAATTAGCATATAAATTATATTGTATCATTTGGAGTGTATGATAGGTAGATGAAATGAATATTTGTTATGAAGAATGCACTTTAGTTAATCAATTATTAGTCTCATATTAATTTACTTATACATTTTACTGATTTTACTTCCATTGATGTTGACCGGATTTAACATTATATATATATATATATGAAAAAGAAAAACAAGTTTTATATACGTAAACTTGCTATCACATGTATTTATGATCAATAGATGGAGCTTTATCAAGACCTCCAAACAAGCGTATTTTTGTTTAGATAAATGTCAGAGTCAGAATTCACTGTCTCTTTCATTGGCTCCACTCTCAGATCAGCTGATTTCAAGCTGATTTGCTATCATCAGTGAAGGATAGGAGTTAAAAACTAGACCTAAACACTAACTCCCAGCGTTTACGCAAGAAGTTCATAACAGTTTGCAAGCATGAATATTTTAGACACGTAAATGTCTTCAAACTCAGCTTATCAAGCCAGATAGCTATATGGGTCTGATATCAGTTCAGCTTATCCACATAATCAAAGCCTCTGCAATATATATATATATATATATATCATAACATTTAATATATATATATATATATATTGAAACATTAAGATTCATATTCGAATCTTATGTTTCACCTTTTTCTGTCGTCTGTCACTGGCCGGTCTGTCCCGCCCAAATTTAAACTTTGTGGTATCGAATTGTGTGTGTAGTAATATTAAAAATGTATAAATAAATGTAGAATTCAGCATAAACATGCACACATTTCGATCTCAAATTAAAGGCAATAAATAGGGATAAATAAATATAATTTAGATTTCTTTTAGTTATATAATTTTGTATAATTTTAATCATTTATTTTGGATTATAAAGTTCGTATTTATTGCTTTGTTTAAATTTCGTTTAATAATAATTCTAAAAACATCTGATGTAATATTTAATTAAAAGTTAAAATAATCTTATGTTCCCTTTTTGTCTTTGAAATTTAAAAGCATCGGTCAGTGATAGATAATAGATTAATTAAAGTAAAATTCCCCAAAATGTAATTAGTAAATGTAAAATGTAAACAATAGAATGGCAGCTTTCTTTATAATTAAAACCAACAAAATGCATTGATTATCCTCAGGGCAGATTAAGTAGAACCTAAAAATACCTTAACAAAAATGTGAAAGATCAAGATAAGAAAAGAGGCCATCTTAGACTTGCTGGAGACATTCACTTACACTTTAGCTCTGCTCGATCACTGAGAGTCTCCAAAATATAAAAATAAATTGTTCCTGCCAAGGTATGACCGAGTAAAAGCACCTAGATTATTCTCCATAGGGAGATGGCCTATCGGATGCCAAATGTTCCATTGCCCATCATAAATTCATCATGAAGATCTGCTGCCTGAAATAAATGAGAAAGCTGCTGCTGCTGTTAAAATAAATGAAATGCCTAAATACAAGAAAGAACTGCTAATCACTAACTTTTTGCTACTAAACTAATGGAATCAGAAAACTTCTTATAAAACAGGTACCTGTCTGTGTTCAAACTCTTGAGTACTCTAATAATAGTCTATAGCTCTTCTTCATACTACTTATCTAAATTATAAAATGTAAAAACTACCATATGTATAACTAAAACTGAATAATTAACTTAATGTGTAAATTTCTCTAATAATCTAGCTTACCTCATTCTATCTTTCTTGGGTGCATATTTCTTAAATCTACATTTTAACTATATTTATTATTTAATTATTGCATGCTCATAATTGTCTCCATTTTCAAAGTTTAAATCTATGATCGCTTGCAACAGTGAATGCGTGTCAAATTTTCATTAATATTTACTTTCATAAATAATTTAACTTTCATATAAATCAACACACATTCAATGCATCATTTATTGTAATGCAGGGTCTACTACTTCGCAAATGGCTGGCATATTAGTTGTAATCATTCCCAGTTTAGATATGTTTTGTATTTATTAAATCTTAATGAATAATTCCATCAAATTACATTTCTTTGAGAGTTGCCAACATTCTTTAGTAAATGTTGATATTGTAGAGCTGAGTTAGAAATCAATTTAAATCTTATCATAATCGTTTATACATTATACGTGTGTTACATTTTAGAGACGCGATGACCCATTCTGCCGTGAAATTTTCAGATTCTTCAGGGTTGAAATTAACCTCAGTCGTCCTACACAAGCGGACATAATGGGTGCTCCCATAGGACTTGACGACGTCATGCAGCCAGCCAGCAAACTGTGACATGGACCACTTGTCTCTGGTTATGCTTATGTGACACCTTACTTCGTCGGGCCGATGGTAGAGACCAGCCCGACATTCTTATAAACTCATTCACGGAATTGCAGTTTCGATATACTGCCATTCCATATCACCTTTCTAAAGCGTACCATGTGTTCCTTTACTTAATTTTATTATTCTATATATCACTCCACCTCTGCATTATCTTCATAATTCACTCTCAAATAAATGTTTGCCCTTAGTCATAACATAAATATTTTAATTAAATAAATATATGTCCACCACTACTTTTAAATCTTACTTTAGACTCTTGCATTGCAAAGGTATAAATCCCTCCAGCCATGCATTAGAAATACTTACTCGAGAATTTTAGGTAGCTAGATTACGCCTTCAAATAAATGAATTCCTTTTGTAAATAAATAAATAAATGTATTCTTTAAAATATAATCATGTCACAAATCCTGCTACTGAAGCTTTTAATCCATAAAATATTGTTAGTAAATGATCTTATTAAAATGTGTTAATAAATAATTTTAAACTATACGTCTGCAGTTACGTTTCATTTATTCGATACCCATTCTATATAATATTTCCTCGATTATATAAATACGAATGTTTAACTAATATTAGTTTGATTATTGGCTAACTCGAAAATAAAATCATGAATCTCTTGCACATCCCTGACCACCGTGCCTAAAGAAATACTTTCTAATGTTGCAGCAGATGCATTGTTTTGTGGATTGTATTGTGGAACCGACAAACTATGTTCGAACTCAGTACCACGGGTGGCTTCACTACATTGATGGTGCTGCTGTTCAGTGTGGTGGTCGAATTCTGCAATATGTTTACAAGTCACACGTTCTCTGACTGTTACAATATATATATATATATATATATATCATTGCAAGAATCTTTAAAGGTACATTTATGAAAAACAAAAACAAGTTTTATATACATAAACTTGCTATCACGTGTATTTATGATCAATAGATGGAGCTTTACCAAGATATAAACTTATAAATAAATATTAGAAAATAAAGTAATTAAAATTTGTGAAAAAGAACAAAAAATATCCTTGTAGTCTTTGTCAACTAATACTTTGAAAGGTCAACTTTCCCATAATTCCATGATGAATGATAAATGCAAGAATACAGATAAAAAATCTAGAGTAAATTATTTAAGTGATTATATACATTAATAAAACTACATAAGTTTTGAATATTTATATAATTGAGGTTACATATCTGATAATAATTCAATTTGCAATTATGCACTTCTGCAATAAGGAAATAGGTCATTCGAGACCATACACAATTAGATAAATGTTTGTTTTAACACAAAAAAAGTTAGCGAGTGCAATTGCTATACAATTTAACATATATAAAAAAATATTTTACTTGTGGCTAAACATATGGTGGTTGTTGCCATTAATATATAAATATAAAGTGTATTGTTTTTATCAATATTCCAAGGTCATGGAAGAACTTCATTAAATTGTTGATAATACTTAGTGGCTTACCCTCATTTAAAAGATATAAATGTACAATTGGTTTATGATACTATGATACACATAAGTAAGTTTTTATAATGCAGAATTCTGATTGTGTATGTGGTTACTAGAACATAAATCATGAAGACCTACCAGATGAGCAAGAGTAAAATGATTAAGTCTAACATAAGCTTCAATTATATAATTAACCTAAGTAATTAAATAAAATGGGTGATAAATGACATGTGATTACAGCTGAAAGAGAGCATTGCAGATCTTTAAAGAAATGGATCATAATAAAGACAGTATTTGTGATACTTTCCCATTACTTATAAGAATGAGATCACTCAAGATACTCTTAGTGGCTTTCTCATTTTTTAATAAAAGAAAAGATATGCTGGCCCAACAACCAATGCACATATCTGTGAAGAATATTGGCACGGGATAGTGTGTTGAGACAGTTTATCCATTTGTTTTCATGCCCTGATTTATTAGTAGTACCAAAAGTTGAATCCCTAGTAGGAAAAGTATATACTATGAGAGGAACAATGAGCAGTGGGATTGGTCCATACCAAGGATCCTGAAGTATATAGAAAAGCAAGAAAAAAAATAAATGATTGCAATTGTACACTTATAATGCCTAAGCATAGATAAATCGGTTTCTAACGACCATAATAAATTAATTAATACCTCACTTAAACAATATGCTCTCCAGCATAATGTAATGCTCAGCCCAACTCCCTCCCCCTGAGCAATTAACTAATAATGATCAAAATTATATGGACAAAATACTAAAACTAAGATGGACTAAATGGCTTTCTTCCCTACACCACAAAATGTCTTCTTACATGTTATGACTTATAATATTAATTTCAATTAAATATTAAAATCACTTTTTATGATATTTAACTACTGGACAGGTTAAACAACTTAATAATGAAATGAAGATTAATAGTAAAATTATTTAGAAACAATCAAACACTTGGTATACAACTAAACATGCTTAACAATTAATTTTAAAGAAATTTACATTTCCCTTGCGTAATGGGAGAAAACTATGAGCAATGTAATAAAAATTTTCTCCCTGAGTTTGATACAACTTGGCAAATTAATATAAATAACAAGTTAAAGAAATGAAATTCAATCTAAATTGTCACACCAAATTTAAGATTGAATTATATAGCATGAAATTAAGAGTATAAACATTTATAAGATATGTAACAGTTTAGAGAATTAAAGAGCACAAATAAATGAGTAACAATGTATTTTGAAAATAGAGGTAAACTAATTAATTAAAAAAAGTACTATGGGATAGAAGGTGCGTAAATAGACATGGGTTGGAAACAGGCATTTGTAAAGTGTCAGATCTTTATTCAGGAGAGCATTTCTTGAAACAGTTCACATATTCGGAGTAGATGTTTCCCCAGAGGTCTGTGGGGAAGCAAACAAACTTCTTCTTACACAACATGATTTATATTACAATGTAAACTGGAGTGAAGTGTCTTAACTTTGATCTCCAAGTAGAACAATATTCTAATCCATTAGATAGCCATAAATTTAGCTATTTATGCACTAAACAAATATTTAAAGAATGTTGCTTTGGGATAAGATATTTTTTAAATTTTATATATATCTGGGAGCAGATATAACATTTTGCTTTTATACATTTTGTTCAGATTTGAATGTGATAAAATTTCTGCTGGCCATTATTTCAAACTAGCAATGTTGAGATTCGAAGTTGATCTTCAGTATTTTAACTCTTAATGTTGATTGATTCCATACAAAATTATTAGTAATAAAATTACAAAATATTATACATTTTTACTACATATTATAAATTAAATCATAAATTAATCAGCCTTACTTATAAGTGGCTAGTAAAATTGTTAAAATACAAAATATAAAATAAAATGTTGGATAAATATTGTGCAAAAATTATGAGTAAGTTGGTATTAAATATTACAAAATATAATTTAGACAATGTATAAATTAGACACATATTATAAATTGATATCTTATAAAAATTATTAATAAATTTATCAAAATATACACCATATGCATAGGCAACTTAAATAAATAGATGAAACTAAAGCTTGTTAATAACCAAACTAAGCATTTATTTAATTTATCACTCATTTAACTTTTAGAAGAGATGTCCATTTAAATTCGTGAACCCATATTTCTATATATCTATACGACTGCCTAACGATTTGAAGCAAGTGTCCATTACTGATAAATTGGGTTGAAACCCATCATAGTGCTTGGGCAGTAGGAACTAGGTGAAGCACAAATATGTAGAACAAATTTCCAGCTTCAATATATATATATATATATATATATATATATATATATATATATATATATATATATATATATATATATATATAAACACTCAACATTTAGACAATCCCAATATCAATAACATTCAAAAATTTCATAGTTTATCAAGACAACCTCTTTTTAACAATAAAGATGGAAACCTACTTTTATTTAGGGTCCAATATATTTATATCAACACTAATGACTGCATATATATATATATATATATATATATATTTACCATGAAATAATGAAAAACAATATATTACTCACCAATATATTGAATTTGTATAAAAAAATCTTCAATTTTCTTTCCTTGACTTATCTCTTAGACAATATTACTTTGATGTAATTTTGAGTTATCAATCTATAACAAAAAGATAGTTTTATAGTGCACTAGCTATCTAAATAAATTATTTTTTTTACATATAAAATCACTAATATAATTGTATACTTATACTACAACATGAAAGATAAACGACGAAAGCTTACATTATTTACATGTTGGTACTTCTTTTTTGTTTTTATATAAAATAAAAAGTAGATAATGCATATATACATATTATATGTGTGCGTGTGTGCGACTGTGCAAATATAAAAAAAAAACATGAAAAATATATTTCTAATTTTGATTATATTTAGAGAAGTTACTTTTTTTAAATGTTCATTTCTTTTTCAGAAAAAGTGTTTAAGACATGCCTCTTTATATATAAATGGGGAAATGTTGATTACTGGTTATACTTTTCTTATTAAAATGTTTCATATCGTTGATTGAGAATTTTTGAATTATCTGTTATAACAGTGACATGAGTCACTCTCACTGTCTGTTTGCAACCCTCATATGAGTCAAATTCGAAGTTATATATAGTCACTCCTTTCTTTTAAGTATATATATATATATATATATATATATATATATATATATATATATATATATATATAATATATATATATATATATATATATCATTCACTCCTTTCTTTCAAATAAGTTTTATCTTGTGCTTTGTAGTAAGAGTAATTGATTTATTTAATAAATAGGTAGTTTGTGTAATAATCTCGATGTATTACACAACATTATAACATTATTTGCTGGAAAAGTTATATATATATATATATATATATATATATATATATAAAACTTTTCCAGCAAATAATGTTATATATATATATTGTACCGGTTAAAAGACCCACCCACAATAACAACCTAAATTCAAAGTCGGATTCAAACTCAGTCAAAGCAAACTGAGTTCAAACCCAACTCATGAGCTCAGATCAAATCAATGGATGATATATGTCGATGATACATGACTATATGCCAAGAAACTAGCTCAATGGATGATGATGATTTGAGCCCCCTGATTTGACTCTAAAGACAAATAATAAAATAACTAAGGATATTTCTAAGTCAACTCATATATGTATGTTCGGATTGCCAATATAGACAGCAAGCTTTAATATTAAAATAACTATTGAATAATAAAGAAAATTAAAAACTAAATTTGTTAATAAAATGTTTAATAATATAAATACTATGTTCAACTGTAATGATTGTGATTATATAGATTACCTCTGGTCTTTAAAATGGAATTTATAATTTACAATATGTTCAGCAATCATTGTTATATGCCAATAAGTATTATGAAATATTATAGTAGGATTATACATGTCTATACTCTGGAAAGAAAATAAAGTTAAATAAAGATATTGGGCTTTGACAGCCATTATTATTCAAATTCTAAAAAAAGAATGTAAGATTCATTTTCACATTCATAAATCAATTTATGAAGAGCAAGATAAGAATTTAGGGCATAAGTCTAACATTTAACAGGAAACTTATTTAATTACAAATGAATAAGAATTTGTTCGACTGTAATAAAATCAATTCATCATTATTTACGAGCATAAGAGCGGGCTTTATTTAAACTGAGAAATAAAGGTGATGATGACTTATGAGCTATAAAATGAATATGAAAGATAATGGCTTGTTTGTGACTTAAGTAGGAGGGCAGCTTGCATTTTACAAGACTTTCTGACCTATCAAGGAAGGAGACATGGAACATGGGGAAAGCCAGATCAGGTCATATCCATGAACCTTTGGCATTCCAATATAAACAAGCAAGTGAGGAAGTGCTTTCTTCCTATGGACTTAAAGTAATAATAACAACTATCACCGATGACATGCCTACGAGGCAGGAGGAAGCTCGCCCCATCATTGTTCAGAAAAATGATGACTTGGTAGGCATCGTGTTTAATGAATAAAACCCATTTTATTTAAAGAATGCTCTACGTGATGACCTGATCAAGTTAAATTAAAGTCAAACGTTCTTTAACTAAAAGTAACGTAATTATGTAACTATACATAATCATGCTCTAAATATCATGCCCTCTGTGAATATTAATACAGAAATACAAATTTACTTTAGAATATATTAACATTAAATTCCTTTATCGATCTCTTGCAAAACATTTTAACATTATGAATATGTGTAAACTAGATAAAGTAGCCGGGGCATAGATAAGAAATAGAGGTAATAATTTATTATTAACTGTTAATAAAAATAACAAAATTGTAGAAATTGTTCAACTCGATAATTAATAGAATTGTATTAAATTAGTTCTAGTGGGCAAAAATTACTATAAATTAATGTTATATTATTTTCATGAGAGAATTTTAATGAAAGAGATTATTATCGAGTTGAAGTTTTATCAGCATATAATGAAAAAATAAATGATATTAATAATCATCTACCCTATACACATAATACAATTAATTAAACAAACTGCCATCATAAGAAAAGAAAGTTAACATATATTAAATTTAAAGACCAGAGGTAGAAAATTGAGAATTATTGATACAAATAAAATCATTATAAAGAGAGTAGTTTTAACAGTAGTTAATTTAAAAGGTGGTGTAAAATAAAGTTCGGAAACTGGCCAGAAACTTGTGGTTGTTTCAAGAAAGATATTACCATTCCTTCATGGTTGGTTCCTTAGATTACACATGACAGACTTCGATTCAGTTGAAATGTAGGCACACATTTTATAAATTATTTGAATGATATCTTGATTGATTTTTTCATATTTTGGGCAGCACACCTGGTGTGGGAGAAGTTTGGTTTAGCAGCTTCATTGAAGATTTTCTGGGGACTTCTGGACCAGTGGTCAGATGTCCCAAAGTTATACCATCACCATGATGGAGACACTATATAAATTCATAATTTAAGATGCACTTAGATTTTAGTAGCACTTCTTTCAAAACAAATATGGCTTTTTCTTTTCCAAACTTTTCCAGGCTATTTATACTGTCCTCTGGTTTCCTGACTATTTAAGTTGTCTTCAGGCTAATTCTTTTTGCATTATCAAAATTACAAATTTTGCTAATTGATTTTAGATACATTCATTCACTAAGGCTTTCAAACTCGTAAACTTTGAATTCATTTCCTAATTAGAAAATGAATTTATAAATCTAAATAAATGATTTTAATTTGGAACCATCCTTACATTTTAAATTATTATTTTTCTGCAAACTAATAAAACATTCCCCATTGTCTTTGGAAAAGGACAATTTGAAAGCTTATCAAAAGAATGTAACTTTTAATCACTAAAATTTGAACAAACTGTTTAAAAGTAAAATAAAACATTCCTGACACAATGAAACTTCATAACGAATATATATATTTAACTATTTATAAATATATTCACACAATCCATGCAGTTATAATATATATAAATTCATTAATAAATTTATCATGACTTTATTAATGACAATGATTAGTTTAAATGTCAAATTAGTTAGTTTTAACACACATTTATATGATACTGTTTTTTTAAGTAACAAGCATGTATTGAACATATAAAGCTTCATTGCATTCAGAAATTCATTGTTAGTAGTAGGGTTTGAAGTGGGTCACATGTGAGATATTATGAATCTAGGATCAAACTTAGATCTGACTGCTTAATTTTTTTCACTTCAAAAAACAATGAAAAAAAAAATATTTACTTATATTTAATACATTCACATAAGTTTACTTGATTAATTGGTAGACTCTGGGAAAACAGCATGAGCATGAATACTATCTATCATCTGTACAAACACACAAAATTATACACGTCTCATTATGTTCATGTTTAATATTATACTAGCTCATACTAATTAAGTCCATTAAATCAGGTCTCATTGTCTTTACAGTCGTGTCAGTCTGTCACCTATATATCAGTTTCTACACTTTATAGTTGTCCTATTGTTTTCCTGGGTCACCTGGCCCATATGATTTAAATTTTTGATGGTGGTCATAGTCTTGATCTTTTCTTGTTGGTGTCAAATTTCCATAGTCTATTGCAGTCAGTAATTCTATGCCTTTTCAAGTGACATTGGGTACATCCCTAGCATGATTCTTTGAATACATAGGGGTAAATTATACCTTATTGTCCAGATGACTGGATGCTGTGAGTGATTTTAATGCAGCCACTTGTTGGATGAAGTAAGCTGTGTATCCCTGCCTGCAGTCTTCTGGATATTTCTGGGTGTTTAATCTGTGTAAAATATTTTCCTGCCTTTCTTCACTCCAGTATTTCTTCAATATGGCATTCTCATACCCTTGGATTGTGGTAGATGGGTGTTTTAGTAACTTCCACCATGCCTTGGCAGCCTCTCTTAAAAAATGGCTGGCTAATATAATCTTCTTCTCTGCAACTGAGTGTAGACAAAAATTCTTTGACACTGTCTAGATGAGATATGGGGTTCTCTCTTGGGTTTCCCTTGAAAAATAGAATCTCTTTACAGGATATGAAGGATTGTCTCTGTAAATTCATCAGACTCAGTTTGGGATTCATCGTCCATCACATTTCTATATTTGGTTTCATTTTATGAGTGGTATCTTTACCCACTCTTAGTATTGTGACCTTGTCATCTTCTTTTTCCATTTCTGTATTTAAATCATCTTCTTCAACTGTTTTCTGACTTGATTCCTCCTCTCCACTCTCCTCTTCTTTATTATCCATGACTCCTTTTGGTGTCGTCTGAGCATCTTCATCTACTTTGGGGACTTCATAAGTGTTTAATGCTTGATGTTGATTTACAATATCTGTGTTTGGTTGATTTGGATGCCTCACTTTTCATAAAGTCTTAGATTTCTCTTCACCATCATAAGCATTAACTTTCTATCTTCTCTCCATTTCCCTGAGGAGTGTATATAACATTTCTTGATCATCGTGATCATCTTGAGTTGCCTTCGTGCTTTGTTGTTTGCATTTTTTTCTTAGTTGGACTTGTGAAGGTGATCTTTTGCTCATTAGAGGTTTTCAAAGGTGTGTCACTATTCTCAGTCAACTCTTTATCTACTTTCTCTTCTTCCATTTTCTGAAAATAAATAAATAATATGAATCATAAAATTATGGCACTATTGATCTGAATACTTATATAAACACTTTTTTTCTAGTACAATGAGTTAGGTTTCTGACTACTGGTTCCATATATCCTTATCTTCATTAGCTGCTATATATATTATTAGACCAATCTATCTAATATGCTTTTTTTTAGTTCACCTACATTCATCTTGGTCTGCTCCTACTGTTAATTCTTTGAATGAGACATGCATTTTCTTAAAACTATGAAATATAAGAGAAAATATTACTCACTTTCCCGTTGTTCTACTGTTTTCCCATGTCTGAAAAAAAAAAAACTATACAAGTAATTAGTAGCATACAAATATTGATATATTTTAGCATGTAATACTAGTAATTCTCTATGTTGGATACATTTGGATTTTATTATTTATTTAGACAACTTGTTACTGCTGTACTGACAATCATATTTGCTGACAAATTAATTTATACGGGTGCCATTCAGCAAAATGAGATCAATAGGGTATGTGAAATAACCCACTGACCCCCGAACTATATATGATTGACTTAATTTTATGATAAAACAATTTGATTGATGAATATTTATTATTTATTAACAACTGATGGGTTACTGACCTAAGTTTAAATATAGGAGCTTAACTATTTCATTTTCAATAAGCATGAGGCTTTCACAAAAAAAAAAAATGTCAAAATTAATATTTTACAATAACTTATATTTGTCGATATCAATTTTTAATCTTGCTAGCATAAGAGCGTGTAAAGCTTTGAAGCATTTTGCCAACTGCATCTGGCTGCTTGGTGTTACACAAAGGAT
This sequence comes from Epiperipatus broadwayi, assembly GCA_028023455.1. Lineage (NCBI taxonomy): Eukaryota > Metazoa > Onychophora > Udeonychophora > Euonychophora > Peripatidae > Epiperipatus > Epiperipatus broadwayi. The sequence continues at coordinate 187,543 of JAQFVV010000611.1, forward strand.
CTTAACCTTCTTTGAGGTTTCTCTAGCAATCACTCTCATTAAAGCGTATTGTCCACTACATCGGACTGCTTGATATGCAATTCCCAGTGTGAAGGTTTTTTCCTGCTTTAAGGCTATAATAATAAGGAGTGAACATTTAATATATGTGTTAGCAAGCGATACTTTGAAATTAAAACTTTTAACATGATATTGATATTGGATATTTTTAATATAACAACTGAGATGAACAGTAATTAATTTTGACAAAGAAAAATATTTCATCTAATTTTACCCCTTGCTTTGATCTACTCTTATTATTTTTCTAACACTATTTTCTTCCCTCCTTTCTGTCACAAACACATATTAAACAAGCATCTAATATATATATATATATATATATATATGTGTATATTATATATATATATATATATATATATATATATATATATATAGTATAAAATACACATATACTTAATTTATACACATATTTTATCTTATTACTGTTTTTTTTAAATAATTATTTTGACTAACGATACTGTTACTGTCTTTAACTAACAAATCTTTTACTGAATGAACATTTACATAATCTTGAAAACATTTAAGCGTAAGAAATTAAAAAAAAAACTGACATTTTAATTCATTAAAATCTCTTCAGTTATGTGCTATGAATCGCATAACTTTTTTTTTAAATATATATAACACTTTACAAAACATAACTCTCTACAGGGTGAGAAACCATTAATCGAGGCCTCAACGATTGAGTGTCCAAAAACATAAACACTGTCTACAGGGTGGGGATTTATTAAATCAAAGCCCCAATGATTGGGCGGCCAAAAACTTAACCAATGTACCGGCCAAAAACCCACCAACAATAACAACCTAAACTCAAAATCGGATTCAAACTCAGTTGATCCAAACTGAGTTCAAACCCAACTTACAAACTCAGATCAAATCAATGGATGCCATATGCCAATGGTACATGACCATGTAACAAGAAACTAACTCAATGGATGATAATTTGAGACCCCTGATCTGACTCTAAAAACGTATAATAAAATAACAGGATATTTCTAAGTCAACTCATATATGTATGTTCAGGTAGCCAATACAGACAGTGAGCATTAATATTAAAATTACTATTGAATAATAAAGAAAGTTAAAAATCAAATGTGTTAATAAAAGGTGTAATAATATAAATATTTTGTTCAACTTTAATGATTACGATTATATAGATTACATCTAGTCTTTAAAACGGAATTTATAATTTACAATATGCATGGCAGTCATTATTATATGCCAATAACTATTATGAAACATTATAGAAAGATTATACATGTCTATACACCAACAAAAAAAATTAAGTTAGATAAAGGTATTGGACTTTGACAAAAATTATTATTCTAATTCTAAAGGAACAATGTGAGATTAATTTTTACATACATAAATCAATTACTGAAGATCAATATAAGTATTTAGGGCATAACTCTAACATTTAACAGCAAACTTATTTAATTAGAAATGAATAAGAATTTGTTTGACTTTAATAAAATCAATTCATCACAATTTACGAGCATGAGAGCGGGGTTTTATTTAAACTGAGAAATAACGGTGCTGACAACTTATGAGCTATAAAATGAATATGAAAGATAATGGCTTGTTACTGACTTAAATAGGAGGGTGTGTTTTACAAGCCTTTTTGCTCTATCAAGAAGACATGGGACACAGGGAAAGCCAGACCGGGTCATAGCCATGAACCTTTGGTGTTCCAATATAAACAAGCAAGTGAGGAAGTGCTTTCTTTCTATGTAATTAAAGTAATAATAATAATATCACCAAGGACAGGCCTATGAGCCAGGAGGTGGATCATGCCAGCAACATTCAAAAAATGATGACTTGGTATTCATCGTGTTTAATGAATAAAAGCCATTTTATATAAAGAATGCTCTATGTGATGACCTCATCAAGTTAAATTAAAGTCGAACATGCTTTAACTAAAAGTACTTAACATAATTATGTAACTATACTAATCATGCCCTAAATATCATGCCCTCCCTGAATATTAATACAGAAATATAAATTTACATTAGAATATATTAGCATTAAATTCCTTTATCGATCTTTCGCAAAATATTTTAACATTATGAATATGTGTAAACTAGATAAAGTAGCCAGGGGAAAAATAAGAAATAGAGCTAATAATTTATTATTAACTGTTAATAAAAATAACAAAATTGTATAAATCGTTTAACTCAATAATAAAATTGAACTGTATTAAATTAGTTATAGTGGGTGAGAATTACCAATAAATTAATGTATATTATTTCCATAAGGGAAATTTAATGAAAGAGATTATTATTGAGTTGAAGTTTTATCGGCATATAATGAAAAATTAAATGATATTAATAACCATCTAGCAAATATACATAATGCAGTTAATGAAACGAACTGCCAACGTAAGAAAAGAATGTTAATAGATATTAAATTTAAAGACCAGCGGTACAGAATCGAGAATTATTGATACAAATAAAAGCATTATAAAAAGAAAAGTTTTTTACAGTAGCTAATTTAAAGGGTGATGTAAAATAAAGTTCAGAAACTGCCCAGAAAGTTGCAGTTGTTTCGAGAAAGATATTACCATTCCTTCATGGTTGGTTCCTTAGATTATGATTCGGTTGAAACATAGGCATGCATTTTATAAATTATGTGAATGTCATCTTGCTTGAATCTTTCAGATCTTGGGCAGCACGACTGGTGTGAGAGAAGTTTGGTTTAGCAGCTTCATTGAAGATCTTCAGGGAAATTTGGGACCAGTGGTCAGATTCCCCAAATTTATCCCCTTACCATGATGGAGACACTATATAAATTCATAATTTAAGATGCACTTAGATTTAATAGCACTTCTTTCAAAACAAATATGGCTTTTTCTTGTCCAAACATTTCCAGGCTATTTATACTGTCCTCTGGTTTCCCACTTATTTTACATGCCTTCAGGCTAGTGCTTCTTGCATTATGAAAATTATACATTTTACTAATTGATTTTAGATACATTCTTTCAATAAGGCTTTCAAACTTGTTAAATTTGAATTCATTTTTAATTAAAAAATGAATTTATAAATCTAAAAAAACAATTTTAATTAGGAACCATCCTTACATTTTAAATTATTATATTTTTGCTAATTAATAAAACATTCCTCATTGTCTTTGGAAAAGGATGATCTGAAAGCTTATCGATAGATTGTAGCTTTTAATCACTAAAATTTGAACAAACTTTTTAAAAGTAAAATAAAACATTCCCAACGCAATGAAACTTTATAATGAATATATATATATATATATATATATATATATATTATAAAGTTTCATATATATATATATATATATATGTGCACAATCCATGCAGTTATAATATGTATAAATTCATGAATAATTTTATCTTGAATTTATTAATGACACTGATTAGTTTAAGCGTCAATTTAGTTAGTTTTAACACACATTTATATGATACTGTTTTTTAAGGACACTAGTGTGTATTGAAGTATAAAGCCCCATTGCCTTTGGAAATTCATGGTTAGTAGTAGGGTTTGAAGTGGCTCACATGTAAGATATTATGAAACTAGGATCGAAATGAGATCTGACTGCTTCAATATATATATATATATATATATATATATATATATATGACTATAGATGGTGTTATACCAAGAACACCTTCAAGCGTTTGTTTACATAAACGTCAGAGCGTATTTCACTATCTCTAACTTAATTTCCACCTTCATATCATGATTTCAAGCTATTTGCTATCGTCAGTGAAGGACAGGATTAAGAAACTAGATCTGGCATGCTATGCTGAGTTTGAAGACATTACATGTCTAAAAGATTCACGCTTGCAAGCTGAATAGAAATTGTTTCTTAAACGCTCAGAGTTTGTGTTTTAGATCTAGTTACTTAATACTGTCCTTCACTGACGATAGCAAATAGCTTGAAATCATGATATGAAGGTGGAAATTAAGTTAGGGATAGTGAAATATGCTCTGACATTTATGTAAACAAACGCTTGAAGGTGTTTTTGGTATAACGCCATCTATAGTCATAAATACAAGCGTATGCAAGTTTTTAACTTGTGTTTTTTGTTTTTCATAAATGTACCTTTGAGGTCTTTCTTGCAATGATATATATTGCAGAGGCTTCTACGTTGTGGTGATGCTGAACTGATATCAGACCCATGTAGCTATCTGGCATGCTATGCTGAGTTTGAAGACATTACGTGTCTAAAAGATTCACGCTTGCAAGATGAATAGAAATTGTTTATTAAACGCTCAGAGTTTGTGTTTTAGATCTAGTTTCTTAATCCTGTCTTTCACTGACGATAGCAAATAGCTTGAAATCTTGATATGAAGGTGGAAATTAAGTTAGAGATAGTGAAATACGCTCTGACGTTTATGTAAACAAACGTTTGAAGGTGTTTTTGGTATAATGCCATCTATAGTCATAAATACAAGCGTATCCAAGTTTTTAACTTGTGTTTTTTGTTTTTCATATATATATATTAGTAAGATTTAATCAATAGGAAGGCAGCAAATGTTAAGATCACAGAATTATAGAAATGTTGACATGATGGAATTATGGGAAAGTTCACCTTTCTAAAAATATTAGTTGGCCAAAACTATAAGGAAGATTTAAAGTGCTCCTAAGTGGCTCCTAGGTGACTATATAGGTATATTATAAACTTTTAATTACTGTATTTTCTACTATTTATTTATAAATTTACATATATTATTTTGAAGAAATGCATACATCAATTATATATATATAGTATCCCTTTTCGTTAGGGTAGAATGTACTAAAAAGACAATTTCTTAAAAAAAAAAAATTAAGATAAAAATAAGTACTATAATTGAAATCTATTTTAAAAGTTAAGATAATAATGAGAAAGCATAGTAAGTTAATATTGTATGGTAGAAATGAATGGTCATAATAATAAGTTAAATATGTGTAGAATATCTTGTTAAATACACATTAAAAACCACTAATTTTTAATAAAATACTTAATATTTAAATAAGCTATTAATTTTTTATTCTAAAATTGTTTATATTATATAAAATTATTTATTAAAGTTTAATTATTGTAATGTATTATACATTTTGATGTTAATAATGTTATAAAATGTCAAAATGTATTCCAAATTTTTATTATTGTATTTAATATTTTTCTTTGATATACTATTTTTTTTTGTAATTAAATATTTATTTATTTTATTTTACACAGTGAGTTTTTGAAAATTGCAACACTTCTGCCTGGAATGATGGTCATGTGATTCTAGGGGTACAGGAAGCAGACATGAATTTAAAGATCATTTTTTAATTACTTTATAAAATTCTTACTAAAATGGAGGCATTTGTACATTATGAAAATAAATGTAGAATATTATTTCATAAAGATATTTGAAATTTATAAAAAATAAACTAAAAAAAAGGATACATTTTTTTAATGAAATGTTTGTTAAGTTAGTAAGGAATTACTAAAATATATTATTTTAAAATGTTTGGTTAGTTTAAATATAATTATAAAAATAATTGAGACTTAAATATTTCTTATATTATTAAATAAAATTGATGATGATGATCATAATTTTATTCTTGCTTTTAGAAATACATAATTGACAAATATGTAAATGAAATAATAGTTAGGTGATGTAACCGCCAATCTAAATTGTTTTAACAAGCAGGTATAAAAAGTCTGTTAATTAAAATTATTTCTTTCTATTGTTATTATTTGATCTTATTGTTATTCTTCTTGTTATTATTTTTAAATAGTATCAGTTTGTTAATAGTAAATCATTTTAAAATTAAATGTAATTTTAAAAAAATTGAAAGGATTTTAAAACTATTATTTTGTTTAACTAAAAATAATAATAAAAAATTTTTTTTTTTTTTCTACTAGTGGAGGATTCTGAACCCTAGTTAAAAATTCATTGATAAGTTATGGAATATAACTTTATTGTTTTGTGCTTGTGGAGGTTGTCAAAGAAGGGCCAACGAGTTTGGGGAAGTATAATTTTTCCTATATTATATACAATTTTGTAATGTCTGTGTTGGTAAAATTAAGAACTATAAAGACAATATTATTTAAGAAAATTAACTGGAAATATTTAAAATGCAGTTGACTTTTAAAATTTATACAAGTACTTTAGATTGAGTTATAGAATATATTGCTCTCTCATTTTATACTATTGCCTTTTTTTAATAGATTATGATATTTTTAAAATAAATAATTATCTTTAAAGCAAGTGATATTTTAAACATTTTGGAAATAAAGTTTCTTAAAGAAATAGCTGTTAAAATGACTATAAAGTTATATTAGAAATACGCTAATATTTCAGTATAGTAAAACCTGCTATCTTAATTGTGATAAGTTAATGACAAAGAAGGAAAATCGATAATAAAGAATATTATTATGTTAGAAAAAAATGACTTTTTTATATTTAAAAAAAACTGAATATATCTGTTATCTTATATGTGCCTAATTCAAATATAATTTCTAAAAAAATAAAAATGATGTCTATTTGTGCTAATTTGCATACATATAAAAAGTAACCAAAAATGATACATATCTCATTGAAGAAGGAATTTTACATGCGCAGAATGAATGGAACTTATATAAAACAAATGTTTTTATGTGATATATTAATTATTGTATCCTTTGAAAAAATCACGGAAAATAGACTGTTTGAATAAGTTTTGGAAGTAGAATGAACAATTGTTTTTCAGATATGCTTGGATTTTAAAAGTTTTTTTTTTTTTATTATTTCTGAGTTTACATGTCAAGAAGATGGTCACTTAGTAACAGTAACTTTTCAGATTATTAACTGAAGTTGATATGTGAAGGAGAGTTATTAAAAGAATGTGTAAAATTTTTTATTGTTATTTATTTTAAAATATATTAACAATTATAATTATAATTATAATTTAGTTATAAGATGTAGTAAAATATGCATTTTTTGATATTTTTAAATTCTAGTTCTAACAATAATACTATTAAAAAAAATCTTTTAACAATTTTTCTTAAATTTTTTGAAAATATTTTTTATTAAAGTGCATTAGTTTACACTGAGGGTAGTATGAATGATATTGTAATTCTTATATTTTAATGCAAAACTTGACCAGAAAACATCAGAGAATGTGATTTTCAAATAGTAAAAATCACAAAGGTAATTTAAATTATTATAATCATATATATATATATATATATATATATATATATATATATATATATATATATATATATATATATATATATATATATATATATATATATATATATATATAGAATTTTATTCTGAAATTTGGTTACAATATGTGATAATAGTTAAACATAGAATATATTACATAATAATCAGGGGGATAACAGCTCAATATTGATATCTTGTTTGACACCAGCTAAACAGGCTAATATGAAACATATCAGTGAGGAACGTGTCTGGAATAGTATATTGTTGATATATGTGACTACACTTGCATGTCTCATATAGTTCAGTGATAGGTCTAATCCTTTGTCCATGCTCCGCATTACCAAGTTGACCCTTCATATTGGAAGTTACTTCCATAACAACTCAGGATCTGGGCAATTATCATGCAGAGCAAGGTGAGTCATCACAAAGAGATATGGACTATTCAGCCTCAAATCACTCTTCAGGAAAGTAGATTTATATTCAGGAGTGAAAGTGATCAGCTTTGGGGGGGGGGGCAGGTTAATAATTTCAATGTAGAGTCATAAATGTAAGAGAGGGGCAAATTCTGGTCCCTTTTTCATTTTGTTAATATATAACTCGAGTGGACATTCTAGTGCATGATTAAAGGTGAGCCAGTACCGTGTGTACCATAGTGAGAACAGTATAAATGTTGTTAACCATATCTCAGGGATGGATCCACATAGTATATTTTCAATGAGAATCAACAGGGCAGGCATATTGTTATTTAACATGGAGGCTATAAAAACTCTGTAGGGGTGAAGGGAAAAAAGGCAGAGGAGGTGAAGATAAGTTTCATCATCTCTGAGGCATAGTGAGCAAGTGGGCTCTATATTTGAGAATCCTTGGCAATGCACCAGAAAGTGTTTAGTAGGCAAGGCATTAATATTTATCTTATCAGAAAATCAAAATATTTAGGTTAATTAACCATCACTTAAATTTATTGATTAGCAGATGCTTTTTAAGCCTTATGATAGTTGATCCTGCAGAAACATCAGGATTAAAGATGTAGTATGCATCCCATAATTTGATTTTTATTGAGGACAATTTTTCTAGGAAGCATAGTATGTTTGGAGATAAGTCATGTGAGGGCTGCCAGTCAGTCAGTACCAATAAGGGGTGGATTATCTGTGGGAGTGACCTCTCTGAAATGTGAGTAGTTAGAAAACTGCAGACATCTTCTGCAGAATGAATTGTAGGAGTGTTAAAATATAAAGGTATCTATGGAATGTAGGGATAATCCATTGAGTTTTGTGTGTTTCTGTAGATTTCTCAAGCTTATGGTTGCACTTTTTCACCTCTAATCAGATCAGTGTGCATCTTGTGTATTTTTCTGATGAAGACTTTGGTAAAATTGATTACTGGGGTGAAATAGGATATGCTAGGAAATATTAGTATGTTGATGAGGGAGGACATGGTGAACATGAATAGGTAAATTTTGATAGAGAGGATGTGATTCTCTGTGTGGATTGAAGTAGCTTTCCTTGGATACATCTCCTCAAGGCAGATATGGATTCAAATATAGGGAAGCCCAAGAAGTTCTGAGGCTTCACTGCAAATGGTCCTGGAATGGTCTTAACCAAAGATATATACCAGGAAGATGACATGGTTTTATTAAACTGGAGGCCGGATTGATCAGAGAATTCTTTAGTATTGATAAAAGTCTTGGAATTAATTTTTTTGATGGAAGGAAAACAGCCAAGTCATCCATATAGGTGATGTGATGAATTGATGTATTTAAAATTGGAATATGAATGCCAGGAAGAGATCTTTCAATTTGAAGAAGCAGAGGATTGAGGTAAGTAATGAAAACAGGGCACTCAGAGAAGAGCCTTGTGGAATGGATGATGTGGTGTTGAATGGGGGAGAAAGCTTCCCATTAAGCAAGATGCTCAATTCACGATTGTAGAGATATATAATATTTATGATTCTAGTAGAAATATCATGCTCACCAAGTATGTTTAAAAGGTTATTGAGTTGAATAGAATCAAAGGCAGCTGCAACGTCGAGCTGCATAACCACTGGTATAGATTGACTGGGGCATCTGATATGGTCAGTAATGATTTTAAAAAGATTGATAGCATTTGTGGTTGAGCTGCCCTTTTTTGCAAATTGATATTGTGAAATAAGGGGAAGAATATTGTTATGAATTTTGCCCTTTATGATAGATTCAGTGACCTTGATAATCAGTAGAGTCGTAGAGATAGGTTACAGATTCTCCAGCAGGGAAGTAATTATGTTGTGCTTTAGAAATGACACTATTGCTATGGGATAAAGACAACCAATTTCATGGATACCAGAAGACAGGTGATTAATCAAGTTGTACATGATTGGAACCCAAAGGAACTGGGGAATTGCATGGATCCCCAGATGGATCTTATCAGGCTTCAAGGTTAACTTAGTCAGGACATCTTTCTCCAAAATGCCATGGTCATAGGGTGAAGAATACCAAATTGAGTCCTGTTTAGAATCAGGTGCATGAGTGAAAAATTTTTCCATGAAGAACAAAAAAAATTAGAAAACTGTTAGATCCTAAAGGTTATTTCCAACTGTAATAGATGAAGGAGAAAGTTTGCTGTCTCTATGGCCCAGAGCCCACCTAATGTCCCTGGACCAATTGTGTGGCTATTTTATGAAAATCTTTGACTTTGATAGAGATATACTCTGCTAAAATCAACTGTTTATTTTTGTATTGGGATTTCAGGTTGATGATGGATTCTATAGGAATTGTATCAAGGGGAAGCTTTTTAAGGGTGTTGTTGAATGATTTAAGTTCCATCAGGAGTGAATATGGCCCTTTATTATGTAATGTATAGTTTGAGATCAATGACATTAAAATATGGATGAAGGCAAACCAGGCATCGACCAGTGGCAAAGACAGGGTATGAATTTTTGTGAAAAATATATGTATGCCTCAAAGATGATGGCTTCAGGTGATGTGGACTTGAGAAGGATCTTCGTGGTTGTGCTCAGATGTGCAATATTGGATGACTGAGATAGTTTAACGGATAATGTCAAGTGGTCAAAAAGGCTATAGTTTGAAGTAGGGGTCGATCAGAAAGTGTAGATCAGGAGTATAGTACATTAGGTCTATGAGAGAGGTATACCTCCTTGTATAGAAGGAGAAAGCATTTGAAGAGAAGAAGCCCTCTCCACTCATGAATCTGGTATTAAGATGATATATATATTTGGCTGAACTTTCCTGGTAGGAGGTGTTAAACTCCAAGAGGAAAATTGATGGATAAGGGTTGGAAGCAATTGATATGTTAATCTGTTTGATTATCTGTTGAATTAGTAATTTATTTCGGTAGAGGTACACATAAATTATATTTCAATTGAAGGCTTTGTGGAATAAGGTAGCAATAATTATATGTGGTTTTATATAGTTCATTTTAAAAGATTTAAATGGGCTACTATTGGAGATTAAGATTGCCCCTCCAGCAGCAGATGAAGGAGAAATTGAATGATGAAAATATCCCAGATTTTCAAGAAGGCTCAGGATTTTAGGGTTTGAAAATTGGTGCAATTTGGTCTCAGAGAGACATACAATATGTGGAGAGTATTGCTTAAACCATTTTTTCAATGCGTGTACTATATTCATGTAATTCAGCCCTCTTTTATTAAGTCCTGCTATATTGAGCTTCATGAGGCATTATTTTAACAGATGAATATTGTGTATTCATTGGGCAATTGGTGATAATTTGCAAATGATTAAATGAGTTTTGAATGTGTGATCACGCTCTTAGCAACTATTGGTCCTGCTAAGAGGACATATACCAACTTTTGCTTTTGATGTTCTGGATCGCAAGCCATCCATGTAAGAAACTCCAGTAATAGGTTCTTGCAGATCCACTATCTGGACAGAGGCCCCTTCCTCATACTCTCTGTAATGCAGACCTTCAACTGAGTCTGGTTCAATGTTCGATGTCCTGGATGCCTTAGGTAGCTTTAATTTAATGTCCTTACCTGGAACAGGGATTTGGTAGGGTTTGCTTGTATCTCTATTGAGTAAATCACAACTTCTTGCTTGACTATCTGCCTCAGGAACAGGCTTGTGTTTTTTCCCAGTATGCTGGGGAAGTAAGATATTCAGAGTCTGAGGAGTCCATGCTTTTGTTATTTATTTTTTTGAGTATAGTTTGTTCAGAAAAGAATTGGAAATCAGTATTTTGTTCATTTGTCTTCCTTTTGCTGGGCAGATGCAAAGGGAAAGTCTCCTCCATAACTGAACATGCTGACTCAAAAGTCTCATCCAATGTACATGTGGAGAATGCGGGTGAAGGCAAAAAGTCAGGGCCAATCTTATCAACAGGAGAGAATAAAGAACATGTGGAGTTTTCTAATGTTTGATGCTGAAAGGACCACTGGAGAGGTTAGAGGACAAGTGGAGCTTTCTATTGGTTCAGATTTTACAAAGTCAGGCCTGGACATGGGAGTTTCCACAGACTGCATCACAGGACTAGAGTTACAGAGGTGAGTTTTGCTTTTAATTATTTTACATTTGTGGAAAATTCTGACTGGGCAGTCCCTCGCTAAGTAGCCTCTCTGGTGGCAGAAGAAACACTGTGGAGAAATACCACAGAAGGTAATGACAAGAGGGGAAGTTTCCATGTTGTAGAGAGTGGAAATGTCATTGGGGTTTGATTCCCTATTCAGGGAAAGATTAAAATATGCAGTATTCAAATAAACTGAAAGGTCTATGCCCTTATTAAGTTGATATCTAAAGTTTGATACTTTCCCATAGGGCTTGAGTATTTGCTGTAAATCACTCTCCCTGAATTTAAGGTAACAATTCTTTATTTTGCCTGACAAGATTGTAGTATTATTCATATTGATATTGCAGATAATTTTTCCATCTAGATATTTGAAGGATTTTTGGAAGATTATTTTCTGAGTGGAATTGTTGAACTCAATTACCATGTATCGATTATTGGGATGTTGCAGAATTTTATGAATCAGATTCCATAATTTTTTTCTTTGTTATCTCATAATATAGTTCATTAATTGAGAATTTAAATAGATCACAAGAACTGTTGGTGACAGCTAATATTGAGTTTGTTTTCACTGTGGAAATTGAGAAATGATTTATGTAATTGAGGAGGAATGGTATTATTGAATCTGTTTACTATTAGGTCAATTTCATTTTGCTCCAGATTTAGATTGAGTCTGTTGGGATTGCTACAAATATCAGTTAAGTTCTCATCAATCTCTTCATCAAATAAATTGAATAAATCTTTGTGATTTTTTGAAGCTTCCCATGCCATAATGTTAGGCTCAGTAAGGCCTGCCTGTGTAATGTTAGCATAGGAGGGCTTGCTGTTAATTGACATCTTAGGTTGAGTCTGGGAAGGGGAGGCATTTAAATTGGAAAAATTTATGTTAGTTTTGCTATTTTTATCAATTTTTTTGTTAGTATTTGAAAAAAAAAATTGACTTATTAGAAAAATTAAAAGAAAATTTATCGTTGCTATTTTCCAAGCATGAGAAATCTCAATTTTTAATGATATCACTGGAGGCTTCATTTTGAAAATTATTGGTTTGAAATTTGGACTGTGGAACATCTGTGGTAAACTTTTGAGAACAGGTAGTTTTTTTATTGACAGAAGCATCTCTGGATGGAGTGGTAGGCTGCAAAAAACAAAAACCTGTGTTATTTTGCATTTCCAAGATGGCTTTTTCTTCAGCTTGTTCCATTGAAAGTTCTGAAAACAGCTATCAGCTTCTTCAGAATCAAGCAACTTATCCACTCTTAATTAAGCAGAAAGGTAAGAAGTTCAATTATAAAAAAATGGTTTTCACAAAGAAAGACCCAGAATAACACAGAAAAACTAACTTTCTATAAGAGCCTAGGAATCAATGAAGTCAACTCTAAGCTATAGAGGGCGCTCTATGATTATGATGTATATTTTTTCCTTAAAGTTACTTGGAGTTTTAAAAATATTTATCTTACGTTACATGAATACATGAACATATGGATGTGTGATTTAATAATATATAGATTTTTATTAAGAGATATAAGTAACGAGAAATATGGATATTTATTTTTTATTTTTTATATTATAAAGTTTGTTATAACTGTCTAAAATAATCATAATTTTATATGATTCTTTGCTAGATAAAGCATATGATAATTATTTCAAGATATGAATATAGAACGAATATTTTAAAATCAAATCTCATTTGTATTCGTAGATAAGTTTGTGTGTAAAACCTTTTGTTATAGTAGTCATGGTTTGATAAAGTGATATGTAACTTTGTCGATTATTGTGAAATTTGCTTAGTTATTGTACGATGTTGAATGACTAAATCTATTTGAAATATCAAATGGGAATGACAGGAGAGCAGAATAATGAAACCCTGAATGCTTATATTGTAGTATGTGTTAAGATAATATAATAATTAGCCTATATTATATAAGGGAAGTTATTGTGCAAATACAGTTAACATAGCCCTGTACTTTCTATATATTTTCCATGGACAGTGTTTTTTAACTTTATATTTAATTGGTCTGTAAGTGCTCAAAAGAAAGCGTACACATTATTTTATAGGTACTAGATAAAGTTGTATCCATTGTTTCTTTACACTGATTTCCATGAGCTTTATTGAATTGTTTTTAAATTATTGAGTCCTTACTCTAGTTATTCCTTCATGTCCTATGCATTGTATCACTATCTAAATTTCATTAGCAAGATGTTGTGTAGACTAGTATTTTTGAAAGGTGAATAATAAATAATTTTAGTAAGATGATTTGTATAAAAGAAGGCAAGATAGGTTTTTGGTATTGTAAAAAATACAAATGATGTTGAATGCATAATGTTGATGGTGAATATGACAAATAAATCATAATTTTTCCTAAATAATTTTGAAATATTTTTTATGATAAAAGAAACATAACTATTTCTAATTTTTGAAATATTTTTTATGATAAAAGAATCATAACCATTTCTAATTTAAGTTTATGATTCATTCGATTTTTCATAAATTGAAAGCATTTTGATAAAGCAATACATATTTTAAAATGAAACACCAAATGAAGTATATTATTGTATAATGAATGCTTATATTTTATTTTATATTTTATCTTTTAAACATGAAACGAACATCATAAAATTAGATTGATGCCAAACACATATTATTATTAATTAGTACATTAATAAACATATTTTATTAATTTACTTTACATTAATCGTGTACAAACATAATAATGTGTTTTGGTTTATAAAATTTAAGCTAGATATTATGTATGTTTACCGAAAGTAAAATGCTATTAACCACTTATTGATTTAGAAATAAGTTTAATATAATATTGTAGGATGAATAATAGAAGATTTTGAATAAATAAGTACATGAGATGTAATTGGAAATAAAATTTCAAAGCTGGAGTGAAGAATTATACATTTAAAAAACATTTTGAGATTGAAAATCTGTAAATTCAATCTTTCTTTTATTAAAATTTTATATTTTATTATATTAATATACTATTTGTCAGTTTATTTTTTTTATAAAAAATTGTAAATAATTGTTGTACATAATTGTTTCCTAGTATAGAATAAATCTGTTAAAGTTGTTGTTATAAACTTGTTATTGTTGATCTACTCACTACAGAAAAAAATCCGATCCACAGAATTCAAAACTAAACATATTATATACTTTGCACAGTATGATTTTAGTTGATTTATTTATTTAAGCAATATTAATCATTATTCAGAATATGACAAATAAAAATCATATAAGATAAAATTATTTTCGTATAATTTATTATTGAAAATACTGTCATATATTTAAGTATATTTCTTGATGCTTAATATTGTTCAGATTATATCATATTTATAATATGCCACATGAGAAATGATAAACGAGAATGAGAGATGATGATGAAGATGATAATTATTATTATTATTATTATTATTATTATTATTATTATTATTATTATTATTATTATTATTATTATTATTATTATTATTATTATTATTATTATTATTAATGACCAGATTATTGAGTAGTAAATGTAATACCAAATGTTAATTAGATTAAGTATAAGATTATTATTTATTATTATTATTATTATTATTATTATTATTATTATTATTATTATTATTATTATTATTATTATTATTATTATTATTATTATTATTATTATTATTATTATTATTATTATTATTATTATTATTATTATTATTATTGTTGTTGTTGTTGTTGTTGTTTAGATGTAGATATGAATGATATGGAATTCTTTATCATACTTGGCTACAGGAGATTATAAATTAAGTAGAGATTTAAAGAACCCAAGATAATTATATTATAATAGAATTATTATTTATTTATTAATATTATATTTGAATATTTATAATATTTTTAAAGTCTTAAAAAATGATATTATTATTATTTGAATTAAAAAAAGGGGATAGTGGTTTTATGCCATTGAGATTGTATCTTTCAGGATATATGCTCAATGTAGTCCTACTACTTTACCTTTCACCATATGTCTCATGATTATTATTATTATTATATTATCTTATTATTATTTATTTAAATTGAACCATATATTTTTATTATCATCATAAAATATTATTTGTACTTGATTTTATAATATTAAGATGGAAAGTCATAGCAGGAGCATTTATTTTATTTTTTCATGTTTATTTCACTTGATGGTGAAGGTACTCAATATATATATATATATATATATATATATATATATATATATATATATATATATATATATATATATATATATATATATATATATATTGTGGGTTTATCCATGTTAAAAAATTTAAATATTGATATACTGATACATTGACTTTATCATAGTGAATGACTTGTGTGATCAAGTCAAAACAGCGGTATATCAATATATAAAAATTTTTTAACATGGGTGAAAACACAAAATATGTCTTATATATATGCAAACCATGAAAATCTTCACACACACACACACACACACATATATATATATATATATATATCAGTAATAACCAATTACGTTTCACTAAAATAAATGAAATAACATGAACATTTTTAATAAGTTCACTTTACAAATCCATAACCTTGTTTAGTGAAGTTACTTGCAGACGCTGTTTAGAGTGTTAAAAACATTTAATATTTCGGAATAAATATTTGATGATAGAAGGAGGGTGACCTGTCCCAGGAACTGTTAGTTTGGAGGTTGAATTAATACAGATATATTTATATGTCTGTGAGACTGTGGTTGATATTTGTTTAGTGATTTGCTGATTTATTTGTTCATTGATACTTCAGTCCATAGTATGGTTAGTACAATATATTCGAGTAGTAGTCGTATAAGTTGTTTCTTTGATCAAATTGGTTTAGTGGTTATATTGCAGCATATGTGTGTGTTTGTGTGCTTGTGCCATTCTACAGCATCACCTTTCATTCAGCTATTCAATTATGGTATCAAACACTATATTTTACAGTAAAATATGTAAAATAATAATACATATCTCTGATAAACAATTCAAACACATTTTAAGTGATTAATGGATGGATCTACTCATGGATGATTGCTGGACAGACCAAATCCACTATCAACTACTTTATTTGCTAAATAATTATATATATATATTTTATTATTTAAGAGTGCAGAGAATATTTTTTTATTATTGATCCGATTTTTTTAATATTATTTAAATCCTCAGAATGATTTTTTTTTCCTTTTTTTAGAGAAGAAAAAGTTATTGAATTTTCCAGCTAATTATCTCAGTGCAAAGTTTGGGATTGATCTTCTTGAAGTTCACCTTTAGGGGAAGTAACTTTTGATTAGTAAAAGACAATAAATATTTAAGCAGTAGTTGGTAATTAAAAAAAAGTACCAATGTATTCTAGGAGGTCAAACAAGTTGATATTCAGTTTAAAACCTAAAGTCCAATTTTATTTAAGAATATATTTTTTGTAACTAGTATTTAAGAAAATAAAATTTATTTTTAATACAGAAAGGATGAGAACATAGTCGACTTCAAACAAGGTATATTACACTATCGTTTCAATCAACTCATTAAATTGAATATAATTGTTTAAAATGTATATGTGCATTTACTACTCAAATTTAACTTCCAAACTGGAATCTTTAATATTAATGATAAAATGTAATTGTGTGAAATTTGCTCTTTTATGGGAAAAGTTATGCAGAACTTTGTAACAAAACATTTTGTAGACTCTAGACTAAAATGTATTTTAGCTGTATAAAAGTAAAACTCAAAAGAAAGGAAGCATGCCTAATTTAATATATGATGTTATAAATTATTATCAGGCAATAATTATATCTAACAATTCATATCTTATAGGATTAAGAAAGTGAATGTGCAGGCTTATATAAAACTAATGGATAATTGGCATCTAATAAATGTGCATATAATATAATTCGAATGGAAAAACGTGAATACTATATGTGTATATTTTATTCATTATTCTCCTCATTTATACTCAACATACTAAAAAAATATTGTCATTTAATAAATTGTGTATACTTAAATGAATGTCATAAATTAATATACTATTCACCTAATGGATGCCCTTTGGCCAGTTATTATGAATACCAGATAAATATAATTATGGTTAATGTCAATTTGGGAAAAACTAGTGTTCTTGTGGAAATTTGTATTGCTGAATCATAAATTACATAATTACCATTAATTAAATGATAAAACATTATTAGAAATCTGCAGCAGTAAGTGTTAATTTAGCACTATTTAAAAAAAGAGAAAAGAAATATTGAATATTTCATATGCTATATCATCAGTATTCTCAATTAGCTATTGCTAAGGACCTTTGAAATTGCTCTTAATTGGGGCCAGAAATGTGTATTGTTCATCATGCAGGAGTTTATTCATACCTTTCCTAGCTTTGTTCATTTGTAATTATTGCCCTAACTTCATATCTGCTTAATGAGCTGTATTTAAAGACTGTACAAATGAACTTCTATTTTCTAATTAAAGAATATTTAATCATTTCTTTTACTGCTATTGTAGTATAGATATGTAGATTAATTTATTTGTCTTGAATGTTGTTGTTTTTTTTTTGCCCCAAGATCATCTCAGACACGTATAATAGGAAATTATTGTACTGGATAATTGACTTTCATTTAGATGTAATTTCTTTTATACAAATTTTCTACACACTTATGTTAGTGTTAGAAGCATTTATTTGCTATTACAAAGCTAACAGTTAATTTCAATCAGGGTTTGTACACAAAAGTGTTGCTGTATCTTTGCATTGTCAGAGATGATGAGATCTACTTAATAATAATTACTACACATGAAATTTAAAACATTTATAGTTCATCAAAAATTAAAATTTTATTTCCAATTTATTAGTTAAAATTGGCATAGCAATTATGTCTCGAATATGATATTAAATTATTTTGTGCATTGTTATTTATGTGGGTGGGTGCCTATTCCATGCGACCATTGTATATAACTATTAAATTTATGGTTGTTTAAATCATATTTTCCTGGTCATTTTCAGATGATGTAATATGCCAAACGAGGTGAATAAATTATGAATTTATCTATGAATGAATTTATTTTTAATGTTTAAAATGAAATGTATTAAGTAGCTATGAGGAAAAAAATGTTAAAGATATATATTATATTGTCAGGGATTGAAAGAACTCTCCCTTAGTTTATTTAGATATTTCCCATGAGTGGATCATATTTCCTAATTTAAGTATTTGTGCACAATGATAATGTTATTATATAAAGTGAAGCAATGTATTTCTTTTGATTTTGGTGATGAGATTGATTTTGCACCAACATTGAAGCTCAGAGTAAGGTTAGGGAATAACTATATTTTGTTGTTTAGATTATTAGAATTAAAAAGATCTTCTTATCTCTCATGTGTCTATCTTGGAATATTTTTTTTTATATTTATCATATAGACATAGCTATGTGTAATATAGTTTGTGAGTTAAAATAAAGGTAGGATTAGCTTCTTTATGGAATATCTACACCCAAAGTATTACTATAGTTTTGGCTGATCTAAGTCATCATCCACATTATATTTTACTATTTAATATAATAAGCAAACCAACAGGGTGTAATTCTGTTAGTTATATTATAATCTGTAGCATATTATAGAAGCACACATGAAATGCTATTTATTGTTAAGATATGGGAGAGTTTTATCACAAATTTGCAAGTTTTGGGTAAATATTTTAAATCATATAACACTAATCATCAAATTATCAGAGTAATTCATCCTTATTTTGAAATAGTAAACAAAAATATGTAGCTGTTTAATATAATTGTCTAATTTGCCCATTAAAGAGTTATTCTCTGGTTAGTCAAACTTGGTTAACTTTCATGCTGTTGTAGGATAGTAAGACCTATTTAACTTACATGTTGGCTCTCTATTGTATTGTTTAATGACTCCAATGTTAGTTTGTTCAATGAGGAATATTAAAATTTGCTAATCACATGTGTATAGGTGAAATAAAAGTATGTAAAGATATGTATTTTAATTGCATAATGTGATAAATGTTTAATAAAACATATTAGAATTAGCTGATAACACATATATGTGTAAAGGAAAGGTATAAAAATGTTTATTTTATTGTTTAATTATTCCAATGTTAGTTTGTTCAATTAAGAACATTAGAATTAGATAATAACATGTATATGTGTAAAGTAAAAACATAAATATGTTTAATATGTTTATTTTATTGTTTAATCACTCCAATGTTAGGTTGTTCAATAAAGAATATTAGAACTAGCTAATGACACGTATATGTGTGAAGTAAACATATAAATATGTTTATATTGATTGCATAGTGTAATAAATGTTTAATTTATTTTAAACTTCGTTGAAAATGATTTTTTATAGACATTCAAATTCTTAGTTTCCACACCTACATATAGAACACGATATAATTGCACTATTTCATGAATTTGATAATGAACATGTTCACATCCAATGATATTATTTTCCCAATACAGACATTGTATGAAATGCTAGTTATTTGATGAACTTATAGACGTCATGTACTCACTTATTTTATGGAAAATGAATTGAAATGAAAAGTACACTTTCCTTTTGTTATATCATTGCTATTTCATTAGAACAATACCCTATTTTATGTCAATACCCTTTATGGTGGTAATTATGAGATGTTATATAATATGAACATATGATCGAATCGTATGATAAAACCCTGTCATATCCCCTTATCCTTTCCACGTAAATATGTTTGACCCTTTGATTTGAACTTATTATACAATAGAAGTTGATTAGTGTTATATCTTTCTTTTGACCTGATAAAATATCATCATGGATAATCCAGAGTGCATTTGAATGATGGGAGAGGTTAAAATTAAGTTACAACTTATTAGTTTGAATGGGTGGAACTGTATCAATTTCAGTCACTTATTTATTATAAGAAAAATAATAGATACTTTATTATTAATGAATTATAACATTCACCTTTATCTTATTTGCATTTGACATATCATAGTATTCTGTGATATCTTGTAATTCCTCCAGTATTTATAGTATAAAAATAATACGACAGAAAAAAATATATAAATATATTGAGTAAACTAAGTATACTTATGTCTTGTACATCATAATCATGATGGTTCTGTTAATGTAGGAGACCCATATTTGAGGTTGGGATATGATTGAGCTAAAGTGAAAGATGTACTAACATAAGAATAAAATTTGCAAATATATTACAATGCGAATGATGATATTCTCATTCACAATGTATTAAATTGCAATAAAAACCAAGCCTTGTTTTTTTTGTGAGAGAGCGTTATGTATTAAAAGTTATCAAAAATATGAACATTTGCAAAATATCTCAGGTATTGACATCAATATAAATTACACACATGTTATTAAACCAGTGAAAATTGAATGATATCTGTGTTAGGAATTATCTCTTAGTTAATTAATAATTATTAATATAATACCATAATTATTAATATAACTATTAATATAATACCATAAAGTGTTTTGGTGCAAAATTGTGAATTTAGAAAGTTTGATACTTGCATTCAAACTATAGTTAATTGCTATCTGTGAAACTGTAAACAAATGATAAAAATACATGTAAGAGGTTTGAACATGTAATTTCCGTCTTGGGAATCTTTTATCTTGTTCAGATAACTTAGTCATAAGTTTTTTTAGCAAATTGTGCTTAATTAGTCATAATTAGAAGTTTGATATATATATATATATATATATATATATATATATATATATATATATAAGCAGTAAATCAATTTAAAATTGCAATTTGTAATATATGTGTTATTTATAAAATATCTGGTATTTTCAAAAATCCACCCAGAATGAGATATTATGAAGTGGGTTGTTGACTGATTTATCAGTGTAACATAAGTAATATATATATATATCGATTGATTATTATTATTTAATACACTGATATTATTATTCAATCTACTGGTTTATTAAGTAAACGAAATACTGTCTATCCATAGTGCAAGACAAAACAATTTTAGAGAAAAGAGTATATATATATATATGTATCAATTTACTGTTATAACAGATAATTCAATTCTCAATCTATAGTGTGAAATAACGCAAACACTTTTTTATGAGAAAATGTCAGTCCTCATTTATTTATAAAGGGAAAGTTCTGAAATACTTACGCCAGAAAAGAAAATGGACATCAATCTTGCAATTTCTCAAAATATATTTCAAATTGGCATGCATAGATTTCAATCTTCCTTTTAATTAATGTTTTCACACTTACACACACACACATACACACAAGTACATTTTTAGCCGTACTCACTTTTTATTTTGAGGATTATACATACATATAAAAAACAAAAAAAAATACCAATATAAATTGAAAATAAATAAATAAATAAGTAAACAAATAAATTCCAAAACAAATTATCTTCCTAAAACAATAACGATCATTTTATAAATTTATTATTTTATGATTTTTTTTTTCCTATACACAATCGTAATTAAATTTAAACTAATTTACAATCAAAACAAATTCTACCAAATAAATATAACCTCAAAATATATATAGAGTAGTATTTAAAAAATAATCAATAGATTATTAATTTTCTAATTTATTTTACAATTACAAAATTTTCAAAGAATTATTATTATTTTTATTTAATTGTCAAAATAAATCAATATAATTGTTTATGGGAATATATATATACAAATTAATTTTCAGAATCTTTCTTGATAAAAACAAATAAAAATAGAAAATAAAATAAAAATTTTTTTTAATTGATTTTTGTTTTGTAGTTACCGCGATGAAATCTTATTATTATTGTTGTTGTTGTTATAAATATTATGATCATTATTAGTTTATAAAAACACAAAATATAAAGTTATTAAACGTTATGTTTGTGGCCATGCATAGATAGATCTATTGATCGATCGATCGGTATAGATAGATAGATAGATAGATAGATAGATAGATAGATAGATAGATAGATAGATAGATAGATAGATAGATAGATAGATAGATAGATAGATAGATAGATAGATAGATAGATAGATAGATAGATAGATAGATAGATAGATAGATAGATAGATAGATACGTACGAACGTATGTATGTACTAACATACATACATACATACATACATACATACATACATACATACATACATACTATTCATACACACATGTAAGTAATAATTAAAATAATTGAAACTGAACAATGATTGAAAATTCAATCAAAATTTTAGTTATTTTATTTATTGTTATAATATCAATTTTATTAAAAGCTAAGTATTTTGTTATGAAAAATATTAAAAACAATGAAATGACTTTTAAATATAGTCAATAAGCCAATATAATTTATATAAGCAAGATTTTTGTTACTGAATCTCAACATCATAAAGTAATTTGTATCGGTATAAGATTATTATTATTATTATTATTATTATTATTATTATTATTATTATTATTATTATTATTATTATTATTATTATTATTATTATTATTATTATTATTATTATTATTATTATTATTATTATTATTATTATTATTATTACTATTTGAAATAATAGGGGGGTAGTGTTCTTATGCCATTGAGAGTGTATCCTGTGGGATATAGGCTCAATGTAATTCATTACAACTTTACCTTCACTAAATTGTCTCATGATTTATTATTGTTTTATTAGTTTAATTTTCATAAATCAAAACATATCTTATTTATTAATTATTTAGAGGTAGTCGAATGGTAAAAAATACTATAGGATATCTTTATTAATGATTATATTAAGATTATAAGTATTTTAGCCTGATCATTATTATTTTAATGAGCTAGTTTTATTTTTCTATTATGTACCCAAATGAAAGTGAGGGCACAATATCAATGCTTGTGAAATACAACATATATGAAATCCACAGTATAATAAATAAAATTCCATTTTAAGTTAATCAACACATATGTAAAATTTTATACATTTTTTTTAAATTTTATTAAATGTCAATTGAAACATATCTTTTTTTATTTTGTACAATGAACATATGTGCAC
Source organism: Epiperipatus broadwayi (assembly GCA_028023455.1). NCBI lineage: Eukaryota > Metazoa > Onychophora > Udeonychophora > Euonychophora > Peripatidae > Epiperipatus > Epiperipatus broadwayi. Next base: position 211,261 of record JAQFVV010000611.1, read on the forward strand.
ATATCTATATTTGTATTGTATGTAAACCCATTAACAGGAATTGTAAATCAATTTAATAAGTTGACTTTTGTATAGTTATCAAGTAAACACCTAGGTACAATTTAATCGTATTTAAAAGTTTATTACATGGGAATTGAAATGTTTCATTATATATTATAAAATGCATGAATGTGCATATATATATATATATATATATATATATATATATATATATATATATATATATATATATATATATATATATATATATATATATATATATATATATATATATATATATATATATATATATATATATATATATATATTGAATATATCTAGCACCTCACTGAGGAAGCGGGCAGTAGAAACTGGTCTGAGATTGGGGATATTATGTAAAGCTTTTTAAGACCTTACTGCATATATAAAAGATATATTTTGCAGGTTCATCTGTGTTAAAAAAAATAAATATTGATATACTGACATTTCAACTTGATCACACAAGGCATCTACTGGGTGATAAAATATAGAAAGATGGGTGTAGAGGCGTTATAATCACTTATTTGGAAAAAAAAAAGATCAAGTTCCACCAATAGCAAAAATGTTAAATTAAAAATGTTTTTTTTTTTTTTTTAAAAAAAACATGCAAACTTTCTCCTATTTGGAAATATTTTTTCAAAAAAAACATTCTTAATTTAACATTTTTGCTATTGGTGGAACATTAAATTTTTTTTTTTTCAAATCAGTGGTTGTAGTTGGTCACCCAGTAGATGACTTGTGTGATCAAGTCAAAATGTCAGTATATCAATATTTAAATTTTTTAACATGGATAAACCCACAAAATACGTCTTATATATATATATATATTGTAACCAAGTGATTTTGGCACTTGGTTTTATTTAGTATTATTTGTGCATAATATTGGTGTTATTCTAAAAAAATTAAATGAATAAAAATTAATACTTAACATAATCAAGTGTGCTATTAACTTTTCCTAGAAATAATTTGTGTTGATTAGTCAATATTATTCTAATGCAATGTTATATTTTTAAATTTACAGATTGTCCTAATTAAAATATTATTATAATAGCAAACTAATATAATTGTAAAGTCTTAATCAACTGTTATTAAGTTTTAAAATAAGTGTAAGGACTCACTATATATATATATATATATATATATATATATTACCTCACACAGCAAGCTAGAGTAATCAATGGATGCCAGAAGGCTTTGGATCTGAGAGCACTGCATCTCACTGACAAAGGCCTTATACACTAGATGAAAATTGTATGCACAAGCCATCTGGCATCCATTGATTACTCTAGCTTGCTGGGTGTGGCAATATATATATATATGGTGAGTTTTACCTGTTTTAACAACAATTATACACAAGCATAATAGGAGGTCGTCATATGATGTTTACTGGCTATAAGTGTAAGGACATAGCTAGATAAAGAATTTTAATAATATAAAAAAAAAAAATAATATTATAATAATAATAATAATAATTTTAATAATATTATAATAATAATAATAATAATTTAAACTTAGTTATTTATATAGTTTATTGAAAGTGTAGTAATAATTTTCAGTAAATAAAGTCATTAAAAATAAACTCTGTGTAATATGTGTATACATGAAAAATTAGAATGTGTGGTTTCTTTTATTTTAAACGTTCACAGAAGTATTTTGTTTTAAAAAAATGTAGCATTCTAAAATAGAAGAAATAATGTTTAAAAAAATGTAACATAAATTTCAGTCAATTAATAATTAAAGTGGTATTTTTAGGAAAAAAACTTCTTATGAGTTTGTTTTAGAATAAAAAAATCTTTAATTATAATCACAAATAAATATTGTTGGTTTGATTTTATTTATTATTTTCATTTATTAAAGTGTTTTGTAATACATTTTAAATAATCTTGAAAAACCAAGTGATTATAGTTAGTTATATATTTTTTTGTTTATGTTGTAAATCAAATGTTTTCTATAGAGGGCATTGGGTTCAATGGAATTGCCTATAAATACTCAGTTCATTTTATTTTTGTTTACTTTAGCTACTCTTCTTCATAGTTAACAGTACTAAATATTATAAGTTTCTCATTTTTGAGTTTTAGGAAAAAAAATAGTAGTTAAATTTACATTCAGTCTACCATACTCGGGTAAATATTTTGGTAAGTCATTCTGTTGATTTCTATTGTCTCTACAGTTTTAAAACTTTCTGTATTATTAGTTATTATGTCTTGAGAAATTTGGATTTTTATCAAAACTAAAAATATGGAAAATTTAACACAAATAATAAATCAAAATGTTGTTTTATCTGAAGGAAGAAAAACAAATATTTTCAAAGTTAAAGTTAATTATTTAATAACTTATTTTTATTCATTAATATTTTCCTGGTATATAAAAAAGAAAGATAATGGAGAATATTGGAAAAACTTTAAAAAAATTTCTGCATTTTTTTTTTTTAAATTAGATCGTCCACGTTTTATAAATAGTGAAATCGTGGCAATTATTGATCATTTATTTAATTAATAAATAATCATTTGAAGAAAGAATTGGTATGCTGAATATTTTAAAAAAAAATATCTACGTTTTCTTTAAAAGTAAGAAGGATGTGAACTATTTAAATTAAAATTTAGAATTACTGTATATGTGTTCTTTAAAAGAAAAAGTAACTATTGAAAATAAAAGTGATAATTAAATGTGGTTGGTTCTTTGAGGAATGAAAAGAAGAAGCTATTTGAAAGTAAAGTGCTAAAATTTTGAAAAACAGTTTAACAATGTCTTTAGTGACCTGCTAATAAAGTTTAAGTAAATTTTGTATTATATGCTTTAAAAAGGTAGTTGTTTTGTTGACATCCATGCCATGGTATTAACGATTTATGTGCTAAACACATAAAAATGCTGTTTACGCAGCCGACATTTCACAGCCATGTTTACATGTAATTCAACAATTATGCTGTACTACACATTACAGACCACTTTATCACATCACATTAAATTATTTATTTTGAATCACTCACTTCACACTTTTTTAGGGTGTAGTGTGAGGGTATGTTAAATTCAAGTAATGAAATGTTCTTATTTTTACTTTATTTTTTATTTTATATTTTTTGAAATCATGTGATTGAAGTATTTGATAATTAATAGACAGTGTAGACCCTTCTGTGGTGAAATTTTAATGTGCAAAACATTTTACAAGGGTATGTTCGAACATAGTCATAAGTAGTCAATGTGTCAATAGCGTTTACTCGAGCCTCTATGAGAAAATAATAATGGCACATGATAACAAAGACATCATTCTATTGTGTGATATACCAACAACAGAACATGATGCAGTGGTATTTTTGCAAAGCAAAGATGTACTTCCACATTCCAAAAAATGTGATAGTGGAGTGACAAAGAAATTGAGAATCATAAAAAGTACATGTCAGTTTAAATGTTCTGCCCATTCATGCAGTAGAATGGTTTCCATTAGAAGTCTCTCTTGGTTTGACAGCTTCAGAATACCATTGGTTAAAGTTATACTTCTAATATAATTCAGGAGCCATGACCACCTAACTGTTGAAGCTGTACAGAAAGAATTGGGCCTAGGAAAAAATGCCATTTTTCATTGGACCAACAGTCTGCATGAGCTGTGCTCTGAGAGTTATCTCTTGACCATGCTGTCAAAACAGTGGGACAGGTTTGATAGTTGAGGTTGATGAAACTCTTTTCAGCTTGAGAAAGAACCACCACGGAAGAGTACTACCTCCACAATGGATTTTTGGTGGGGTGTGCCGAGAGACACATGAAGGTTTTCTGTTGTGTGCTTCTTGCAGATCTGCATCTATTCTTTTGCAGGCTGTGAAAGGTAACATCAAATCCGGATCAACTGTCTTCTCAGACTGTTGGAAGAGTTACAAGACTGTGGATCTTGAGGTGTCTGGTTTCCACCATCTGACAGTTAACCACACTTACAACTTTCAAGACCCTTCCACAGGAACTCACACCCAAAACAATAAGCATGTTTGGGGCATCCTAAAGTCTTGCAACAGGAAAAAATGGGGAACTCACAGGAAATATTTGTTTAATTACATGGTCAAATTTATTTGGTGTCATCTCCACAAAAATGAAGATGTTTTCCTGGCCATACTTGCAGAAATATCTTTATCCCATCATGTCAACACACAGTAGGCCTGTTGAATTATTTAATTTGTTCATATTATCTGGAAAAAAAGTTTATTTAAAAATATTTTACATTGTTTTTGTAAATAGAAGAAAGTTATTTTTACAATTGTTTGAAGTTTCGACTGAAACTAAAAGTTTAAAAAAGTTATTTATCATAATTTTAATATTTGATGTTATTTTATTAAGAATGAGTTTAATGTTAGTTGGTGTTATTTTAAACCTTTCTAAAATTGTTTATCTTTATAGCAAAACAAAAAAAAAATCGTAAAAACTTTTATTTTTGCCATGTTAGTTTTTAAAGAAATCGGCAAGTTAAAAAAAAAAAGTACCTTCTAAGTTTTAACTTTGCTGTTTTTTTTTTTTTTTTTTGAAAACAAAAAAAAAAAAATGTTATTAAACTTAGTCAATGTTATTTTTAATCCTTTATCAATTTGTTTATCTTACTTTAAAGAAAGTTTTATTAGGCTAAACAAAGATTACATTTTATAAAAAAACAATATTAATGGGAAAAGAAGAGGTTATATAATTGTTTTTTAAAAGAGACTGATTATTATGATAGTTTTTATTATGTTAAGTTTTTAGGAAACTGGAATAACTTCCAAGTCTCCTCAATTATGCATTTTGAAGATAGCAATTTATCTCTTAATTTTATCTTTTGCATCGATTACAAGAAGCATCAGTTTTGATCTGGTTGAAGCTGGGTATACATTAACTAACAACTCTCATACAAGATTGCATAAGTGATAAAAAATGAAAGTCTCATTATAGGAAATTGTTTAGTATTAATACATTCTATTTGAGATTTTATTCTTGTAATAGGGGAGAGTGGGGGTGAAGCTTAATAAGTTTTACCATTTTTGTTAATGTTAAATTTATAAAAAAAAACGTTAATCCAAAAAAAAAAAAAAGGCCACAAAGTTTAAATTTTTTTTGTGTTAATTATTTGTGTAACCCTAAAAAAAAGCTTCATAACTTTGAACTTGTTGATAACTGTTTTTTTAAAAAGTGGTAATCCAAAAAAACTTTGTTTGTGTTATTTATTGTTGTCACCAAAAAAAAAAGCTTAATAACTTTGAAGTTGTTGATAATTGTTTTTTTTTTGTTTTTTTTTTAAAAAAAGGCAATTCAATAAGATTTTGTTTGTATTATTTATTTGTGTATCAAAAAAAATAAAAAAAGCAACATTCCAAAATAAAAAGTCTACTAGGTGTAAAGTTCCTTTTTGATATTTATTTATTACATTTTCATTTATCATTGTCAAACTCCCTCCACTCCCAAATCCAATGCTATCCACTTCTGCTAAATACACTAATGAATATTACTAAACATCCTCAAAACTAGAGATTATCTTTAGCACATTATACACTTTAAACCTCAATTAAATATTAACATATTTGATTTTTTAAATGTACCACACACAGAATTAGTCATCTTTCTCTATCCTGTATGTAATATCTTTATAGATATAATAATCACTTCCTTACTTTCCATACATTTTGAATTACAACTGGGTCTATTTTTATGTGAACTTATTCAACATGATTTTGAAGTTACGCTATTCATGTTTCACCGGAAGTCGAACTCCGAAAATGTGCTATTACTTTAAATAATCAATTTCAGGCACTTACATTATATTGAAAGTAATAGCACATTATTGGTATTCAACTTTCCTCTTAATAATTTCAATATTTTCAGTGCTATATAATAGTAAGATTTTATGCAATAATGAAATTAAAATCATGATTTCCACATTTTATGTATACACACATTAAATTTTACAAGATAATAATGTAAATTTGTTCAAACATTGTGCATGTTAATTTTGCATCTTAGTGTCCACAAGTTTATTTTTAAAAGGTGAGTAATAGCAGTGGGCACAATTAAATTTGACAATTAAAAACAGTTTTTTTTAATTGAAATTAACATTTTAAAAATTACTTACAGCAACTTGAAATTAACATGATGTGAAATTTGATTTTTAAACAGAATAAAAAATTAAAGACAAAAATAAGAATTTAATTTTTAGTTGTTAGTTTCATAAACAATTAATAAAACCATCATCTCAAAGATTAATTACTAATTACATTGTCGCCAGAAACCATTGACACAACATGAGTGTGAAGTTGGCGCTAGTTGTATTTCCTCAGTTTGCAAACGAATGTGTTTTACGGCAAATAGCGATAATAATTAAAATGTGTATAAAAAATGTAAATTACTGTACTGTAAATTATGCATAAAAATATATTATTTTGAATAAAATTAAATATTATAGTTAAAAAAAGTTTGTCTTGTATCAATTTTTTCCAAATTTGAAAATTTTTATTAGTCATATTTTATTTTCTTATATTTTTTTTGCGCGAATTTTAAAGTAATTTTACATTCATGCTTTGCTTTTACGTGAATTTTGAAAAATCACAGACCGCATTACCAATTTTTCAATGTAAGTTACGTCTATTTTTGCACGATTTCATTTGCATGTGTTTTCTGATGAACCTATCTATGTGTAAAACGAGACCCAGGTGTTATTTGTGTAACCAAAAAAAAAAAAAAAGCTTAATAACATTGAAGTTTGATTTTAAATGGTAAAAAAAAATGTCACTTTTAAAAATAAAAAAGCGCCCTAACTTTTTTTTTTTTTTAAAAAAAGCCTACGAAGTTTTGAGTATGTTTGTGTGATTTATTTGTTTTTAAAAATGTTTTACTTCATAATTTCTAATGATATTTTTTTAAAATAGCGGCAATACAAAAAAAAGGCCAACTAACTTTTAAGTTTGTTTATGTACTTTATTTAATTGTGTACAAAACACTGAAACTTCATCATTTTGTTGAAGTTCCTTTTTTTAAAAAGCTGAAAGCCAAAGTACCCAAAAATTTAACAATATACTGTAGAGTTTTACAATATGTTGATTTTATTTTATATTTATTTATTATTTGTTGATGTTAATAAAAATAAATGTTTACAAAAAATGTAATAAAATTTGTGTTTAATTTATTTTTAAAATTAAAAGAAAGTCAAAAACAAGTAATTAAAAAATCAAAAACATGCAAATAAAATTGAAAAAAAAAAGGCCTGGAATGTTTATAATCTATATTTTTTTTTTTAAAAAAGACATCTCACAGTGTGGTTGTTAGCAAAACAACTACCAAAGATTTATAATGGAATTCTTGTAGCTTTATTCATTTCAACTGATGTTATTATAGTATAGAAATGAGCGAATCTTCTTCAATGTTTTAGCTAGCTAATTATATGTGTAGTCTTTCAATAATGTTTATTCTTCTTTCATGTTGTGAATATTTATCTGTGGATCTTGTATTCGTGATTGATGTTAAAATTGATTTAAGTTTTTGTCTACTATATTTCATTGAATGTTACAGCTGCCAAGATGAGGAAATAAAACTTTTCATTGAATATAAAATGTGTTTATTATTTCAGTGCCTTATATTTTTTGTAGACTGTAGGTGAAAGAGAATTCTTTTTCTGGTCAGATGGCTCAGCAGAGAAATAGTTCTGCTAATAAACAAATGCTTAGTTTTTTTTTTTTAAAAAAAAGGATATTTGGTAAAAATTTATTTTAGTTTTATAATATTGATATATTTTAAGATTTATATTTATTATGTAATATTTTAAGGGTTTTATAACAACAATGGTAGATCTTTCTACCACTATTCTGAGTCATATTTATATTTGATATGAAGTTATATCTATGAAACATATCTGATTTATTTTACATGCAAGTGGAGATGTTAACGTTGAATGTTGTGTGCTTAAAATATATGTCGTATATCTAAAGGGTAAACAGTATTTTAAATTTATCAGAAATGAACTATTTTATAGTTTATGCTATAACAGCATATTTCCCATTTAAAATTTCACTGAAATTTTTATTTTATTAGTTCATTAATTTATTAACAGTTAGGTTGTATTAGTACTTCCACTTTATTGTAATATAAGCTTTTATGCTACACATTGCCATTAAATATTCCTTGCTTAATGTTAAATGTATTGTACTATCTGCATATTCTGTTCAGTTGGTTGAATGATATATGTGTGTTTTAAATTCATTGTTTTCTGATATTGATTGAAGTATGCATTTTCATGTTATTATTAGTGTAATTCACTATCATCCCTAAGTTTAGAGTTGATATATACTTAATATCAAAATATTTTGATGTTTATTAGGTGTTATGCTTTGTGGGATGAAAGTGTGGTCCACACATTGTGTTGTATTTTCCTTGAGTGAATTATTTTTTTATATCTTGTTCTAGCATGGTGTTCCATAGAGAAGACTATCTATATTTTATAAGATGTTTTTATATAACTAGTCAAGCTTAATCTCATGTGAAAATTATATTTTGGTGTGTGTTCCTTTTCCTTCGGTGGTGAGACACAGTTCATACATATATTTTTACCTGAGGGATAGGCATGGACACCACAAGTCCTTTTAATGAAGTATTTGTTTTGAAGAGGTTACTCAGTATTTTTGTCCCTCAGGTGAATTTAAAATATTTTTCCACCATAGAAGGTGTAGATTATCATGGTTTTTTAGAAGTTATGGCAAGCATAGATGTTAGATTTATGATGTTGGTTCCTCAGGGTACACTTTATCGTTAGTAGTGCTTTAGTGATTTGGATCAATATCTATATTGTGCTACTGAGCCATGGTAGTAGGTCATAAGTAAAACAATTGTATATAATTAATTTAAAACTGTGTATTTTTAAATGCTTAGTTATTAAAGAAATATCCATACACCATGTTTTATTTTCAACAGTAGCTGAGAAATACTCTTCACTGGAATTGTAAGTCATTTATAGTTAAACTATCTATTATTATCTTTATGTGGACATTAAGTTAAGTATTAATTTGTGTTTATGACTTCCGATGAATGATCCATATTCATTCATACTTTATTTTAATTCCAATCAAGAATTTAGTCAACTCAGTAACAATAGAGTTTCATACTTTAAAAGAGTGTAGTATTTGAACCAAGTTCATAATTGTTAAATAAATAATATTTTAGTTCTGTTTTTGTACTTCATATGATAATAAAATATCTAGCCAATAATTTAAAGTAAGGGATTTATTTTGCACATACTTTTATAAGACTTAGACTCCCAAAACTTTAAAACAGTGTAGTAATATATTAGTTGTACATGTCCCATAATTATTTTCATTTAATATTTTAATCCTAAATTACATGAATAGATTACTTTAGTTATACTCTTTTAAAGAACAGCTAATGTAACTACACATTTACGATAACAGTGCTATATTGGTTTGTAGCACTTATAGAATTTTGTATACTTTTGTTTTATTCTGTGTCATTAATAAATTATAGTTGTAGTAGATCAATTTTTGTTTTGGTTTATTTTTTATATGAAATGTATATGTGTGTTTGCAATATTTTTGCAAAACATTTTATTGAGTCCTATCCATATCAAACTCTAGACATCTCAATATGCCAAAAAACAATTGTATGCCAGATAATCAAATTTATGCAGATCTTAACATTCCATTTTTGATGATAGTTGTTTTATGACAATTGTAATCTTCAGATGAAAAAATTATTTAATAATGAAATTGATTTTTTTTTCAAAGTATTTACTCTGACTGTTCAGTATTCCCTTTATGTTCTTAGTCAAATTATTGAAATAATTAGTGTTAATTAATTTATTGCATTGTCATGCATGATGGACAGATATAAAATGTATCATTGTCTATTTATTATTCTGGCTGATATCCTGGGAAAAGGCTGACATATCCTAAGGTTTATTCAGATAGTTTCTTTCAGTATTAGTCATATTATCATTTCCTTAAGTAATTATGTGTTGTTATTATATGTTACGACACATTAGCTTAAGTAAAGTGAATGTTTCCTATTGCCTATCAGAAAGTCAATCATGTATGATAACACAAGATTGTAGAGTTCTTTCCAAAGATAAACATAAGAACCTTGAGATCATCATCATTATTTGATTCTATTTAAAAGTTATTGATTACCATTGTTTTTATAACTGGTGTGGCAAAAAGAGTTTTATTATCAATTGTACCATAAGAGAGGTATTTTTCATTTTCATTTTACTCTGCAAGAGTAAAGTTCATTTCAGATCATTTTGGCAAATAATTTATATAGTATATGATTTTTTTTAAAAAAAATATTGGAGAAGACATGTCAAGATATCATTATTATTAACAGTGCAAATGCTTATAGCTCAGAGAATGTATTTTTGTAAAGAAATACTTTATCATAAATTATTAATTAGGAAATGGTGGCAATTTTCTCTCTCTTCCCAAGTTATTTAATTTATTTATAATAATTCATTGTATGATTTTAATTCCATTCTTCGTCTTAACTGCATATCTCTGCAGCTGAATTCTCTATATAACTAACTGACAACTGAGCATAGCCCACATTTTATTATGACAGATCTATAGTTTTTATAAGATTTTCAATATGTGTTATTATTAGTGATTATATTACTTCATTTTTATAGGTTACAGATGGATGCCCAACTATAGAGAAATTATTATGATTATCAAATGGTTGCAAAGTTAGAAATGGTATCTCAACTAAGGATCATGACATAAGGTTTCTAGCCAATGTTTTATTGGGTTAGAATATGACCACCCAATTATAGAGGCTATTGATTGCTGTAGCAAGCCATGATAAATTTAATAGACATTAATTAGAGTCAATCATAATATTGTTTGCACTTGATTGATTATTCATTAATTAAAAATGTTTGCCAATAATAAATTGTTTCTTAATACATAAACTATTATGTGAATGTTTATTATATAATATAATATTTTGCCATTTTTTTTTAAAAAAAAAGTTGTTAGTTTATGATGTTGCAGACTGTAAGCAATTTTGGAAAACATTTTGATAAATATTGTTATTTATTGTGATCTGCCTTATCTGGTTGTCATATTGACATTTATGCTATGATTGTTATTATTTAAATAGATTTCTGTGGACCAAGAATCATATAGAGAAAAACCACATTATAGTTGTTAATGATTCAAATTTCAAGGTATTCAAATTAGGAAAACAATTACATTGTTTTGTTTGGGGAGGCCTAGAGGCAGGCGGTCTTATTAATATTTTAGTATCACCTGATACTTAAACTTCATATATCAATGTAGAAGTAAATGAGGAAAGGGAAGATTTGGGTATAGTTAAACCCAAAGAAACCGGAATAAAGAAAAATATACCAAGGAATGAGCAAAATAAATTATCTATATTATTGGAAAATTTATACACTGAAAATACATTAAAAGTCAGATGCAGAATTCAAGTAGTAAATTAGAATGTTAGATACAAAATTTAGTGATTAAATTAGAAAGGCAGATGCAGGAGATAAAAGAGATTCCTCAAAATCAGGTACAGGAGATAAAAGAATTAAAAAAAGATCTAAAGAATCATGTAGAAGAAGCAAAATTTTCCTCTGAAAAGATGGAAATAAAAATAAGGGAATATATTAGAACAAACTTTGAAAAGTCAGATTGTATGATACAGGCCGTTCAGCAAGATTATAAAGGCCACTACAGAGATATGAATTGATAAACAAGCAAAACTCTCCATACAGTATTACCACCTATGCTAAACAGATTAATCAATGGATGCCAGAAGGCTTGTGCATAAACTCCCTATCTAATGCCTACTCATCCAATATCCCCAGACTAGTTTCTGGCTTGTGGCCTTTGTCAGTGAGGAGCTTTGGATCTGAGAGCACTGCATCTAGATCTTAGGATCTAATGCAACCCTCTAGCAATCACCTTTTATCTCTACTTAACTACAAAACTATGAGAATGAAATTGAAAACAAAAAATATTTTCAATCTAAGCTCAATATTTATATAGTCATATGGGTCTGAACTCAGTTCAGCATCCATACATTTTGGTGTCTTTGGCTCTTTTACAACCATAGCCACCACTATCCTATTAGGCAGGATTGGTGTTAAACCATTAAGCATCACATGATCACATTTCCTATATTAGCACATTAATTGTTGATAAACAAGCAAAACTCTCCATACAGTATTGGAACCTGTGTTAAACAGAATAATCAATGGATTCCAGAAGGTAGAGTTCAGACTCATATGACTATATAAGCTATTGAGCTTAGATTGAATTTTTTTTTGTGTTTTCAATTTCATTCTCATAGTTTTGTAGTTAAGTAGAGATAAAAGGTGGTTGCTAGAAGGTTGCATTAGATCTTAAGATTTAGATGCAGTGCTCTCAGATCCAAAGCTCCTCACTGATGAAGGCCACAAGCCAGAAACTAGTCTGGGGATATTGGATGAGTAGGCATTAGATAGGGATTTTATGAACAAGCCTTCTGACATCCATTTATTACTCTGTTTAGTACAGGTGGCAATACTGTATGGAGAGTTTTGCTTGTTTATCAACAATTAATGTGCTAGTATAGGAAATGTGATCATGTGATGCTTAATGGTGATATGAATTGACGAGTTACAGGAAATGACAGGGTTTCAAAAAGAAACAGTAAAGTTTCAAAAGGAAGTTCAAAATAGAGTTGAATGTATTAAGAAAGAATTAGGCAGGGTTAGAAGTGATTTTGGTAAACTGAAAGAGGAAGTTAAAAATATGACTCTCAAATCTAGTAATGTTTTGAAAAAATGTCAGAGCCTGATTACATGTTTAACAGCTAAATTAGAAAATCAGGAATTATCCCAACATGTGATTAATCCAAATATAGGGATGGAGTTAAGTCAAAATATTGGAAAAGTGGAAAGTTTTAATATTATCAGAGGAGTAAAGCACATATGTTACATAGTGAGTTCAAAGGTGAAATAGGAAAGTTGATGGCCCATATAGTAAGGTTTATCAAAGGTTGGAAAATAAATTTGGGCAAGACAAAGATGAAACTATTAACCAACTTCAACAGCAGATTAAACACTTAAATATAGGTTTGGAAAATAGTTCCAAAATATTGGATTTGAGGTTAACAGAAGTTGACAGTCGTATTGTCCAAATAGATTTAGAGGCCCAAAGTGTGAAATCTAAGCCCATCTCAGGTTTGAAAAATACAAAGTGTAAGATACAGTTAAAAATGCATGAAGTTGATGAAAGATATAAGCGGTTAGACAAGGAAATAGAAGATTTAATGCCAATAATAGGAGAAATGACAAATGAAAAGCTGTTAGCAAAGATAAAATGTGAATGGCAGAAGAATAAATTGCAATTTCATAAATAGTAAAATTGATGTTCCGAGTAAAAGTTTATCCTAAACTCATGTAAAAAAGATATATAATAATAACAAAATATACCCTGAGTTACATAATTAATTAGCTCATTCAAACTAGTGTTAGATCCATTAAATGAGGCTAAAGTAGGGTTAATTAGCCCATTCAAACTAGTGTTAGACCCATTAAATGGGGCTATAAGTAGGGTCATACTAGATTAAGATAGTCATAGCTCCATGGCCTTGAATTTTAAAGGTGAATACCTGAAGAATCCATATGAGTATCTTCAGAATCTGGAAGGGTTAATCACCTTATGTCATTTGTCTGAGCTCAAAAAGATTGATATTGTTACTAATCATTTGTGTGCAGTATCCAAAGATTGGTAACATTCATTATTTAATAAAACACAAACTTATAGGAATTTCAAATACCTTATTTTAGCAAGCATTTGGGGGGAAAACCACCAAGATAATTTAAGATACCAAATCTTACATGAGAGATATCATGCACAGAATAGTAGTTTACACAGTTTATCAGGAGTCAAGCGATTAAATTGAAAACTTTAACAATTTATCCCTTATCTGAGCAACAGATCATGCAAATAATTCATCATAATATGCCCAGGCATATAGAGCAGATCTTAATCACTGCTGACTTACATACCATAAAAGAGGTAATTAAAATTTTATACTCCCTGGATACCAGTGAAAGAAATTTTAATAATAGAATTAGGTAAATGGAGACACCCATCATGCTATGTGTAATATTATTTTTTCAGATAGGCCATGTTTGGAAAGAGGGAAGTTGGTTAGGGAAAAAAGTTGTTACATGATAAATTTCTATGGTAGGCATGATAGCCATGTCAGTAGGCTGGCAATTAAGAGAAAAGTGGTGAATGAGAGTGAGCCTTCTGCATGTGGTATCCAAATGGAACCAAAGGAAAAAATGTAAATGGTAGTAAAAGTAATGGGACATTAAACTAAATAGGACATTGCAAGAACATTTCTCATTTTGGGGCCCTATTTCTAAACATATGGATAACAGGATGATATTGATCATCATTAAAATAGACTTTGATATTGATCACTTGTCTTAGCCACCTATTTGATACAACTGTCCCATATTTTTTAACATTAGAAATTAATTTGTGCAAGTTTCAGCATGTCTTTTTAATCATGACAGGGATGATTCATGAAATCATAATTGGATCTGACTTCATAATTCTGAATAACTATTGTATTGATTATAGAAATGAAACATGTGAATGTAAGGAGATTTACCCTCTTATAGTCAATTGTGATAGTCAAATGAATCAATTAATGACCATACAGGAGACAACAGTTGATGTGAATATTAATGTTAAGCTAGGTGGTTCATGTATTATCAGCACAGAATACTATAAACCATTCTTCCAGTTGTTGTTCCAGTATAGACATGTTTTTCTAAAATATCTGGTATATTAAAATGACATGTTCATAGAATTAAACTGAAAAATAATGAACATTTACAGCATCATACCTACCCCATCATCAGCAGATCAAAAATAATTGACTGACATATAATTAGACCCAATACTTCATCTTACATAAATTTTTTGGTAGTAGTTAGAAAACAAATAGAACCATTAGGATTTACCTGGATACATATACACCCAACAGACATACTGTCCAAGAGTATGACACACCATCACCTATTCAGGAGTTATTGACAATGTGCAAATGGAAGAGCATATTCTTCATATTCGATTTAACATCCAGCTATTGGAAAATCCATCTCCACAAAAATGATCAAAAATATATGGATTCTGTTACCAGGGTCAATCATATATTTTTCAAAGGATGCCCTTAGGTTTAATTAATAGTGGGCTGATCTTATCAGATGCTTGAATATGTTTTTTTAAACAGAACATAAAAGCTTGTTAGTTAAGTTTGTCAATGATATTGTCATTGCTTTATAAAAATTAAATGATCACTTACAACATCTCAGATGTGTCTTTGTGAGTGTTACAGAAACAATATCAAAGTCAACATAAAAATGTATTTTAGTTGCTAGAGAAATCTTTTTCTTGGCCATTTAGTTAGTGCTGAAGTGGTCAAGCCAGACTCAGACAAAATTGCCACTAACCAAGTTTCCTGTTTCTTAAACTAAAAAGCTCTTGAGATTATTTTTGGGACTGTATAATTATTATCATAGATTTTATAAAAAAATCATATGTTACTATGCAGTTATCCATGCTATTAAAAAGTGTGAAAAGTGGATCTTGCCTCTGGTACATACAGTAGAATTTCAAAGTATTAAACATAACAGTAATCTTATCTATCCAGATTTAAATAAAGAGTTCTACTTGCAAAGAGACAATAGTGAAATTGGTTTGAGAGGTATTTTATATCAATAGAATGAGAATAGGATACCAACAGTGCTGTATTTCTTAAATCAACATTTAATAGGGCCTGAGCTTAATTATCCAACTACCACAGATACTAGCTGTGGTATGGGGATTTCAAAAACTTAGACAGATTTTGTTAGGTCAAAAATTATATTATTAACATATCCTCTTAGTTTAGAGTTTCACAGCAATAGCTATCTTTGTTTTGAAAGATTAATCAGGTGGATTATTTATCTACAAGAGTACCATTATGAAATTATTTATTGTTTAGGACAGGGTAGTGCCACTGCAGATATTCATAGCTGCATTTCTGTTTCTGTTAACTGTCAGAACCATATTACTGAAAATATAATTATCTGTAATACGTCTACTCTGTTAAAGTAAGAAATAGTTAGGGATTATACAAATTTAGCATTATTGCAAACCCAGGATGTAAGGCTTAAGAAAATAGTTTGTTTTTTATTAGATCCAGTTAAATGAGCTCAGAAAAATAAACATGATGAAAGAATTAAGATAGAATATCCAAAGCAAAAGTTAGTCTTCTAAAAGTTTAGTATTGTTAACTGATAATATAATTAATGTGTTTTGGTTTAGAAATGCTATATTAAATGCTAAAAATTCATGATTTATTATTTTTAATTGTAACTGTGGGAGAGTTGTAACCCAGTGGTTTTGGCACTTGGTTTCATTCAGTATTATTTGTGCATAATATTGGTGTTATTCTACAAAAATAAAATAAAATAAAAGTAATATTTACCATAATCAAGTGTGCAAACCACTTTACCTAGCTATAATTTGTGTTGGTTAGTTACTATTATTTTAGGACAATGTCATATTTTTAAATTGACATATTATCCTAAATAAAATGTTATTATAATAGCAAGCTAATATAATCTTAAGGTTTTAATCAACAGTTATTAAGGTATAAAATAAGTGTAAGAATGTATCTAGATAAAGAATTATAATAGTATTATTATAATAATAATTTAAAGTTAGTTATTTAAATAGATTATTGAAAGGGTAGTAATAATTGTCAAGTAAATAACATCATTTAAAAATAAACTTCATATAATATGTGTGTGTACGTGAAAAATTAGTATGCTTGATTTTTTTAAGCATTCACAGAAATATTTTGTTTAAAAAAATGTATAATTCTGAAATAAAAGAAAATAATGTTTAAAAAATGTAACACAAATTTCAGTCTTTTAATAATTAAAGTGATATTTTTAGTAAAAAAACTTCTTCAGAGTTTATTTAAAAAATAATTTAATCTTTAAGTATAATCACAAATAATCATTGTTGGTTTGATTTTATTTATTATTTTCATTTATTAAACTGTTTTGTAATACATTTCAAATATCCTTAAAAAAACACATGATTATCATCAGTTATAGATTTTTTGTTTATGTTGTAAATCAAATGTTTTACATAGAGGTCATTGGGGTCAATGAAATTGCCTATAAATACTCAGTTCATTTTATTTTGGTTTAGTTTGACTACTCTTCTTCATAGTTAACAGTACTAAACATTATAACTTTCCTATTTTTGAGTTTTAGAAAAATAGTACTGTAATTTAGATTCAATCTATAATGCTTGGGTGAATATTTTGGTAAATCATTCTGTTGATTTCTATTGTCTCAACAGTTTTACAACTTTCTGTATTATTAGTTATTATGTCTTGAGAAATTTGGATTTTTAACAAAACTAAAAAAATGGAAAATTTAACTCAAATCATAAATCAAATTGTTGTTTTAGCTGAAGCAAGAAAAAGTTAAAGCTAATTATTTAATGATTTATATTTATGTATTAATATTTTCCTGGTATAAAATAAAGAATGATATTGGAGAATATTGGAAAAAAATTAAATATTTTTCTGCATTTTTAAAAAAAAAAAAGATTGTGTGCATTTTATAAATAATAAAAATGCAGCATTTGTTGTTTATTTATTTAGTTAATTTATAATCATTTTGTGAAATAATTGGTATGCTGTGTTATATATATATATATATATATATATATTTTTTATATATATATATATATATATATATATATATATATATATATATATATATATATATATATATATATATATATATATATATATATATATATATATATGTCTTTATTTAAAAGTAAGAAGAAAGTCATCTATTAAAAGTAAAAGTTAGAATAAGGGATATATGTTAATTAAATAAAAAAAAATAACTATTGAAAATAAAAGTGAGAATTAAATTCTTTCATTCTTTGACAATGAAAAAAAGGATCTATTTGAAATTAAAATGCTAAATTATGAAAACAATTTAACAATGTCTTTAGTGACCTGAAAATAAAGTTTAATTATGTTCTATATTACGTTCTTTAAAAAATAAATATTATAATGGAATTTTTGTAACTTTATTCATTACTAAATCACCCATGGTTATTATACTATAGTTTCCAGGGGGGAATGTGTGAATCTTTTTCAATGTTCTAACTAGCTAATTATAAGTGTAGTCTTCAAATAATATTTATTATTGTTTCATATTTGGAATATTTATAAATGGATCCTGTCTTCATGAGTGACATTAAAATTGATTTAAGTTTATGTCTACTACATTTCTTTGAAAGTTACAACTACCAAGAGGAGGAAAAAAAACTTTTGTTGAATATAAAAACATGTTTATTATTTCAATGCCTGGTTTTTGTTTTTTTGTAGACTGTAGTTGGAGGAGAATTCTTTGTCTGGACAGATGGCTTAGCAGAAAATTAGTTCTGGTAATGAGCAAAAGTTTTCTTTAAAGTTAACTGGTAAAATTTTAGTTTTATAATATTGATGTATGTTAAGTTTTATATTTATTATGTAATATATTAAGGGTCTTATAACAACAATGGTAGATCCCATTACCACTATTTTGAGTCATATTTATGTTTGATATAATATTATAGTTATGAAACATATCGGGTTTACTTTACATGCAACTGGAGATGTTAACATTGCATGCTGTGTGTTTAAAATATATGTTGTATATCTAATGGGTAAACATTATTTTAAATTCATCAGAATTAAATAATTATATAGTTTATGCTATAGCAGCATATTTCTCATTTAAAATTTCAACTAAATTTTTATTTTATTAGTTGATTAATTTATTAACATTTAGTCTTTATTAGTACATCCATTTGATTTTAAATTAAGCTTTTATGCTATACATTGCCCGTGAATATTCCTTGCTTAATATTAAATTTATTATACCATTTTGCATATGCTGTTCAGTTGCTTGGCTGATATATGTGTTTTAAATTCATTGGTTTCAGATATTGATTAAAGTATGCATTTTGATATCATTATTATTAGTGTATTTTGCAATCTTGCCTAAGTTTAGAGTTAATATATGCTTAATATAAGTGTATTTTGATATTTATTAGGTGTTGTGCTTTGCAGGATGGAAGTGTGAACCTTGTATTCTGTTGAATTCTTTGTGTGTGGATTATTTTTATATCTTGCTCTAGCATGATGTCCCATGGAAGTGACTATCTACAATTTATATGATGTTTTTATAATGCTAGTATAGTTTTATCCTGGGTGAAGATTATATTTTGGTGTGTGTTCCTTTTCTTTAGGTGATGCGACAATGTCCACCTACATTTTTGCCTGAGAGATATGCCTTGAAACCAGCAATCTGTTTAATGAAATATTTGTTCTGGTTAGGTTACTAAGTATTTTTGTCCCTCATGTGAATTTAGAATATTTTTGCACCATAGTAGTGGAGAATATTGTGTTCTATTTAGAAATTATGGCAAGGATAGATGTTAGATTTGAGATGTTGGTTCTTCAAGGTTCACTTTATCATTAGTATTGCTTTAGTGATTATAATCTAAACATCTGTATTGTGCTACTGAGCCTTGATAGTACATTACAAACAATTCAATTGAATATGTTTAATTTAAAACTGTGTATTTTAAAACAATTTTTAAACGAATATTCAAACACAATGTTTTATTTTCAACATTAGTTGATAAATGCACTTCTCTGGAATTGTAAATCATTCGTAGTTAAACTATATATCATTATCTTTACGTGGACATTAAGTTAAGTATTAATTTGTGTGTATGACTACTGACGATAAACTCATATCCATTCATAATTTATTTTAATTCCAAACCAGAATTTATTCAACTCAGTAGCAATAGAGTTTCATATTTTAAAAGTGTGTAGGATTTGAAACTAGTTCATAATGGTTAAAGAAATAATATTTAGTTTTGTTTGTATACTTTATATCATAATAAAATAATTATACAATAATTTAAAGCAAGGAAATTATTTTACACACCCTTTTGCAAGTCTTAAATTGGAGCTGTTATTATTTTTCTACTTCACATTAAAGGTTTGCTTAATGTAATCGCCCAAAATTTTAAAACAGTGTAGTGATATATCAGTGGTATATTTCAGATTGGTATTTCAATTTAATATTTCAATCCTAAATTATAGCAATAGATTATTTTAGTATCTTCTTTTAAAGAATAGCTAAAGTAATTATGCATTTATCATAACAGCGCTATATTGGGTTGCAGAATTTATAAAATTTGTATACTTTTGTTTTATTCTGTGTCATTCGTAAATTATACTTGTTTTAGATCAATCTATATTTTGATTTATTGTCTATATGCAAAGTATATGTGTGTTTGCAAAACATTTTTTTGAGTCCTAAACCATTTCCAACTCTCAGCATCTCAATATGCCAGATAAGCAATTGTAGACCAGATAAGCAAATTCATGCAGTATTTACATTTCGTTTTTGATGATAGTTGTTTTATGAGAATTGTAATCTTCAGATGAAACATTTATTTAATAATGAAATGAGATATTATTTCAAGGCATTATCCCTGACTGCACAGTATTCCATTTATATTCTTAGTTAAAATATTGATATAATTAATTTCAATTAATTTAGTGCATTGTCATAGATAATCGATGGATATAAAAATATTATAGTCTTTATATTATTCTGACACATATAGGGTTCAAAGGCTGACTTATCTTTAATTTTATGCAATTATTTTATTTCAGTATTAGTCATATTATCATTTCCTTAAGTAATTATAATTGTTATTATACATTAGGACACCATATCTTAAGTGAAGTGAATGTTGCCTATAGCCTACCAGAATGTCAATCACCTGTGACAACACACTATTGTAAAGTACTTTCCCAATATAATCAGAAGAACCCTGAGATTATCTTTATTATTTGTTTCTTTTCAAAAGTTATTAATTATCATTTCTTTTATAACTGGTGTGGCATAAAAGTTTTATTGTCAATTGGCACAAAACTGAGGTATTTTTTATTTTACTCTGCAAGAGTAATTTAAAAAAAAAAAAAAAAAACATTGGAGAAGACATGAAAATATATCTTTATTATTAAAAGTGCCATTTGCTTATAGCTCAAGGAATGTGTTTTTGTTAAATGATAATTTTATTTTATTTTAAATTATTAATTAGAGAATGTTGGTAGTTTTCTCTCTCTTTCCAAGTTATTAATTTTACTTATAATAATTTATTTTATAATTTTAATTTATTTCTTTGTATTAACTGCATATGTCTGGAGCTGAATTCTTTATAACTATTTGACCACTGAGCATAACCCATATTTTATTATGACAGTTGTTTATAAAGTCCCAATATATGTAATTATGAGTGATTATATTCCTTTATTTTTATTAGTTAGAATTGGATGCCCAACCGTAGATGATTTTTTTATGATTATCGAAATGTTGCAAAGATTGGAAATGGTGTCTCAACTTTTTCTAGCCAACGTTTTATTGGCTTTGAATACATATTGTAACCATATGATTGGCCTCGATTATATTAAGCCTTATTTAAGTGAACAAATAAAAAATAAATAAATTTTTATTAGCAATGATTGCAAAATATTAAAAATCGGGAATTGCATCAATGACATGTTATAGTGGTTGCTAGATTGTATCTTTAATATTAAGTAAATTATATGCTTAAATATCCTGAGAGTGATAAAAACTTTGATTATTCATGATATACTAGAACATATGCTTGAGTGTAGAAGAGATTTCATACACATTGTAGGATTTCAATAATATAAAATGAAAATTTATAGTTTTATTATTAATATGGAGGTATAAATATTTATGGTATTTTATTATTATTATTGAGTAATTTTTGAATCGATTGAATTTATATGACTTTTAAATGAATAATTGTAAACAATCCTTAAGCATATTTTTTATAGTGGTTTCTATTAATTATCAAGAATGAATGTAGATGGACTACTACTAATGATTTGAACACTAAGATGTCATTTGTTACCACAATTTAATATAATAAAAGGTATAAACAACTTAAAAAAGTTTCTAGGGGACAATCAAGAAAAAAATCAGAAAAAAGACTTCAACATCTAACATCTCAAATATTAAAGAAATTAAGAAGGAGTTGAGGAAGATTTAGCACTAGATTTGAATTGAACAGGATTAAAAGATATTATAATTTTAAAACTATAGAATAATAAATTTTACTTCCTCGTGTATATTTTCTCTACTTCACCATTGATTGAAAGTTACTTAAGTTCATACTGGAAAAAATGAGAGCCATAATGTAAACTAATTGTTTTACAAAATGGGACATCAAATTTAGGACTGGAAAAGAAATTGTAAGCATGAAATTTTATTTCACCTATTTTAGTCAGTATGTATATTTAAAAGATATGCATATTTTATTTAGAATGGCAAGAAAAAGAGAAAATAAAAGTTCTGTTGCACTTTATAAATAAAAAAGAAAAATACATTTTCCTTGTAAATTATAATATTAATTTAAAAAAAATTAATTAAAAATAGTTTGAACTAAACTTTTAAAATTTAAATTGAACAAATTAAAAATTCACTTCAAATGATATAATGTTTAATCAATTTTTTAACATAGGGGACTTTATATATATATATATATATATATATATATATATAAAAATAAAGTTTGATATCTGTATTCGTTTCACAATATATGTAATATATATATATCATCTGCCAAATCTTTTATAATTCTACGACATTTCACTATTAGAACTGAAAATTGAAATACGTTTACAGTGATAATTAATGCAATAGGAAAATGTTTAACTCATAGTTATTAGATATTATTCATGAAAATCCTTATAAAAGAAAACAATAGTCATTTATTATATTATGTAAGAAAATACCTTATATTATTGATATAAAACATAAATGAACAAATAACTACTTCTTGATATGGGTGAAATGCTGGAATTGATAATAATTTTAAATGTAAACAATAATATTTTTTGAAATGATTGAAATTACTAGAATCATTTTTAATTGTTTTATTAAATTAACATGAATGGAAAAAAAATCAACAACATAATTTTGAGAAATTTTCACTTGGTCGTAAACTTGATGATACGGCTTAAGTTTAAAGAAAAAAAATGTCTGCTTAAAAGATTAATAAGTGCTATAGTATTATTATTTTATTGCTACAAATTTTGAGTGTTTTATTATGTTTTGACAGTACCAGGAACTTATATGAAATATGAACAAAACATGGATGCATGACTCGTAAAATGTTTTGCCCATAATGAGGTCATTTTCCCACATCAGCAGAATGTGTAAAGGAACATAAACTACTAGCCTGGGGAATAAAGTAAAATTTGATAAAATAGTTTTCTTTATTACTCATGCTTATCATTATAGTATATTGGTTTTAATATATATATTCTGGCCTGATGCATGTATATTCACTTCCCGGCAATATAATATTAAATAAAATAGGTTAGCTCTGTTAACGATTACGTTTGTTTAAATGCAAATAATGGATAAATTAAGTATTCTGCATTAATATTAAAACATTTTACTAGAAAAATAATAAAAAGGTTCAGTTTATAAAATAAATAAATAAATTTTTATTATATCATGAGACTTGGAAGTGAAATACAGATGACAAGAAGGATGACATTGAGTGAATATCCCACAGGATACTACTTCAATGGCATAAGAACCCTACCCCCCAATTATTATCTCAAATAAATAAACTTATAGCATTCTTACTACTTCAATAAAAACTAATAATTAAGATTAAATTAATAATTAAATCTTAATCCTTTTATCTATAATAATTTAGCTCAATAAAATTTCAGGTTCATAAAACTTTTCTAAGTTAATTAAAATTACTGAGTAAAACATAATAAGGGATTTTTATGTCATACTCTACTACACCTAACTAATAATAATAATAATAATAATAATAATAATAATAATAATAATAATAATAATAATAATAATAATAATAATAATAATAATAATAATAATAATAATAATAATAATAATAATAATAATAATAATAATAATAATAATAATAATAATAATAATAATAATAATAATAATAATAATAATAATAATAATTAATAATAATAATAATAATAATAATAATAATAATAATAATAATAATAATAATAATAATAATAATAATAAATAAGTAATAACATTCTTCATTGTATGAACTAATTTTATATATTCTTTTCTTCACTATAATTTTTATTACCATAATAATAAGAAAATAATATAATGTAATCTTTTATCTTCATTTAATAACGTAATAAATATGTGGTAGAATCTTATAATCTGAAAAATATATGTGTTGCTACAGAGAGCATATAATCAAATGTACGATTATAATAATTAATTTATGACCATAAGATAATGTAAAATGTGATTTCTTAAATAAATAAATTCTGAGAAAATATTAGAATTCTTAAAAATAATACTTTATTTCTGTGTAAAATGTTATGTTTGATTCAATTATTATGTGTGTACTTTGCATTTTAATGAGAAAGAAATTAGTCTGAAACAGAAAAATTTTGGAAAACAAATTTAACAAAGTTTTTATTATAACAAATAAAAAAAATAACAATTTATTTACACTATTTATACTTGGTACACTAAACTTGCACCATTATACATCTCTTATTGATTGTAGTTACTAAAAAACAATAGAGAATCTATTTAAGTCTTCACTCTGACTTAAAAAATAATAATAAAACAATACAATTTTATCTATTTTTTTGTTAGCAATTTTATGATGAAATTATATTTCTTTATATCTATTCTAACATATTATATCTTTAAATATTATTACAATATGCTTCCTTTTAAAACATACATTGAAATATAGAATGGAAAACACAAAACTAACACTATCGAGTATGGAACTTTTTACTAAACAATTTTTTGTTTGCAAGGTTGTGAATACTACATAAAATATCTACTATTAATTTATTAATACAATATGTGGACATTGTTGTTAACTATATTATGATTATTAAACACAATATTTCCTCTTTAACATTACTTTAATACTGAATAACTATAATCATTGATGTATTCCTTATCATTTAAATAAATACAAAATTTGCACCTATGCTTATTTTATATCGTTTTGCTTTATAACATTATATGTTAAAAATATGCAATACTCATAAAAATGAAATAAAATATTTGAAATTATTTAACATTTCAAAGAGAAACATTGCTTTATTTATTTTATTCCTGAAAATTATTTTATTTCAAAAAATATAGAACATATTCTATGATTCTTTATCACTTGGGTCTGTTAGATTTTCAGTTCAAACTTGCATAAACTCTACTCCTCCTTATAAGTAAATGAACTTATCTTATTCATTCAATAACATTTCTTAAATTCTAAATTATTTATTATTTCTTTATAAAATATACAATACTGTTCGATGTAGTTACTTTGGAAATCGAGATAGCGAAGAGATGTGTAGGCCTAGGGAAAAAAACTAGAGACTAACTCACAGTACATATTAGATAAAAATACCTTGGCACAATGTATCTATAAAAATAGAGGCATGACCCATTTGTCTAATGAGCTCCACTACCAACACTGATGTTAAGCTATTATTTCAGCTTTATAAAACACCAGTATTCAAATAAAATAGACACTGCCCAAAAATAAATATACCAGCTACAGGGCATTGTTAACCGTACTGTATACTTAATAAAACTGCAAAAATGCTATTTGTTCTCCAGATTACACCCAAGTCACTATCTTATCAACATTTCCTAATAGATTTATCAAATCTTACACCAACAAATGAAAAACTAACTAACACTTTAAAATAATAAAAGAAAATAAAATCTAATTAGAATGATCTCAATAATCTACAAGACAAGTCTGCTTTACTTTCCTATTCAATATTCTTAAAACAACATACAAAATAAACATTATCTATGCTTTACATATCTAATAATATTAAAGTTTTTTTAAAGAATCATATAACTATTCATAATCATGTTGCATTTTATTAATAATATAAAATTAAAGTATGCATATTCCCAGAATAAACAAATTCTAATCTTATAATTTAAATGTGTTGTACATGTGCGTTTACATACAACTTAACATTTATATTTCAATATAATATAATTCATTGGCAATCTGCAAAAGAAAAAAAAAACATCATAAAATATATCAATATTAACCACTATTACCTAAGTGATATCAATTTGTAATCACTTATGACATCTTCATGTCCATCAATTAAAATAAACATTGCATATATAAAAT
This sequence comes from Epiperipatus broadwayi, assembly GCA_028023455.1. Taxonomy (NCBI): domain Eukaryota; kingdom Metazoa; phylum Onychophora; class Udeonychophora; order Euonychophora; family Peripatidae; genus Epiperipatus; species Epiperipatus broadwayi. Next base: position 237,609 of record JAQFVV010000611.1, read on the forward strand.
ACATCCATTCTTCCACACTTAAAAATATTAACTTATTTAAATTATCAACTTATTTACTATAAGATTATAATAACATTAGTATTAAATTAATATTCATGTTCCTACTCTTTTAATTATAATAATATTACACTTTAAAAAAGAAAGTTAATAAAATAAATCATGACAATAATTATGTGTCTTCAATTGTTGAATGTTCTTTATAAAGTTCAAATGTTTTTATTTTCATCACAGTTTTTTTTTTTTATATGATCTCCTAAAGAGCATTTTAAAACCCCCAACCATTGCTAAATTATTTTGCTTGAGAATGAACAACTGCCCCGAACTTGGCACATGCATTGTAACTTCTTCATGTCCAATGAACAAAGGTTAAAAATGAATAATAATAAAAAATAATTTACAACATCTAAAAATCTAAAAATATTAATGAAAATAATCACTGATCTACTTTGAAAATGTTTATAGAATAAAAGCGCATTGTTCATATTATTCAGAACAGTGATTATTAAAATGATAATTAAACTTTAATGTTGAAAAATAATATTGTGAAGCTTCTATTCCATAGGATCCTGTATTGGATTGGTGACGCATCATATCCCGGTAACTTGACTACGGACAATCCAGATAAATTTTTTTCATAATATTTAAAATATTTATATCTCCATAAGTTCAGTAATTGCTGGTTTATAATCCATTTCATTATAGGTTTATTCTTCAGGATAATTTATTATTTATTATCCAACTACAGCTGTTTCCATTTATTCTTCAAATTATCAACTTTTTAAAAAATTCTAGCAATCGTGTATAACCTTATTAATTCAGGTTTTATTACATACACTTTTTTAAAAAAAAATACTTTCCTTTAGTTTTATTTATGATAACATTTTCTTTAAAATATTTATAATGTTTTCCTTCAAAAAGGCTAAAACATTTATTTCTATAGCATTATTTTTCCATAACAAAAAAATATTATAAATTTATTCTATTATTTGTCTGTCTTGAACAAGACTATCTCGCTATTATAAAAATGCATTGTTCACTTTTCAATTCACAAATAGCTTTTCTGCTAAGTTTTCTGCACAATGACCAAAATAATTCTGTGCTTACTGGAGTAGTTCTTTTGATTAAGAACATTAATATTGCATTAACAATTATCATACTTATTTTTAAAATATTCTTAATTAAACATGTATTACTTATTGGCATATCCATAATTTTACTGCAAAGTTATATTAAGTTTTGATGGATAATCCTGGCAAAGGGAACTTTAATTTAGCAATGCAAATTTTTAATAAAGTTTATTATCCTTTATTTATGTTATGCTTTCTTTTGAAAAAACTTAAAATTAATATCCTATTAGTTTGCAAAATATATTATACAAGAACACTAAAATTGACAAAATAAAATTTTTAAAAAATTTAAATTTAGAAAATTACTATCACATCAATCACCCATGAATTAACCATGCAACAGTATTTAGATTTTACAAACGACCTCATCTTATTGGTGGAATTTTATTTTTCATCTGAAAATTAATTTGCATATTGCTACAGTATCACAATTAAATTTAAAAAAATAAATATGACTCATTATAATTTTAAAAATATTACTAAAATATTAATCTTAAATCAATTATTATACTTTACTAAAATTAATTAGACATTTTAAAACGACTTTTAAAAACAATATTTAATAAATTTATCCCACCTTTTATATTTAATTTATCTATTTTATTTTAAATCAAAATATTTAAATTTTATTAGCTGTATTTGTCTTATAATACTATTGAAAACATTTAATGATAGCTAACTTAAATATTTTCCCTTATGATAGGCAAATAAATATATTAAATTCTATAGTGCAATTGTAAAAAATATTTTGAACTTTGTTAATACAAATACTAGCAAGCATATGTGCATGACGGTATTATACAGGTCACATGACTGATAGCTGAGACAGATTATATCCAAATTTTTGTCTGAAAATAAATGATAAATTGCAACATTTTATATTAAATAAATAATACAATAACATAAAATTTGGAATAATAATTTAGAAAATATAGAATTAAATATAACTTTACCTGCATATGACATTAATTATAATTATTAAATGTAATTTATACTTTTAAATATAGCATTTATTTAATTACAAGTTTAAACTATTAAAGTTTAACTTTTTAAACATATTTTAAACATTTATAGCTGCATTATTTATTAAGGTCAGCTTTCCAACCATATATAATTAGTATTTATAGCTTTCTTTATCTGTTTTAAGATTATATATCATAATTTTAGGTATTACATATTTTTATTTAGCTTTAAATTGTACTTTTAAGATATTATCAATACAATATAACTATTACAAAAAAAGAACATATCTTAAATTTAAAATTTTTAGTAATTTGCTGTGAGGAGCTAATTCTGTCCAATAGAAAAGAGCACAATATATATATATATATATATATATATATATATATATATTTTGCTGTAATCGCATATTTATATATATATATATATATATATATATATATAAATATGCGATTACATTAATTTAAAATAAAAACTAAGTTCACAAATAAAAATCCATTTATTAAAAATCTTAAAGCTAAAAAAAAAAAAAAATAAAGTGTTATTAAACGTATATATATTCGCACAGATTCAAAACTTCAAAAATATTTTTTTTTAATAAATAAAAGTATTTGAATGTACTTTGTTATAAAAATGAATAAGATTTAAAAATAAAATATTTTTGTAAATGGAGATGATTGTTTTATAAAGTAATTGAAAAGCAAACTAGCCCTCGGGACTCTTATATACTGTAATTAAAAAGTCTGAGGAAAAAGATAGATAAATGAATGAAAAGAATTAGCTTGACCGATGGAAGCACCAAGCCTCATTCCGGACCCTAATGAAAATGATGCATTAGTGATGTTTTTTGGTTGAATCTGTGTGGATACTATAAAAAGAGAAATATTGAGTTCCAGACAGTGCCAACTTTTTTGTGTTTGAGACGTATGATAGGATGCACATATCACACTCTCTTTTTTAAAAAAAATGAAATGACTGTAATTGCAAAAGGAAACCAGCTAAGGTCACCTCCAGAACATCAGATTGGTCTTCCAATGGAGATGCCATAAAAATTAGAAACAGGAACCTGGACTCTTTTACTGTGAGCTATGAACTTTACAAATTAACAAAAAAAGTAATTAAGAACTTTCGTCAATTATTTTTCAAGATTCAGCTAATATAAATTTAAAAATGAACTCTTATTTGATTTTCAAATTGATAATTAATTTTTAAATTATATATATTTGAGTTTGCTAAAAAAAAATCATTTCTATTTTTTTTTTTTTTTTTATTAATATTTATTTGTATAAATTGTTTAAATGCATGAAATTTAAGTTGGGCATGGACATTGCAGGGATTTGTTAGTGGTTAATTAGGTTGTGGTTTTCATATTCGATTAGAATATATAAGTTATCAATGTCAATGTGGCATCTTATGATGAATGCCTTTGGGTTTCATATATTCCCTCTGCAATTGACATTATCAATGACTTTGTATTTTGTCAGTTATGTTTATTCTGAAATGTTTTGACCATGGAATCTATGCAGCAGATCTATAATCAACATTATAAAACAAATTTTATAAAATTCATGTGTGTGAATTTAAATAAATGTTAAATTTAAGTTGGGCATGAATGTCTATATAGATTTGTAAATTTATATTAATTACCTAGGGGAGGGTAATCTTTGGTTATTTGTTTTGTAGTTAAATTGGGTCAATTGATTGGATATATTGTTGTAACTAGTAGATGTAGTATGAGGTTTTCTACATGCAGAATCACTGTATACACCATGCACACCCTTTTGCCTATGGATGGGATTGTAAGTCAGCAAAAAAGACCACAGTCCCTTCCTATGAAGTTTTTATTTTATTGATCTTCTTGCCATACAGATTTAACATTCCTGTATTGGACAAGAGTCAATGTCTTCTCTAACTATACAGTTTAGATGTACATTCCTGACAGTATAGTATATTTAGTGCTGTTGTATTTTGATGCTACATTGAATACATTAATATATCATTGACACCAGTTTGACTGTGAACCTTTGGCCTAAGGTTAAATAAGGGATAGAATAGTTTTTTTTCAAATGCAGATCTATGCCGTCTATTCATACTCGATGATCTTAATAAAAATATTAAATTCATCCATACTCAACAATCTTAAAATAATAATTTAAATTAAAAATTAATATTAAAATCTAATAAATGTTATTCCTCAAATTTAAAATGATTATATATGTGCATAAATAAATATTGTTTGTGTAATAATTACTAGCAGTGGCTTTTATTTTTTATATTTAAGATATAAATTAAAGATATAGATTAATATCTCTGTGTCTCCACTAAGCTAGTGACAATGGGCTAATGGTCTAAATATTTAAATAAAGTGGAATCTTATCATTGCATATCTGCCTACTTTATATATTTTCTAGGTTCAAATGCCTTGATGGTGCCCTTGTAGTACAGATTATGGTAAGATTTGATTTTCACTTTTTTCAGATCATTATAATTGGCCACCCAACTTGAGCCAATCTTTAATAAACCACCAGTACCCTGAGAATTTTAAAAGTGAATCAGACCAGTAACATTTTTTTTTTCTGAAATAAGTACATTTTTGAATTAACGTAAAGCTATAGCAAGATGTTTAATAAAACACGAGTACTTTTAAACATAAATCACGCCCATAATATTTTTTTTTTAAATGTGTATGTATTGTTTTTGTATTAACATAAAGTTATACTTTGAATTTTGTTTTAAAGGTACTGCCAGTAAGAAAAAAATGTGCATATGTAAAAATAAATACGAGGGATAAAACGTAATATTTATTATAAGTTATAATTTTTTTTTAAAAAAAACACTTGTTTAAAATCTAATCGTTTAACTTGCCTGAGTTAAAAGGAGAAGAAAGAAACTTGGAAGGGAGGGGGCAGAAATTTGGCTGGTAGTAAAGAATAAACAGTCACCATTTTTTCATCATATTTTTGTGTAATTACTATGTTGTCTTTTAAAAAAAAGTTTTGTCCTTTTGAAATTTTAATATATAATCAATTTGTGTAATGTAATTACTAACACTAAGTAATTTTTTTTTAATGTTTTTGTTTTTTGAGGAAGTTTACTGATATGTAACAATATATAAATATGCCGTTACATTAATTTAAATAAAAACTAAGTTCGCAAATAAAATACATTTATTAAAAATCTAAAAGCTAAAAAAAAATTTAAAGAGTTGTTAAACGTATATATATATTCGCACAGATGCAAAACTTTAAAAATATTTTTTTTTAATAAATAAAAGTATTTGAATGTACTTTGTTATAAAAAATACAAGATTTAAAGATAAAATATTTTTTGTAAATGGAGATGATTGTTTTATAAAGTAACTAAAAAGCAAATAGCCCTTGTGGCTCTTATATACTGTAATTAAAAAGTCAGAAGATAAGATAGATAAGAGAATAAAATAATTTGGTTGACCAATGCAAGCACCAAACCTCAGCCCACACCCTAATGAAAATGATGCATTAGTGGGTTTTGTTGGTTGAATCTGTGTGGATACTATAAAAAGAGAAATATTGAGTTACAGACAGTGCAAGTGTTTTTGTGTTTGAGACTTCTGATAGGATGCACATAACACACTCTCTTTTTAAAAAAAATGAAATGACTGTAATTCCAAAATGAAAACAGCTAAGGTCACCTCCAGAACATCAGATTTGTCTTCCAATGCAGATGTTGCAGGAATTAGAAACAGAAAACTGGACTCTTCTACCATAAGCTATGAACTTTTCAAATTAACAAAAAGAAAAGTAATTAAGAACTTTTGTCAATTTTTTTAAAGATTAAGCTAATCTAAATTTAAAAATGAACTCTTATTTGATTTTCAAATTGATAATTAGTTTTTAAATTATATATATTTGAGTTTGTTTAAAAAAAATCATTTCCATTTTTTTTATTTCTATTAATATTTATTTGTATAAATTGTTTAAATGCATGAAATTTAAGTTGGGTATGGATGTTGCAGGGATTTGGTAGCGGTTAATTATGTTGTGGTTTTCATATTTGATTAGAATATATAAGTCATCAATGTCAATGCAGCATCTTATGATGAATGCCACTGTGTGTGATGTAATCCCTCTGCAATTGATGTTATCAATGACTGTATTTTGGTCAGTTATGTTTATTTAGAAATGTTTTTGACTGTGGAATCTATGCAGCCAATCTATACTCAACATTATAAAACTAATTTTATAAAATTCATGTGTGCGAATTTAAATAAATGTTAAATTTAAGTTGGGCATGAATGGCTGTATAGATTTGTAAAATTATATTAATTAATTAGGGGAGGGTAATCTTAGGTTATTTCTTTCATAGTTAAATTGGGTCAATGGATTGGATATATTGGTGTAATTAGTAGAGGTAGTATGAGGTTTGCTACGTGCAGAGTCACTGTATATGCCATGCAAACCCTTTCTCCTATGAATGGGATTGAAAGTTGGCAAAAAGGACCTCAGTCCCATCCTATGGAGTTTTTATTTTATTGTTCTTCTTGCCATGCAGATGTACCATTCCTGTATTAGACAAGAGTCAATGTCTTCTCTAACTATACTGTTCAGATGTACATTACTGATAGTATAGTACATTTAGTGCTGTTGTATTTTCATGCTACATTGAATACATTAATGTATCAGATGGATTGACACTGGTTTGACTGCGAACTTTTGGCCTAAGGTTAAATAAGGGATAGAATATTTTCTTTTCAAATGCAGATCTACGTAGTCTATTCATACTTGACAATCTTAATAAAAATATTAAATTCATTCATACTCATCAATCTTAAAACAATAATTTAAAATCTAAATAATAAATGTTATTCCTCAAATTTAAAATGATTATATATGTGCATAAATAAATATTGTTTGTGTATTAATTACTGGCAATGGCTTTTATTTTTTTATATTTAAGATATAAATTAAAGATATAGATTATTATCTCTGCATCTCCACTAAGCTAGTGAAAATGGATGAACGGTCTAAATATTTAAATAAAGTGGAATCTTAACATTGCATATCTGCCTACTTTATAAATTTTCTATGTTCAAATGCCTATATGGCGCACTTGTAGTGCAGATTACGGTAAGATTCGATCTTCAATTTCTTTTGGATCATTATAATATATATATATATATATATATATACAAACAGAGAGAAATAAAATATATTTTTGGGTACAAACCATGTATTATTTTGCATTACAATCTGATATTTTGATTTACAACTTCCCTATTAATAACATCATTCTTATATTTATCAATCAATATTGCCTCTTTAATTTTCTTTTTTTTTTATGATTTCTTTCTTCCATTAATGTTTTTATTTCATTACTATTAAATGTAAACCTATAATTACAATGGATTGAGAATGAGCAAAATGGAAAAATACACTTTTTGGATTTACAAATATTTAGAGATGCTACTGATTTAAATTATAAATTAATGTTTAAACATATTGGAGAAAGAAGATATGATATATAAAATGGCGGGACTGAAATCACTTTTGCATCACAATGATAAATTTATGTAAATATAAGAGTGATAACATTTTAAATATTGAACTGTTTGCTAATGAACTTTTAAAGGTTGGTTATGATAAAAAACAAATTTTGCATACAATAAATTCATTTAATAATAAAAAGAGAGTTTGCAGTGTTACTTTAAATAATAAAAAATGGATATCTATGCATTTTATAAATAACATACAATCTAAATTAATTAAGAATATATTTAAAAAAAAGTATAATATTTCCTTTTGTGTTCCTCTGAATGTTAATCCATTGATTAATAATTCTAAAAGTATAATTCCTAAATTGAAAGAAGTAATATAATTTATTAGATTTCATGTGGATTTTAGAAATTGTATATCATTGAATGAAGATGTTCTGTGAAAAAAAGATTGAAGGAGCATCAATTATTGTATAATCGAATTAAAAATAATGTAGATAGTCAATTTAATACAGATTTAGTATTCTTTGACCATGAATAAACTTGTTATTATAAGTTTACATTTAATAGTAATGAAATAAAAATATTACTGGAAGAAAGAAATCATAAAAAGAGGAAAATTAAAAGGCAATATTGATTGATAAATATAAGAATGATGTTATTAATATGCAAGTTACAAATATGGCCATACACAGCTTATAGAAATATATGTAACATTAAGTTTAAAAAAAATTGAAATTCAGTTAAAACTGATGATGATTACCATGTAATCGAAAGCGCTACAAAAGAATTTAAACTATAATATTGCATTTACCGTTAATTTTTTGTATATATATATACAGTATTGTAGTATGAATATATAATTGCTTTGAAGAACAGATTAATGTAAAGCTATATATATATATATATATAAAGATATATATAAAACAATATATATATATATATATATATATATATTGTTTTACTTGGTTTACAATATAATATTAAATCGAGTTTGTCTAGTAGAGATAGATACTCATCTTCTACCTTTATGAGAATGGCTTCTGATATTCTATTTATGGGTAATAGAACAGATACTTTGTCAGGGGTATAGTATAATGACAGAATAATTTTATTATATGGAGCATTTCATATGAGCATTTTATATTTATTAAATTTTCCCTATGAATTAGTATGTCCACTTTAGTTATAGAATGTATAATACTCTTCATTGTCTGTGTGTGTATATTTCTTGTTATATAATTTAAAAAAAACATTATTTTTAAAAATAATTAATAGTTGTTTGACTTACAATGTTGGTTTGTTTAATACACTATTAGTTTATGCATTATGAAATGGAATATTTATCTTTGAGATTTTATTGTTAGAATTATTTTATCTTGCTATTATATTAATAAGGATTAGTGACAGTTTTCATCTAGTAATTACATGCAACATATAATGGTGTCAAATATTGTATCATTGATATTGTGCATTCGTAGATGGAACATTCTCTCATTGCTTATTGCTTGAGAAAAATATATTGTGAAGACTGATAAATAGTTAATGCTTAGTTAGCACAGTTAATACCTAAAGAGGATTATATTCATAGCATGTAGTCTGTTTCTCTGCTATGAAACATTGTCCACTCATTTTGTACCCAGGAAAAAGGTATTGGAATTGGTCAAATTGTACAACTATATAATGTTGTTTTGTAGAGCCTCTCTATATTGTCTGATCTCTCATGATGTTATGCAGTTATTTTCTACCATGTATGGTGAAGTTCTTGATATTTTAAAATTATATAGCAATGATATGTAAGTTAGATTCAGGGATACTTATTTATCTATAGTGTTTGCCTAATTTTTAATAGTGTATGTATTGTGCTATAGTATTTCCATAAGTTTACAAGCAAACTAACCAAAACGTACTAATAATTATAAAACTTCTGTATGGCATAATAAGAGATACACATGGACAATGTCATTTTATTTACATCAAGCAGTGATTTGCTGATGGATGAAAAAGACAGGGTAATAGTTAAAATGATTATATTGTGGCCATAGGCTAGATTGACGTCATGGATATATTTGACTTCTGATGTCTATCTTCACATTAATATGATAAATTTCTTCATATTACATAATAATAATTATTAATTGTATTGCATATGATAATTACCCTTCTCATATTCTGATATATATAACAGCCATTGTGTAACCTGCTGCTTTATAACATTAAGTTTTAAATTTTAAAGTTTTCACTTAACCTAAATAATTGAATACACTTTTATTTGGTAACTTGAATGCTTATTTATTTTTAACAGAGTTTAACATTCTTGTTCTAGAATATAAGATAAGAGAAACATAACTGATAATTATAGTGATAATGAAGTTATCACTGTACTAATCTATTTTATATATTATCCATGTATTTAATGGGATTTGCCTTGTTATATAGAATGTCTGTCTTGTATTATATAATGTTTATAAAAGATAAATGTCTTATTATTTATAATGTTTAGAAAAATGCAAATAGTGTAAATAAATTTTATTTAAAAAAATATTTGTCTGTGGTTTTATTGCTAATCATCATCCACATTATTATTGTTGTTGCTATCAGCACCTTATCTCATTATTTTGAAGTCATCATCAATCAATATAGTATATTTAACTATACATTAATATATCATAATAATTTTGTTAAGCTCTTATACTTTAATAATACATTTAAAGCATCATCACATAGTGATCAAAAGTATTGTTAACCTCAAGTTCATATATTATTTTAAATAGTATATTAAAAGATAAAACACTTAATTTTGATTTAACCTGTTTATTTGAACCATCCGATATATCAATCACCACTCTTTATCATAGCGCCCATAATTATTTAATAAAAGAAAGTTGGTAAGTTATTGTGGGTAGTTTATTACTAATTTATTCCTACTTTTCAAAGTTAAAATTTATAATATTATTGGTAATGGAGTTGATAAATATTCTGCATTAATTATATTTTGAATTACGAACTATTTTGTTTGCTATATTTATGTAGTGGCAAAATCCCTCTCACTGACCCAGATATATGTTGTAAAATGATAATATTTAAGTTATCTGAACCCTGAGAAGAATAAAGTACTAATTTGCAGTGTAATTTTGAATTTAATGCAAATTTTTATATCTACAGTTATTTATTGTACTTGGATTTGAGTGTTAAAAGAGAAAAGTTTATAATAACTTTTTCAATGTTAATTATCTTTAAAAAGTAATATATTTTGGAAATGCATATTTTAATATTAAACGGTGATCATAATTCTTTAAAAATTCTGGAATAAAGAAAAAAAGTGTATGTTTTAATGAAAGATAAGTGTTTAAATAAAATAAAGTGTTTTATTTAATAATTAAAACATATTTGATTATATTTTACTTGTTTTGATTGTCTAGACATCTCAAGATCAAATATAATATTAATCATCCTGATTAATAAAATGTTAAAGTTGTGTAATCAATTTAACCTCAATATTAATTTTTCCATGATTGATTCCTTAATAACACATAATCAATTTTCCTTTATTTTAAAACAAGCACGCATACATTTAAAAAAAACTGGAATATAAATTAATACATTTTTTCAACAAACTTTAATGCTAATTTTTCTTTAAAAATATATATTATTTTTCATTTCAATAAGTCACTTAGGCAATTTTTGTTGGACCCATCTTGCACTCTCTTCTATTCATAGACAATATATTTCAATAGGCAGTGGAGTACGCTTTGTTGTTATGGCAAAATTTCCAAAGCATCATAAACATGAAAAGTATTACTGTGGACCACGGAGCACAAATAAATAATAGGTTTGTTCATTTTTACTATTACAATAAACTCTTAGATAATACCAGACATTATTTTAAAAAGCCAGTTTGTGAACACTTTGCTCTTTAAATAATCAAAAGTTACATGAAATAATTACAAAAACATAATATGATTGCCCTTATATTCTATGAAGTACTTTATGTTGAGAGAAGTCCTTTATTCATGGATAATTTATAATGGTTTTAAATCATTAATTGCTAAAACATTACTATTACAAAAAAACTGTCTTTAAAATCATTATAACATCAGTTTATTATAATAATGCGATAATGAATTGTTTTAAAACTATCGTAAATCCAAAGGAGGAAATGAGATATAATCATTTAAGAAGTTTTCATTTATTCAAGATACAATGTAATATTATTTAATAATATTATTTTATTGCTTTGAAGAAGTCGTTATAAAATTGTATTTCATGTAATACAAATTTAATAGTATCTTGGAATTCAAATAAATCACTTATTCATCTATTTAATTATGTTTTATTATTCAGCAGAAAAGAAATAATTTGAACTTACTTCATTTATTAATCATATTGAACTATTGTGAAAATGTATATCATGGAAACGTCATTCTCACCTGCTCATTAAAAAGTGAATTTACCTGTATTATTTGTTCTGTTCATCATTCTTCATTTTTCAGTAACCAAAACACGGAAAATCCTTCAATGAATTCCTCGTTTTATTTCTTTATTTACCTTTAATAAAATCCTGCAACATTTCATTTTATCTTTATAGAGAAAAGTTAAAGTCATAAATTAAGAAAGTTATTTTACTTTGATTTAAATGAAAGAACCTATAAATCTCAAGCTTATTACTAAGCATTTCAATTATAAAGAAGTTATGATCACAATTACATAACCTCTCTCTTCATTATCAAACTGCTTAATTTTTCATACATTATTCATTCCTTCTTTCTCCACTAAGACTTAATCTATTTCTAAACCATGTGTATTGTTTTTCAACATAATTAAATAAATTTACAATGCTCAAATTCACTCTCTGACAAAAAATCTTCAAAAGCTGTTCATTCTTATTACGTTCATTATCAATTTCCTCAATATTCCCATTCATATCTTCTATACTCATTATTCTCTTCCGCTTTTCTTAAAAACTCTGTATATTTTAACTAGACATTCACATATGTTATTGTTCTACCCCATTATAATTTGACTATCTCCAGTGGCTATACACATTATTGACTTTCTAACCTTATCTCAAAACACAAATATTCTTGACATTTAACAGTATTTAAATATTTTTGTTACAATTCCTATCCTTTTTTTCTTTTTCTTTTCTATTTATAGCCTGCCACACCAAATCATATGTTATGTTATGTGATGCTCTGTGACCTCTCCTTATACGGAGTCAGGAATATCTCAGTAACATTGTCCAGAAAAACCTATTAGCCACTTTATCTTTTCCCTTCTCCACCATAAGTTTCTCCATATTCTGCTCCATTCCATTTCCACAACATAATCTTTGTCAACTTCATGACCTTCATATCAAAACCCCCCTTATCTGTTTGCAAACCAAGCATAAAAAGCAATAACCCACTTTAGTTGCCTTAAGGCGCCCTCTGTTGTTAGATAATACATTTTGTCCAGTATTATATACACCTCGGTCTCTTTTTACGTGGACTTATTTAACACGATGTTGAAGTTACACGCTTCATGTTTCACCAGAAGTTGAACTCCGATAATGTGCTATTACTTTAAATAATAAATTTTGCACACTTACATTTATTGAAAGTAATAGCACATTATTGGAATTTGACTTTCATCTTAGTAATTTCAATACTTTCAGTGCTTTATAATAGTAAGATTTTATGCAATAATGAAATTAAAATCATGATTTCCACATTTTATGTATACACACATTAAATTTTACAATATTATAATGTAAATTTGTTCAAACATTGTTTGTGTTAATTTTGCATTTTAAATCACATTCTGTTTTTGCTTTTTAAAAAAGAACGTAATCAATTATTAATCATTTAGTGTCTGCAAGTTTATTTTTAAAAGGTGAGTAATAGCAGTGGGAACAATTTACAATTTAAAAATTACTTACGGTGACTTGAAATTAATATGATGTGAAATTTGATTTTTAAATGGAATTGAAAATTAAAAAATTAAAGACAAAAATAAGAATTTAATTTTTAGTTGTTTGTTTCATAAACAATTAATAAAATGAACATCTCAAAGATTAATTACTAATTACATTGTCACCAGAAAACTATTGACACAACATGATTGAGAAGTTGGTGCTAGTTGCAAACGAACCTGTTTATTGGCAAATAGCGATAATAATTAAAATGTGTATAAAAATTTAAATTACTGTACTGTAAATTATGCATAAAATATATTATTTTAAATAAAATTAAATATTATAGTTAAAAAAACTTTGTTTTTTATCCATTTTTTCAAATTTGAAATTTTTTATTAGTCATATTTTATTTCCTAATTTTTTTATCGTGAATTTTAAAGTAATTTTACGTTGACATTTTGCTTTTATGCGAATTTTGAAAAATAACAGACTGCACCCCCCCTCTTTTCAATGTAAGCTACATCTATTTTTGTGCAATTTCATTTGCACATGTTTTTTGAGGAACCTATCTATCGCGTAAAACGAGTCCCAGGTGTATATATATAGTTTATTATCAATTATTCAAAATATTTTTAAAATATTTACTTTAAAACCAAATTATTCATGTCTAAAATCACTTTTTAATCTTTAAGTAATTATTTTAAGATGAGTCAAAGGGAACTAAAGTTAAAGGAAAGCCACATGGAATTTATGTTTAACTAAAAAATAAAAACTTTCATAAATGTGAATGCAAAAAAAAATTACTGATCTTTTGAAAATTCTAAGTACAATTATACATTTTCAAACAAATTTTCATTGTTTTTAATGCCTGAACAATGAATTAATCTGATTTTTATATAAAGTTCAAATAAAAATTATTTTATTAAATATCGCTTTTGATTAGTAAAGTCAATCTTTCAATAAAAACAAAAAGTTATCTTGTATCTATATAACTTCAGGCTATTTTTTTTTAATTTGAAATTTTGAAATATTAACTTTAACAGTTTTTTTTTTATATATATAAAGTTATATGTATAATAAGTAATGTGAACATATGAGAGGAATAAAGATTATAATAATAAAAATAATATGATGCAAATATAATTAATATCTTCGTCAAAGGTGGTCAAGGTGGAGCTGTTAATGTTTGAATTAAAAAAAATAAAAGGATTTTTTAAATACAAAACTATTTTGAGTATATAGATAATTATGAAATTGTTGTTGTTACATAGGGAAAAATGTTTTAATTTATTATTTATTTATTTTTGCGTTTTCTTCAAGGGGAATATAAATATTTGGTAGGTAGAACTGAAAGAAAAAAACAGCAAGAAAGAAAAATACTTGTTATTCATATTCATGCTTCCATTTGTGGATCTCTAAGAGAAATATGTGTGGAGTTGTTTGGGGCAATCCACATAATGTTTTTATTGAGTACAATTAATTTAGTGTAATTGCTATCCAAAGATTATATAAACTGAATGGGAATTGAAAATTACGGTTATTCCCTTGTCAATCTGTTAACAAAATCATATTATTTATGAAATCATTGCCATAAACCAGTTTAAGATTAGGACTTTGGTGGAATGCATTAGACTATAATTATTCCAATATGAAAGCAAAGGCTTTGTGAAAAAAAATATTTACATGTAGGTTTATATGATGCATAGTAAAATGAGTGTCTGTTAACTTTTTTGCATCAATATATATAACAACAGAAGTACATAATTAAATAGAAAAAAGTAACTGTAAATCATTGAGAAAATACTTTTGATACACTAAATATTATAAAATGTATAATATGTCTATTTAAATACATTATGGACATTCATGAATTACAGTTAAAAATATTTAATATTGAAAAAAATCGTTATGTGTATAAAATCATTATCATCATTATCCATATTCTTATTATTATAACAACTAAATAATGATATTTAACTATTAATTTGAGTTATCATTACAAATTTATTTAAATATATTATTGATGTCTGTGTATGTTTTTCTTATTAGTTACATGTTGGTACAAGAGATGATTTCTAGACAAAACAATCTGAAAATAATTGTATATGGAGTAGGTATGTGGGGACTTAACTTAGATAACACCACGACATTAATGACACTTTTAATATATATATATATATATATATATATTAATATATCATATATATATATATATATATATATATATTAGATGAAATACACTGGCTTATATATACCTGTGTCTATATATGTAATAGACAGGGTACAAGCACAGACTTTCACATGACACACCACTATCCACACTATCTCATAACACTGATACACCTGAACACATATATGTAGAAAAGATAAATAATCACCAATATATGTATTTCATGCTAAACCAGCAATCATCAGTTGGTCCAGATTACCATCTCTACACATATATGCTACAAGTGCTCAGATATATATTAAGATAGCAAATCCTCCTACTTTAATGGACAGGCTTCAATGTATCCCACACTCCAACTCTTCAACTGTCCATCCAATCGTAAATCTGATGATGGAATGCTCAAAGGCCACCCTTAGGCTGAGATTATTGTCACACCCATGTTGACCTAAAGGTCAATCTGACCCCTCATGTACAGGACATAATCCATTAAATACATATACAAGGGATAGGCAGACATCAAGCCTGTGTATTTCATCTATTACATATTAGAGATGTCTGCCTATCCCTTGTATATGTATTTAATGGATTATGTTCTGTACATGAGGGGTCAGATTGACCTTTAGGTCAACATGGGTGTGACAACCATCTCAGCCTAAGGGTGGCCTTTGAGCGTTCCATCATCAGATTTTCAATTGGATGGACAGTTGAAGAGTTGGAGTGTGGAGTACATTGAAGCCTGTCCATTAAAGTAGGAGGATTTGCTATCTTAATATATATCTGAGCACTTGTAGCATATATGTGTAGAGATGGTAATCTGGACCAACTGATGATTGCTGGTTTAGCATGAAATATGTATATTGGTGATTATTTATCTTTTCGACATATGTGTGTTCAGGTGTATCAGTGTTATGAGATAGTGTGGAGAGTGGTGGATCATGTGAAAGTCTGTGCTCGTACCCTGTCTATTATATATTACTTATATTTGGTGTTATAGAATTCTACAAGAGATTTTGAACATTTATGATGCCATTCCTTTGTAATTGATACAGTTTTTATAAATATCACATGTTTTTGTTACTTAAAACTATTATATGTGAAATAAATATAATATGTGATTTGTATTGTTATTATTTACAATTCTCTTAATATCATTCACTTGATGATGGATAAACCAAAAGTTTATAACAAGATTATTTTAAAATTCCAAATTTTAAGTTAAGACTACAGCTTAAATTATGTTTATTGCTTACACTTGCTTATATAATTATTTGCTATTTATCTGCTCTTATTCATTTAATCCCCTTCTTTCAATAATGTTATAATAATCACCTTGTTATTTTATAGTTATATAGTAAAACAGTAATATACAATTTCTGAATAGCTATCAGCAAAATATCTTATTCAATAAAATTTAATTTACTTATTGAACAAAATTAAATGTTTTTAAATGTTTTAAAATAATATTTCCACCAATATGAAAATTTTTTTGGATGAAATTTAGACTCAGAAATAGCTTTAAAATTATTCAGAACTCCAAAAAGATTTTCAATCATTATCTGGAAACTTACACCAATTTTAACTTGAAATCCAAATGAGTCAATGAAGAGGTTCATAACTGATGGAACTGCAACAGCCAAAACAAATTCAACTCAGATAACATCTATTCAGCTATGCTGAAAGCACTACTAACTTTATGCCTTGGATCTGAAAATATAAATTTAACAAATCAATGCATACAATACTGGAAGGGAAATATTGATCACCATTATGCATGTTTCAAGACTTTCAAACTCAACCAATTGAATCATGAACTGTAGGAATAAGTGCACATATAATCTTTTTAGAATATTTTCCTTTATGGGCTTTTGATTTATCTTAGGTTGACATCATGTGATTATTTTTATATATCTATTTTTATTTTTGCTTTCCTTTACCATAGGTTAATAGGGATATGTATTCTAGATGTACTATAAAGGAGGCGGCAATAAAACTAGCTTAACTTTAAATTGAAATAAAATATAGGGTCACATAAACTTGCTTGTGGATGAATTTGATCATCATCAGGGTTATAGGTAAGACTTTATATTCTCCAACATTAAATACCAACACATGTACATTTAAACTGTTATTTGTTATTTTTGTTTTAATACTAATAATTTAATCATTTATTTGTTTTTGTTTTTCAGTATCTATGACTAAAGTTTATAGCATGAATGGTCTTTTCTATCATTATAAAAATAAATCACAATAAAGGGGGGGGGGGAGTACCAAACAATTACCAAGGTATTTAATACTAATCAATCTGGAAATATATTGGAAACAAAAAAAAAATATGATTTACTTAATTCTAAATTAACAAGCAAGTATATGTAAATAATTAGTTTTAAAATCTCATTTTAGTGTTGATATTGTATGATTACTTTTTGAGGGGAAAAGGGGGATTGCATTAATAAAAATCAACTGCACTGATGAAAAAATTGTTGTGTATATTTAAACAAAGTAATTACTATTGTTATATTTCCTCATTGAATAAATTGTAATAAGTATGAATAAATCCATTAAACATATGATTATAAGGTAAAGATAGACATTTGCATATTTCTTTATTCATTTAACCATTTACCAAATACTCAATGCAATAAAGATAGTAATATGTATATTCCTTGAAGAACATTGTGTATTCAACAAATCCTGATTTCTGGGAAAAGTGAAATTTAGGGATGGACAATGAGGATGAGAGTAAGGAAGATATCTGAGATACATTCATATGCAACCATGTCATCTCTTAGGATTGTAATCAGGGTGGTAATTAGGCTAAAAGTTTAAGAACCAGAGATACATTTTTTCATTCACTCTGATGGCCTATCAGGTATAATACTATGCAAGGCCAGGATTCATACCATTACAATATATTAAAGTATTTGCAGATAATGTTTTTAAAAGGAAACTCTCACTTAAAGTCTTTATAACAATTATTTGTTTTCATTTTTTGATAAAATATTTTTTAATTCCATAATATTTTATTTATTAAATTTGTCTTCTTCTTCTCCTCCTCCTCCTCCTCCTCCTCCTCCTCCTTCTTCTTCTTCTTCTTCTTCTTCTTCTTCTTCTTCTTCTTCTTCTTCTTCTTCTTCTTCTTCTTCTTCTTCTTCTTCTTCTTCTTCTTCTTCTTCTTCTTCTTCTTCTTCTTCTTCTTCTTCTTCTTCTTCTTCTTCTTCTTCTTCTTCTTCTTCTTCTTCTTCTTCTTCTTCTTCTTCTTCTTCTTCTTCTTCTTCTTCTTCTTCTTCTTCTTCTTCTTCTTCGTCGTCGTCGTCGTCGTCGTCGTCGTCGTCGTCGTCGTCGTCGTCGTCGTCGTCTTCGTCGTCGTCGTCGTCGTCGTCGTAGTAGTAGTAGTAGTAGTAGTAGTAGTAGTAGTAGTAGTAGTAGTAGTAGTAGTAGTAGTAGTAGTAGTAGTAGTAGTAGTAGTAGTAGTAGTAGTA
This sequence comes from Epiperipatus broadwayi, assembly GCA_028023455.1. Taxonomy (NCBI): domain Eukaryota; kingdom Metazoa; phylum Onychophora; class Udeonychophora; order Euonychophora; family Peripatidae; genus Epiperipatus; species Epiperipatus broadwayi. Next base: position 256,711 of record JAQFVV010000611.1, read on the forward strand.
GTAGTAGTCAAGATGGCCACCATGCATCACAAGCACGTTTTGGCTCCAAAATAATTTTAAAATTTTCATTGAAATTTTAATTTTTGAGTCTACTGGTTGTTGATACTGTTGCCATTATAGACTATTACAGTAAAAAAAAACAATTAGGTAGGTATAATCTACTTCCTTTTTGAAAATCTGACAGATTTTAATTTATCTGTTCTATAATTATGGAGTCGAAAGACTCATTGGTTGTAAGTGAAATAGCAAACATAAGTGAACCAACAAATAATTCAAATATTTCACATAATAATTATGTTTATAATAATGACTCATCATTTCAAACTGAAGATATTCAAATTACAGTGAATCCCGAAGTTAAATCGAATAATACAATTCAAACTAGTAATCAAATGAAACCACAAGCTAAACTAATGAAACCAAAGATAATGTTCGGGTCTGTTAATGTTCAAATGAGCATGCAAGAGTCTATCAAAAACATGGATAGTTTTCCAGAATTACCCAAAACAACTAATACTGTTAATGCTAATAACACTATCCATGAGTCAGATAATAATCACCACTTACTCAAACATGATCTGAAGGAAAATCAAATAAAAGAAAATAATACGTACACTAGAGCAGCTAAATCCCATGCTGAAAATATTTCCAGTAACATGCAGAATTCAATGGAATACTTAACAGAATTATTAGCCCTAGAAAATGATAGCGAAGACGAACAAAGTAATGTAAATATAAATGCAATTCATACCCAATTAATTACTTCAGAATTATATCTCATTACACAAATAATTTGAACCAAACCGTATCTCAAAGTCTTTTTACATCGTTCCAAAAATTCCATAGCGAGAAAACATTAATAATGGCAGTTACAAACACAGAATGTGATTTATTTAAATTTGCCATGGATGAATTTTATCAACTTTTGACCGAAAAAAAATATGGACATTTATTTATAAAATATTAAATCATCCTAATAACAGATATTTTTGTATAGAATTCCATAATAAAACACAAAGAAATATTTTCAAAAATAATATTAAAATTTTAAATTCGAGAATTCTTTGTTACATCGATAAGGAGCGCCCCCTAACTCGGCAAGGAAAAATAAAAATAAAAACTGCTACATTGATTTTAATGAAATTGACTTGCAATTAATTCTTTCAAAATATGGGAAAATAACAAACTTTAAATATCTGGTTGATAAAAATAAAGTTATCCCAGTATTTTTAAATATTGCGATGTTTAACATGACATTAAACAAAAATGTTACACATATTGATATACCAACTGTACATAAAACAGACATCTCACTTGTAATCATCCCTTTCAAAGGTTTACCACCCCAGTGCTTTCATTGCAAACAACGATCACATTTGATAGAAGAATGCCCCAGCAAAGTATGTCAAAAATGCAGATTAAAATACTCGAAAACACATCATTGCTTGGTGTCAATTAAATGCAACAAAATATAATGAAAATATCAACATCAAAATAACACCAACTTTAAGTCAGACAAAAGATAATGAAAATACCTAAATGGAGATACCACAAACCCGGGATTCATCAACCTTGATTATCTCTGACAAACAATCAATGTCAATACACCTGGATAAACCAGTTCAAAAAACAGCCCCTATAATTCACAATACTCAACACACCAATGACATACCAATAACTAATAACTCAGAACTTGATGATGAGAATATTAGCTTATCCTCATCAAGTAAACTTGGAGACATTTCAGCAGAAGATTCCATTCCGTATCAATTAGTAACAAAAAATAAAAGTCGCAAACAGAAAAAAAAATAGTGTAGCTGAATTGACTCAAAATAATAATACTCAATCTACCACTATAAAATCTAAATTACCAGTGAATCATACTGCAACCAGGCAATCAACTCCTCATAAAAAGAAAATCAAATCTAATAACTCTGACCTCCAAATTACAGGAACTCAAATGGACACACACTCGGCTAGACAATTGCATTCAGATTCTTCCACACTTACACCACATCAGGAGGTGTATTTTGCTGGAGTTTATATCCACAGAAGAACAACCAAAAAATAAAAGTTACCACTGAACACTCATCAGATAATCCCAATGCAAATAATCCTAGTCACATTAAACCAAACAAAACTTAGTGACATATCATGAATGAAGAACTATATCCAATTGTTTTTATTTTGTTTTTATTTTGTCCAATTTGTGTAAATACTCTATTGTAATGATTTTTTTGTTAACTTTTATGTTTGGTAGGAGTTCATTTCTGATTACACTTACCCAGCTAAAATACATATATTACACTAAAATGTTATACACACACTACATGTCAAACAAGTACACATACTTACATCTTTTAGCCATAAACAAAATAAACATAAACTTTATCATAAACAAACACATATATTTATATATTATAAACTCACTAATACAATCTTCCTTTTATTATTAAACATACTTTATCTATTCTCATTATCCAAAATACAAAACTATTACCTTATTTTCACATCCTATCCCACTGTTATATTAGATAAAGTGTTGCAGTCTTCATATATCCATACTCACTGCATAAAATCATACTTTCCACTACCAAGGTCAATAACAACTAGAAACAATATGCATATACAACAAATTATCATAATCATTATATAATCTAGAAATATTCATGCTAGTATCAATTACTGAAGTTAATGTCAGAGGAGATAAACTCACCCTATAGAATGTTTGCCATTACTAGCTGGATTCGGCAATTCACACCACATGTTCTTCTTTTTACAGAAACCAAATGCTCAGTAAGTTCCCTTTTCAAACCTGAACAGCTTCTTGCCAAGTTTGGCTATACCAGATTTTTCCACATCAAACTATTCAGCTGCAGGAATAGGAGTACTCATGAATAGGAACTCTCCATTCCTATGTTTCAATATCTTATATATTGACCAACACATGATTATCATCACTCTCCATAATGCAGCATTCACAAATAAATATAATAGCATGCTATTTATATAATCAACCAATACTCATTCACCAGCTTATTAACATAATTAATTTAACATTAGCAACAAATCCACATCCCATAATTCTCTTGGGTGACTTTAATATGTCATACCAAGACTTTACAAAGAAATATCTTCATAAAATCAACAAAAGGCTAATGAGCTTGGAATATTTTTTTTCACAAAATGCAGTATCATTTTACACTAAAAATCATTCACCATTAATAGATCTACTTTTTTACTCTCCTATATTGCAGTTTATAATTATGCCCTCCCTAAACCCAGTAGCTTTTTCTGACCATCATGCCCTTAATGTCGTATTAAATTTAAATATGCAGCTACACTCAACACTCTCACTGAACAACACCACCCACTTACTATTAAAAATAAATGCTCCCGAAGACATAATATCTAATGCATACATTTATTTAAAAAAAATTGACATACTTTCACTTCAACCAACAGAAGATTGGTTTTCCTTCATTAATATTCTAGCTTATAACATTAAACATTATACTGCAAGAAATCATTCTCCTACTCCACTTTGCAAAAAATTAGATGTATTGCATATGAAGCTAAAAAGTACACATACAAACTCAGATTCAATAAATACCACAATGATGCTAAAACAGGAGTTCAAACAGACACAACTCACACTAGCTAATTATCTCTCTATTAAAAAAGCCAAAATCATTATAAAAACACCCATAACTGGTCAAGGGCATATATCAAATGGTCATTAGGCTATAATTCTAATATAATCACACCCTCATCCATATTAATAGATGATACAATGATAACTGGAATAAATATGCTTCCACAAATTAAACAATATTTTAAAACTAAATTCCAAAAACTACCTATGCCAACTCTTTCTCCACTTTATTTTGGTAAATCACAAACTAACCTTAATATAACTAAAGAAGACATTACAAATATATTAAAAACAACTCTAAACACCTCACATCCAGGTCCACATGCCATCTTGAAATTCTTGCTTGAACACCTTAGCCACTTTACTACTCCTATAATCTACAATATGCTACATTATTTGTCAAATCAAATCCATACTATACATCTACTCTATACCATTTCACTAGTACCCTTTCAAAAAAACCTTTACCACCCTCACCTCTCAATAATATTAGACCTATATCTATGTCCCCACTCATCAGTAAAATAATAGAATCTATTATTAAAGATAAAATTTAACCTCTTATATTTCCTAGTCTATATAAATTCCAATTTGCCAAAAAGGCTCATCCATCCCCGATGCTCATGTCTTATTTAGGACATTAACTGATGGCATTTGTCACCGCAGAAGAGCTGCATCCATTGCAGTACAATTATATATTGAAGCTGCCTTTGAGTATGTGCCTACTGAGAAACTCTTAGAAGTGCTTGATAGTCATGAAATCCCAACTCCAATTATGTATATTTTAGTTAACCTCTTTATAAATAGAAACATACACATCACCTTAAATGGAAAAATGTCATCAGAATTCACACCACATAATTCAATTCTTCAACCCCCCCCCCCCTTAGTGCCCTCCTATTCATCACCTATGTTAATCCCCTCTTACTTCAAATAGAAGCCAAACTACCAGGAATACACACAATTTTTTTAAACCATGCAATTAAACATATTTCATTCATGAATGAAATAACTGTTTTTTGTTTCCTTTGCAAAAATTGTTGCCTAAACTACATAATATATTGAAAGAATACACAAAAGACTATACTCTAAAATTCAATCCTGAAAAAATGGCCACATGGTTTATACTTACTGGCAATCCAATCAAGATAAAAGTTGATACACACCCTCATAACTTCCTGGGAATACCCTTTCATCAATCAGTAAATATAAAGAGAATAAATATACAAAATCAACTAATCATTTCTATACAAACAATTATAAATTCTCCAACTAAAACCTATGTTTCAATACACAGCAAGATATCTCTAATTAACATGCTAATCTATCCAAAAATTAATTTCTATTCACCCACCATTAAATTTACTACCTCATTCTTCAAAAAAATCATTGTATGTATTAAGTTGATCTGGAACCAGAAGACAATATCTATTAGCATTAATAAACTCCAAAAACACTCAAAATTTAATGGCTGATATTTACATTCAATAAATACTTTTTAATCAATAATCCTATAATATACTATTTAAAATCTACACTAACTTTTAGAATTTTCAGGTTTTTATTCCAATATCTCCTACTGACCCACCTCCACCTATCAACAATAAGTTCATTAATAATCTAATTCAACACTTATTGCAATACAAATTACCTCATAATATGTTTACAGCAAAATGAAGTACTGGGATGCAGATCAAAATATGACTAACCCAGAACTACTGCAAACACCAGCTAGTACACTTAAATTAACAAACAAATATTTAATATAAAAGTTTAAATTTTGGTATTTAGAACCTAAATACCTAGAATTCCTCATCAAAATTAACATGGATGCTTTACCAACAAGTGAGTTTCTTTTTAATAAGAGGAAACATACTAATATTCAACCTACCTGCTCCTGATGTGGTAGGGATGATGAAACAATGCAACATATTTTATACCACTGCAATGTTTTCCATATATATAAACAATTGATATTCTCACTCACTCATAATTCTAAACCAATATGTGACATCCTAATAGAAAATATTCAAAATGGAATTTTTTTCATTATAAGACTTTCCATCTTTATCATTTTTACTCTCTGGTTCTTAAAGTGTCTCTTTGTCTTTAACCCAACAACATGACAATTTAAATCTTTTTTTGAAAATAAAATACTAAAAATTAAAGCTAGAGATCTTTCTTTGGCCCCGATGGATATAGTCAATGACACCTGGAGCCTCATAAAATTATCTGCACATCCATAGTTCCTAAACTAAATCAGCAATGGACTCTTATAATAAAACTATTACGACCATCAATAGATATATTGTAGTAGTAGTAGTAGTAGTAGTAGTAGTAGTAGTAGTAGTAGTAGTAGTAGTAGTAGTAGTAGTAGTAGTAGTAGTAGTAGTAGTAGTAGTAGTAGTAGTTAAGATTGTAAAACTTATTTATGTGTAGAATAAACAATTTACTGTGGCTGCTCACGTATATATTTCAACCCTGAAATAATATTTGAGTATTGATATTATGTGGTGAGAATGATGCATTTAATCTAGTTAAGCTCCCAATTTTTATCAGTCATATACATTAAACAAACACATTCTAAGATGTGGAATATTTAAGCATCACATAATAAGACCCATATCTGGTATGAAACTTTGTTAATTTGGCTAAATTTGAAGTCATATTTTTGGATATAATTATTTCATTAGATTAAATGTTGTTAGGATGTAATCAACTATATCAGTTGTTTCCAAGTCATACTGTTGTTTGTATATTTGAGGCATAATCTGCTTGTGTACATCTTTATACATCATTCATGCACCTTTCTATTCATTTATTTACCAATATATATATATGACCATAATAATTTATGTATTTATGGTTTTAACTTCATTTTTAATAATATAAAAATATTCAAAATTGAAAAAAATAACAACAAAAAAATAAATAAAAGAATTTATGCTAATATACAAATACAAACATGACTTAATTAACAGGCATGCAATAATATATATATATGAATCAATAATTTTGGTTAGTTTTTTGTGTAAAAGTTTTACAAAAATCATACACACTATACAATACATTCCTACATTAAGTATTAGATAATTCTGTGCACATACTAACAAAAAAAATAATAAGAAAGGAAAACTTTCTGGTACATGCATATATAATTTGGGATGGCGTCAATAATATATTTAGTTAAATGGTTTACATTTGAATCTAAAATTACTTAAAAATATATGCATGTTTCACAAAGTTTTCCTTTTTTCATTTTATTTTATTTTTTAGTATGTGCACAGAAGTATCTAGAAGATTTGTACTATAAGTTTTGCACAAAAGACTTAACCAAAATTATTGATCAACACTGACTTTATGATCAGAAAGAAGTCTGCGATCAGACTCTTATATGTCGAATTATATTAAGTGTTGAATTTAAAATGCAAAACATACACGGGTACAAACTATTTAAGTACATTTTGTAATGAATAATCATGAGGCTATATCCAATGCATTCATTTAAAAACCTTTACAAAGAAAGAATCATATGTATATATGTAATATTATCTACTATCAACCTATACTTTTTCAATATATTTAATTAAATATAAAAATTAACTATTTACTTGACAAAAATGTTTAGAACGCAGAATATATATATATATATATAAAGTCATGTTAAATTAGAAAACTAAATATATTGCATCTCTAATAAGCTTAGATAGTTTGCACATGTAAAATGATAATTTATATTCATGCAGTATTTATGAATACTTAATAGATTGTATATATATATATTATAACGATCTCGATGAAAGAGAGCTTATTGTAATATGCACTACAAGGGCGCCATCTAGGCATTTGAACTTAAAAAATTTTTTAAAGGAGGCATTTACGTAAGTTCAAAAAAATATTTATTTTTATATTTGTTGATTCCGGTCATTAGCCCATTGTCACCAACTCAGTGGAATAGCAGAGATTTATATTTGATAATAAATTCTTATCTAAAAATATTTTAAAAAAAGAATAAAATAAGCCACTGCCAGTAATTAACATACAAACGTTTATTTACGCATATATATATATATAATTTAACATTATTATTTTAGTATGTTTATTTTAACATTTAACATTATTTTAACTTTTATTTTAGATTTTAATTTGATTTTAGAATTTGAATTTACATTTTAATTTTTATAATATTATATGTTTACATTTTAATTAAGTTTGCACAGATGGATTTATGAAAGTTTGTTTTATAATGTTGAGTATAGATCGGTTACATAAATTACATGGTTAAAAACATTTTATAATAAACATAACCGATCAAAATACAAAGTCATTGATAATGTCAATTGCAGAGAAAATTTTATAAGAAACCCAAAATAGCATTCATCATAAGATGCCGCAATACACCAATAACTTAGAAGACATCCGACATAAATACATCTTAGATACTCACCATAAGGTATCAGTATTTACCGAATGTCTATATATTTTGATCAGATATGAAAACCAAAAACATAATTAACCAGTAACGAACCCATGCAAGCATCTGTACCCAGCTTAAATTTAATGCATTTTTTATTTAGAGTGTTGAGTATGAATATACTACACAGATTTGTATTTGAAAAGAAAATATTCTATCCTTGTTTAACCCTAGGCCAAAAGTTTGCAGTCAAACCAACTTCAATCCATCTGATATATTGATGTATTCAATGTAATATGACTATGACAGCACAAATAGGTTAAGAAAAGAAAGTGTTTTTCATCGGATAGGAATACTACATCTATCTAACAATAAGAGCAATAAAAAAAACTCCATAGGAAGGAAATGCGGTCTCCGTCTTATAATTCCTCTGAATAGGCAAAACGAGTGTGTGTGGCATATAAAGTGATTCTGCCCGTAGCGAATCTCATACTACATCTACTAATTACACCAATATATCCAATCCATTGACCCAATTTAACTATGAAACAAATAATCCAAGATTATCCTCCCCTAATATAACTTTACAAATCTATATAGCCATCCATGCCCAATTTAAATTTAACATTTAGATAGCTAGTTTAACAAAAAACAGAAATCATAATAAAACTTAAAGAACAATTAAATAAATAAATAATTGGAAATGACTTTACAAAAGAAATACATTAAATAAAATTATAATTAATTAATAAATAATTTAGTTTGGTCAGATAGGATTCTATTTCTATAAATTAAATACTGGGAAAGTTTATATTTTAGAGTTCTTAGTGTTTTCAAATTAATATTGTTCATTAGATTTTATAAAGTTCTTACAGTTTTAACAAGTCTGTAGTTTCTAATTTCTTGCCATTTGGAGCCAGCATTAATTCCCTCGATCAATCTAGGAAAACGATGTCATTTCTCTTTCATTTTTTTAATGAGATTGAAGGGATTGAAGAGTGCATCTTTTTAATTCCTTCTCCTTTACTTTGCACTAAAACATATCTGTCATCTCTTAATAATAACTAACTCAATCATTTTCAAACTTTCCGTTTTATATTAATTTTAAGGATTCAATTGACATTACATCATCGATGTGATGGTCTTTTCGCTGAGGTCCGATTCCATTGTTTTTCTCTCCTATCTGACCATTGCTTATACATTTAAATGCCCAAGGCTAGTTTACATTGACTAATTCAAATAATCATTTCCATTTTTCAATAACATTAATTAATTTGTTTTCAAACTTAAAGATATATTTTTATCTCTAAATCTTATTTAAGTTTTTGCTTTTACAATACCTTTTCTATTTTTAATAAAGTTTTATTTTAATAATTTTTTTTCATCTGTGCGATTTTATATAGATACCAGTTTAGTATAGAATTTTATTTTTTAATTTTTAATTCTTAAAAAAAAAAGAAGTTTTATTTGTGAACTTTTATTTTTTCATGTTTACTAATAAAAAAACAATGTAACGACATCTGTGCCCATTACAATATATATATATATATATATATATATATATATATATATATATAATGCTATCTTACATTGCGCCTTGAGCATTAAATTTGCCACTAAATGGACCTCTACAAATCATTCAACACAAGATTATGACATTGATTCTTAAATAGGAAATGATCTGACTGTTTTGTCAAATGTGGCTTAATTTGTTTGAAGCCTTGATTATATTTTGACTATATATTTTTTATATGCAATTTACCGTAATTTTTCATTTTTATATATAAATCAATAATGCTTTTATTTTATTTATATTTTCCTTTGGAAATGTTGTTTTTATTCTTATCAGAATTCATTGAAGTTGGTTTATCTCAAAGATTCATACACTTACAATATTCACAGTTTACTATTAACCACAATATTTACCTAAGTTTTAAGCTAGAAACAATATTTTAATAGGAGAGAAAGGGTTAACTATTTTTTTCATTAATAATATCCCTGTAGAGTGATTTTCATAATAATCATACGTTTTTTTCTTCATTTCTTATGATTACACTCCTCCACAAAGTGTTAAATGCAAATGTGAATGATAATTTCACAACTATATTTTTATTCATTAAGTGGATAATGTCTAGACTAATGAATGACTAATACATATTATTATATCATGTGTTTTCTTTCTCAAATATGAAATGTTAGCTGCTGCTGTTGTTTTATTGACAATATTGTCTACTATATCACAGTTAAAATCCTTACCTAGCAATTATCCTCAATTTACACTTACATTTTAAAACTTACATACATATAAATATAAAAAGAGAAGCAATTATATCATAGCTAAAATTTAAATATAAAATACCAATATACTCAAATAATAAATTATTCCAGTAATAATACCAGTTGATAATCTCTAAAATAGGATTAAACATCATTTTACCTTAAATCTGTATTAAACCGTAAAATATATTAAAATTCAGTCATACATAAGCAAGTCTTAAAATCTAAATCTACAAATATCTCATTTACATAGAACACAGTCAAAATAAAAGCAGTGTCTACCTTTTAAATTATTTTAAGATGCAAAATGTTTTTATTTGGTATAATGATAATTAAGAATTTGTTCATAAGCCTTGCGAAACATTTTATTTGTAAAAAAACAAACAAGTGGATTAATTAAAGGATGACAATTTGTGATTAGCATTGGGGTTCTAGTAAGTTTGTAAGGTAAATTGTATATAGCACATGAAAATAGTATAAATATAGGAGGTGTGTAACATATAACAAAACATATAAAAATAAAAAACAGTATCTTTGTTAGTCTTACATTTTCAGTAAACCTCTTATTAACAGTTGTCGATGTCATCATATTTTTCAAATTGAGTTGAGAAAATTGTATTACTTCATAAACTTTATAATAACTAAAAACAATAATGGGAATGTTACAAATATATGCCCAGATTGCTGCAAATATTATAAATAGGATGCCTATGGAATTAAAAGCAATGTAACACTCTCTCAAGAGATCATTAAATGTGAAATGAAATAATCTCGAAAATAACATAATCCCTGTAGTAGTTAATGTCATAATCCAAATTATTATGATTATCAAAAATACATTTCCTTTTGTATAAAATCGCTGATAAATTTCCGAAGAGTGACAAAGAAGAACATACTGATTTAATGCTATTTGAGAAAAAGTAAAAAACATCACAACCACACTAGTGAACCAGATCGAAAAAAATACATCACAACCTTGATTCATATCAGATATTTTTAGGGCTATATGGTAAAAATAACAAGGCGAACCAATACTTCCTATTAGAAAATCACTTAAGGCTAAATTACCAATAAACAAATGTGGTACAGTTCTTAATTTAGAAAAAAGAACTAACGAAATTAAAATGTATGCATTTCCAATCACAGATAAAATTAATGATAAAAAAGTTACAGTTAGATCAAAATAGTCATATGAATCAAGATATAGTTGAGTATTAGTTGATTTGTTTAAAACTGAAATATTATAATTGTTCAGCATTAAAAATCTAAAACAATAAAAGTAGTCATATTAGACATACATTAAATATATTTGTAATACAAAAACGAAAATAAAATAATTTCAAATTTTTATAATTACTTTTAATGTAAATTTAGATTTTAGAAATGTTATGTTATGAAGATTGATAAAAATGCATACACGTTCAAATATATGTAAACATACATAGATACAAATACTTATATATATATATTGTAACGATTCAGAGAATTAGACTTAACGTAATCTGCACTACAGGGCGCCATCTAGGTATTTGAACCTAGTTAAATTTATAAAGTAGGCAGATACGTAAGTCAAAAAAAAATTTTTTTTTGATTTAATATATTTTGATTTCGGTCATTAGCTCATTGTTACTAGCTCAGAGAGTAGCAGAGATTTATATTTATAATAAATTCTTATCTAAGAATATATAAAAAAGAATAAAATAAGACACTGCCAGTAATTAACACACAAACATTTATTTATGCACATATATAAAATTTAGCATTATTTTAGAATACATTTTACTTTGGATTTTAACTTGATTTTAGAATTTAAATTTATAATTTCATTTTTGTAATATTATAAGTTTACATTTTAATTAAGTTTGCACAGATAGATTTATGAAAGTTTGTTTTATAATGTTGAGTATAGATTGGTTACATAGATTTCACGGTCAAAAACATTTCAAAATAAACATAAACGATCAAAATACAAAATCATTGATACCGTCAATTGCAGAGGGAAATTTATAAGTAACTCAATAGCATTTACCATAAAATGCTTGCATTGACACCAATAACTTAGAAGACATCTGAATAAATATATTTTAGATACTCACTGTAAGGTATCATTATTTATCGAATGTCTATATATTTTAACCCAATATGAAAACCCAAAACATAGTTAACCGATAACGAATCCATGCAAGCATCTATACCCAACTTAAATTTAATGCATTTTTATTTAGGGTGTCGAGTATGAATAAACTACATAGATCTGCATTTGAAAAGAACATATTCTTCCCTGATTTAACCTTAGGCAAAAAGTTCACAGTCAAACCAGCATCAATCCATCTGATACATTTATGTATTCAATGTAGCATGAAAATACAACAACACAAAATACTATACTGTCAGGAATTTACATCTGAACAGTAAGTAGAGTTAGAGAAGATATTGTCTCTCCATCAACAGAAATGCTACATCTATTGGCAAGTAGAACAATAAACAAAAAAACTCCATAGGAATGGATTGTAGTTCTTTGCCGACTTACAAACACATCCATAGTCAAACAGAAGGTGTACGGCATATATATGCAATCCTGCCTGTAGCGGATCTCATACTACATCTACTAACTACATCAATATATTCAATCCATTGACCTAATTCAACTATGAAACAAATAACCTAAGATTTACCTTCCCCTAATATAACTTTACAAATCTATATAGCCATTCATGCCCGACTTAAGTTTAACATATATGTAATTTAGTCTAACAAAAAGCAAAAATCATAATAAAAACTTAAAAGAACAAAAAAAATAAATGGAAATGATTTTTTTTAAAAAAAAAAAAAACATCAAATGACATTATTAATATTAATGTACGTTAGTCAAATATGATACTATTCGTATTATTTACTATAAGGTTTAGAATTTAGAGTTCTATGTTTTCAAATGAATGTAAAGTTTTTACGTTTTTAAAATGTCCATAATTTGTAGTTGTTTGTAATTCTGAATGGGAATTCCCACATCATACTGAAGATATTTGTACCCATTTAGCCATTGTTTTTATTTATCTGGAGGTCTTTACTTTAGCTGGTCCTTAATGTAGAAAACAATGTCATTTCTCTTTTTTTTAGCAAAACTTAAGGGATTGAGGAGTGTGTCTTTTCAATCCCTTCTCCTTCAACTCCGCACTAACACATAACACCACTGTCCTCTTTTAATAGCCCTAATAATTTTCAAACTTTTCCTTTTATATTAATTTTAAGGATTCAATTGACATTATGTCATCGATGATGATGATCCTTCCATTGAGGTCCGATTTCCCTGATGGATTTCTTTCATTGGCCATTCTGTTCCTATTGTTTTTCCTCTCCTATCTGACCATTTCTTATACATTTGAAATGCCCAAGGACTAGCTTACTAATTAAAATAATCATTTCCATTTTACAAAAGATTAATTAATTTGTTTTCAAACTTAAACATATATTTTTATCTCTAAATCTTTTCTGAAAATTTAGTTTTAAAATACTTTTTCTTTAATAAAGTTTTATTTTAATAATTATTTATCTGTGCGATTTTATATATATATGAGTTTAGTATAGAATTTTAATTTTCAATTTTTAATTCTTAAAAAGGAAGTTTTATTTGCAAACTTTTATTCTTTTCATGTTTACTAATATATTAAATTATTTAATAAAAAAAAACAATGTAACGTCATCTGTGCCCATTACAATTTATATATATATAGTGACAGAATGGGTTTGAACCCAGTCACAAATAACATTATTTAATTGGTAAACATATGTAGACGTATGTATATATATATATATATATATATATATATATATATATATATATATATATATATATATAATTTTTATTACATGGTGGTGGTCACAAACACGCAAACATGAGGGCAGGGACTCTGTCATTTTTAAATGATATATATATATATATATATGTGTGTGTGACAAATGCATGCATGAATGAATTAAGTAGTGAAAAGAGAGAAATGAGATTTTGTTTCACGCTTCAAAATCTAGAGGTTTCCGGCAAAATGAGATTCCATTTTTTGTTATATTACAATAGAAGCTATGACATGAGTTTTCACACGTCTAACAGATCTGTTTAGTCCACATTGAAAATTGGAAGTGAGATAAAAAAGCTTTTAGAACAAATGGAGGGGGCTATAAAAGCGAGTCACCCAGAATGTATTTTATCTTTTTCCAGCAGTGCTACAATCATGAACACCTAAAAGGTTTTAAATATTTAGCTTATATAATGGCGATTTCAAAAAAAATGTTGGGGTAAAAGAAGGCCGCATCTGATTCAAATCCTTAATCCTAACGTGCTGCAGCTGCCTCGACCAATAAAACCATGATGCCTCAAAACAACACATAATTCCCAATATGGAACCAGAATGAACCTCGCCAGACAATGGACATGAAGATCTCAAACCTTTGCCTAGATTTTCCTGATTTACCTGTGAAACAGAACCCTTGGATAAATAAATAAATCTGCTTCTACTACATTCCCAGGGAAAGCCAGGTAATGAACTTTAATCATTGATTTTTAAATTTTCTTTATGAAAAGGAAATTTTGTACTTGCAATAATAAGTGAAGGGGGTTTATGAACTAATTTAATAAGATTTCCTTAAAGCCTCATTCCATTATGGATGTAATAAAGTAAATAGAGTCGAAAGTCATGTGATACAAACTTTTTCATAGTATCGACCTTCGTTACTTGAGATATGTATGAGAGATGTATTGGAAAGAATGATGTATGTGTGTGATTTAAATTGACAGAGTAATAAATCCATTTTTTTATAATATTGAATAAATACACAAAGAAAGTAGAGTGTTGAATTTGTTATTTATTTATAGATCCATTTATCTAGTTGTTATTATTTTTTTATGTTTAAAAAAAGAAAAAGAACTCTTAACCCTATTTGTAGCTCTTCCAGGCTGTGACACCACCTGACCATGAGACTGAGCTAGCTGATGGTCAAAACCTCTCTCACATTATGTAAATCATATTCTTGTTGACAATATATCCACTTTGTGTAATTCTTATATTCGTATAGGATTGGCCTTAGTGTTCTTCAGATGACCATAAATACGCATTGGGGATATATTACAGTTGCAAGAATAAATCCATAAGTTTGTAATAATAATATTTTAGGTCAAAACCACTTAATTAAATAAAAATACATAGGCATGTATATTAATACATTATATATACATATTCAGTAGAGTATGCCTGTCTAGTGAGAGGTAATGGGATTTGTTATAATTTATATTGTACCAATTGTATTGGTCATACCAAAGTTACATCATTATATTTTGGAAGTATAACATTGTACATTCATTTAGTTAATCTTCACTTTGGTAAAAATAAGATTCTTATATTCAATATGAACATAACCCCCAAAAAGTTATGAATACAGTTACAGTTCTAATATATAAATGAAGTTGAAAAATATAATATGAGATAGATTTTTTTCTATCTCTCCCACTCTGTTTTGAGATAAAGAAAAAATAAATAAATTATATGTCAAAAAGAAAAAAATTTATATATACAAAAAGTGTAAATGTATAATTATATTTTTCAATCTTCTTATGGCTAAGAAATACTCTTTGTAGTAGTACTTTTATGGAATATGAAGTGATAATTTAAAGTAAATAGCTCATTAGTTTTTATCCTATTGCAATATCCAATCTATTTCATTTATTAATTAGCTAAAAAAAACTGCTATAGGAAAACAAAATTCTGCAAAAGAATTGCCACAGAATAAATAAGGATTCTAGCATTGTGTGTAATTGCTTTTAATGGTTAACTTAATGTCACTGAAAGAAAGAAAAATATTTTAAAAAAAGATTTTCAATATAGTACTAAGATATTCTAAACCCAGAACCTTTAATGTTTTGATATTGTTTATTTTTTCTTTATGAATATTCAAGATAAATATATGGAAAGAATAATTACAAACTTTAAAAATGCTAAAGAATGAAAACTATATTGGAACTAGTCAAAAATAACAATATTTTTTTTATTCATGAAAGAACTATAAGAATAAAATATTTGAACTTGAATTATTTATAGCACCAACCATAATGTAACTTCTAATAATAATATAAAGAACTATTTTCAGAAAAGCTATCTAGAAATAAACAACCATAATTCATTTTTTTTATGCGAGTAGTTATCATGTCTCAAGAGATACAGCATTTAAAATTTTATTCTAATGTCTAACATGAAAAATACTCAAGTGGCTTGTGTGACCAAGTCGAAACGTCAGTATATTAATGTTAAAAGTTTTGAACATGGATTAACCCGCAAAATATGTATTTTATATATTTAACCCGTGCAAATCTTCGTTTTAACATATATATATAAACTTATAAATAAATATTAGAAAATAATACAGCAATCCTTGAAATTTTTGTCAACTAATACTTTGGAAGGTCAACTTTCCCATAATTCCATGATAAACGATAAACGCAAGAATACAGATAAATTATTTAGTGTAATTTTTTTAAGTGATTATATATATATAACAACACAAGTTTTGGATTTCTATACAATTGAGCTTACATATCGGATAATAATTTAATTTGCAATTATCTGCTTTTGAAATAAGTAAATAGGTCATTCGAGACCATACACAATTAGATAAACGTTTGTTTTAAAATAAAAAACGTTAGTGAGTGCACTTGCTATACAATTTAACATATATAAATAAGATTGTATTTGCAGCTAAACATAAGGTAGTTGGTGCAATTAATATATATATATATATATATATTAAACCATTGACAATACATGGTGACTTACCCTCATCTAAAATATTACAAACGTACAATTGGTTTATGATACTATGATACACATAAGTAAGAATTTATAATACGTGATTCTGATTAAATATGTAGTTACTTGAACATAAATTATGAAGACCTACCAGATGGGTGGGAGTAAGATCATTCAGTCTAATATAAGCAATAATTATATAATTTAACCTAAATGATTAAATAGAATGGATGGCAAAAGACATGTGATTATGACTGACAGAGTTCATTGCAGGTCTATAAAGAAATGGATAATAATGAAGGCAGTATTTGTTAGTTTCCCATTACTTGTAAGAATGAGGTCACTTAAGATTCTCTGGGTGGTTTTTTCATTTTTGCATAAAAGATATGCTGGCCTGACAACCAATGCACATATCTGTAAAGAATATTGACACCGGATAGCATGCTGATATGGATGATCCATTTGTTTCCATACCCTGATTTATTAGAAGTGCCTAAAGTCGAATCCATAGTAGGAAAAGCATCTACTGTGATACAGACAATGAGGAGTGGGAATGGTCCATTCTGAAAATTCCAAAGTATATGGCAAAGCAAAAAAAAATATATAAATAAACGATGGCAACTATACACTTATAATGCTTAAGCATATATAAGTCGGTCACTAACGACCATAATAAATTAATTAATACCTCATTTAAACAATCTGCTCTCCAGCGTATGCTCAGGATAACATCCCCTCCCGAGTAATTAGCTAATAATGATCAAAATTATATGGGCAAGATGCTAAAACTAAGATGGCATAAATGGCTTTCTTCTCCACACCCCAAAGTGCCTTCTTACATGTTATAACTTATAATATGATTTCAATTAAATATTAAACTAACTTCTGGTGAGATTTAACTACTGGACAGGTAAAACAACTTAATAATGAGATGAAGGTTAATAGTAAAATTATTTAGAAACTATCAAAGACTTCGTATAAAACTAAGCAAGCTGAGCAATAAATTTTAAATATATTTACGTTTCCTTTGTGTAATGGTAGAAAACTATTAGCAATCAAATTTAAATTTACTCCCTGGGTTTGATACAAACTTGGCAAATTAATATAAAAAATAACAAGTTAAATAAACAAAATTCAATCCAAATTGCCACACTGAATTTAAGAATGGATTATATAGCATGGCAGTAAGTTGTATAGACATTTATCAGATATGTAATAGTTTAGAGAATTAAATAACACAAATAAACGGCTAACTATGTAGTTTGGAAATAGAAGCAAACCGATTAATTAAAAAAAATCATCAGCTGGCAGTATTTTAGGTATTTTACCTTGGGATTGAAGGCATGTAAATAGACTTGGGTTGGAAACAGGCATTTGTAAAGTGGTAGATCTTCATTCAGGAGAAGATTTCTTGAAACAGTTCACATTTTCGGAGTAGATGTTTTACACTCCGTTGTCGTAGGTCAGATGAGGTCCACGGAAGTCTGAGGGGAAGCAAACGACCTTCTTCTTGCCCAACATCATTTATAATACAATGTAAACTGGCATGAAGGGTCCTAACTTTTCTCTCCAAATAGAACAAGATTCTAATCTATTTGATAGCAAAATTTAGCTATTTATGCAGAAGACAAATAATTAAAGAATGTTGCCTTGAGGCAATAATTTTTTTAAATTATATATATATATATATATATATATATATTTATATATCCGCTCCCATATATATATATATATATATATATATATATATATATATATGGGAGCGGATATAAACTTTTGTTTTTATACATTTTATACGGATTTGAATCTGATAAAATTTTTGCTGGCCATTGTTTCAAACTTGCATGGTTGAGATTCGAAGTTGATCTACAGTGTTTTAAGTCTTAATGTCGATTGATTCTATACAAAAATATTAGTAATAAAATTACAAAATATTATACATTTTTACTACATATTATAAATGAAATCATAAATTAATCAGCCTTACGTATAAGTGGTTAGTAAAATTGTTAAAATACAATATATATACGATTAAATGTTGGATAAATATTGTGCATAAATTATGAGTAAGTTGCTATAGAATATTACAAAATATTATAATTTAGACAAATTTTAAATTAGACACATATTATAAATTGATATCTTATATAAATTATTAATAAATTTATCAAAATATATACCACACACATAGACAACTTAAATAGATAGATGAAACTAAATCTTAATATTCAAAATAAGCATTTATTTAAATGTCCGAAGGATTGTAATGATGGTATATTATAAGATGTGATATGTTGGATTATTTCCATTATTTTATGAGTGAGTTTTGAATGTACATAAAATTTTAAGCTTTATTTAGACTTTCCGAATACAAACAACTTGTTAGTAATAACACACAGATAGATAAAACATGTCAGTAATTACACACGGCTCAGTTGGTAGAGCATTTGCCTTAAATTCGATATTCAAGAATCTAAAGGTGCGAATTCAACTTCTAAGTGAATACTGTCACTGTGCATATAGGCCAGCAACACCTGACGAACAGTGGAGAATAATACTATTCGAAACGTTGTCTAATTACTGATCTGTATTGTCAATTTGTGTGTTATTACTAACAAGTTGTTTGTATTTGGAAAGTTTAAATAAAGTTTAAAATTTTCAGTACATTCAACATTAACTCATAAAATGATGGAAATAGTCCAACATATCACATCTTAAGCATTTATTTAATTTATCACTCATTTAACTTTTAGAAGAGATCCATTTAGAGTCATGTACCCATACATCTATATATCTATACGACTGCCTAACTGTTTGAAGCAGGTCTCCATTACCGATAACTTGGGTTCAAACACGTTCTAGTGCTTATATAGTAGGCAATAGGACAAGCGCAAATATGTAGAACAAATTTCCAGTTTCAATATATATATATATATAATTGAAATAATATTTTTAACGGTTTATAAACAATTACAAACAATCTTAAAATCCACAGAAGTACTTTCGGTTACTTTCTAACCTGCCTCAACTGCCATTAAATTCAAAAACCAAAAGCGGAAGCAAACGTCATCAATTCAAATTCCACGAATCTCGTATTTTAATGTTAGAAGCTTGTCGATTTATTAAATGCATTTTATTCCTGTTTATAAAAATTGCCTCTTTAATTTTTATTTACTATGGTTTCTCTCTTCATGAAGAATTTTCACATTTTCAAAATTAAATTTAAATTTATATTTACATGTTTTTTCGTGATCAAAGAAAACTGAAGAAGATATTAAATCACCATTATTTTTATTTTTTACACGCTTGTATAATAATTCATGTTCCTTCAATCTTTTCTCAATACTGCACCTAGATTCACCTATATATGATAGCATACAATCACAAAAAATTTGATATAGACATTACTTTTTTGCTTGACAGGTATGACATCCTTAGAATTATTGATTAATTTATTAATATTGTTTGGAACGTAGAATGAAACATTAAACACATTATTATATAAATCCTTAAAAATTTTTACTTGTGGATTTGAAATAAATGGAATAGATATCCATTTTTTATTATTAATCTTCATTTCTTTTAAATTATCATATTTTTTTTTTTTAAATTGACATAAAGTATTGTTTATTTGTTTCATTTTATAACCGACATCAATCAATTCCTTGGCAAATATGTCAATATTTTTTTAGTTTATCACTTTGGTAACGACATAATTTTTCATTCCGAAACAAAAAAGATTTAAAACTTGCCATCTTATGCATCATTGGTACTTTTGATTTACAATTTATATATCCTCTTTTTTGCAGTGGCTTAATTATTTGTTTATAATTTAATATACTGTTATCTATTGTGATCATTAAATCTAAATAGTTAATCTTATTGGCCTGTACTTTTTCAATAGTCCATTTCAAGCCATTCAACAGGACAATAAGATTAACTATTTAGATTTAATGATCACAAGAGATAACGTTATATTAAATTATAAACTAATAATTAAGCCACTGCAAAAAAGAGGATATATAAATTGTAAATCAAAAGTACCAATGATGCATAAGATGGCAAGTTTTAAATCTTTTTTTCTTTCGGAATGAAAAATTATGTCTTTACCAAAATGATAAAGTAAAAAATATTGAGTTGTTTGCCAAGGAATTGATTGATGTCGGTTATAAAATGAAACAAATAAACAACACTTTATGTCAATTTAAAAAAAAAAAAATATGATAATTTAAAAGAAATGAAGATTAATAATAAAAAATGGATATCTATTCCATTTATTTCAAATCCAAAAGTAAATTTTTTTAAGGATTTATATAAGAATGTGTTTAATGTTTCATTCTACATTCCAAACAATATTAATAAATTAGTCAATAATTCTAAGGATGTCATACCTGTCAAGCAAAAAAGTAATGCCATATATCAATTTTTTTGTGATTGTATGCTATCATATATAAGTGAATCTAGGTGCAGTATTGAGAAAAGATTGAAGGACCATGAATTATTATATAAGTGTGTAAAAAATAAAAATAATGGTGATTTAATATCTTCTTCAGTTTTCTTCGATCATGAAAAAACATGTAAATATAAATTTAAATTTAATTTTGAAAATGTGAAAATTCTTCATGAAGAGAGAAACCATAGTAAAAGAAAAATTAAAGAGGCAATTTTTATAAACATGAATAAAACGCATTTAATAAATCGACAAGCTTCTAACATTAAAATACGAGATTCGTGGAATTTGAATTGATGACGTTTGCTTCCGCTTTTGGTTTTTGAATTTAATGGCAGTTGAGGCAAGTTACAAAGTAACCGAAAGTACTTCTGCGGATTTTAAGATTGTTTGTAATTGTTTATAAACCGTTAAAAATATTATTTCAATTATAATTACAATATTATTTTTAATTAACGGATATTTTATTTATATATATATATAATTAAAACCAGTCAACATTTAGACAATCCCAATATCAATAACAATCAAGAATTTCAAAGTTTATCAAAACAACGTCATTTTAACAATAAAGATGACATCCCACTTTTATTTTTGATCCAGTATATTTATATCGAAATGAATGATTGCTTATATATATATATATATATATATATATATATATATATATATATATATATATATAAATATATATATATATATATATATATATATTTCTACCATGCAATAATGAAAACAATATATTCCTCACCAATATATTGAATTTGGATATTAAAATCTTCATTTTTTTTTCCTTGACTCATCTCTTAGACAATATTACTTTGATGTTATTTTAGATATCAATCTATAACAAAAAGATAGTTTGATCAAGCATACCAACTCTCTACATTCCTCTTTATATATAAATGGAGAAATGTTGATAACTGGCTATACTTTTTTTTATTAAAATGTTTTATATTGTTGATTGAGAATTGTTAAATTATCTGTTATAACATGACATGAGTCAATTTCACTGTCAGTTTGTAAACGTTACATGAGACAAATTCAAAATTATATATGCAAATACATATATCAGTCACTTCTTTCTATTAAATAAGTTTTGTCTTGTGCTTTATATTAAGAGTAATTGATTTATTTAAGAAACCAGTAGTTTGTGTGTTAATCTCGATGCAATACATAACATTTTTGCTGCAAATGTTTATATATATATAATAAAAAATAAGGAAGCGATGTTAATATATAAATACAAGCAAGATTTAATCAATGGGAAGGCAGCGAACATTAAGTTCACATAATTATAGGAAAGTTGACATCATAGAACTATGGGAAAGCTGACCTTTTAAAAATATTAGTTGACAAATGCTACAAGGATAGTTAAAAGTGCTCCTAAGTGACTATATATGTAATTTTTTATAAACTTTTAAATAATGTATGTTCTAATATTTATTTATAAATTTATGTATATTATTTTGAAGAAATACAGACATCAATTTTTAATATATATATATATATATATATAAAATACATATTTTGCGGGTTCATCCGTGTTAAAAACTTTTAATACCAATACACTGACGTTTCGACTTGGTCACACAAGCCATCCACAGAGTTATAACTCTGTGGATGGCTTGTGTGACCAAGTCGAAACGTCAGTGTATTGGTATTAAAAGTTTTTAACACGGATGAACCCGCAAAATATGTATTTTATATATTTAACCCGTGCAAATCTTCGTTTTAACATATATATATATATATATATATATATATATAATGGATGAATGATCTGGATTCGCATATCCTGACTCTGAGAGTGCAACTAGTCCAAAAATTGGAAATAGAAATTTATTTTAAGGGTGGACAGGGCATGCAAACCGAAATGCACTGGAATAAACTCAGGGAGAAAAAAGATATCTTAAATATTGTTTAGACAGTTGAGAATACAAGTACCAAGACAAACATCATCCAAATACATTTAAACAATTTATTAATTTTAGTAAAAGTTGGACAACCGAGTAAAGCATTCTAGCCACAAATACAAAAGTGACTTATATTAATATATGCATATTTATCAGAGTACACATGAGTATGGAAAACACAAAAACATTAAACACTTTGGCAGCAAAATTCTCTCACCTAAAAATATAAGAAACGAGTAAGATAATAGCTTCCTGCTGGCAATTTATAAAATTACAAAAAAAAACAAAACAAAAACAACAACTCTAGCTTCCTGATTTAGAAATATTAAAACAGTTGCGGTCTTGTAGGAAATCAACAAAACCAGTGTGGACGATAAATCAGTAGCATTTCAACTACTGATGTTATAATGCTGCAGGACTGCTGCACATCATACTACTTTTAAAGCAAACCTGGTTGATTTCACATACAAGACAGCAAAAAGATATTTGATCTGGTTCTTACATAATCTGGAAAGAAATGATTACTTTCAGAAAACGTGAAGAAATAATTTGATAAATAGCCAGCAAAAAGATTTTGTTGTTTACAAAAAGTGTAAACCAAACGTTTTTTATAAAATTCATTATTTTACAACAACATCTAAGGGCCGGTGAGTAAATAAAAACTACGAAAACTGCCAAAGCATTTTGCAATAGTTAATGAAATCATTAGCCATATATTAAACAAATAAAATATAATATGTCAATGCACACCCTCATAAATGAAAGTTGAAAACAAACTTGGAATCTTAAAACTAAGATTCCCAGACACACTTTAAATACTAGATAAAGTACATACAGATAATAAATTATTAAAAATAATTAATAAAACTTTAAAACATACTTATCATTAGATTGAGCTGAGATTTAATTAAATGCAATTTATTTACCCTGGAAAGAATAATAGAAAAAGTTTATCTTACAATAAGGCAGAGTTCTATCCATTTCCGATGAGGGCACACCTTTAATAGTAGTTCATCTTTCAGGCGACTTCTCTTTATGACCAAAGCAAGTGTCAGGGCAAATTGGTGATCGAGCTAAGGTTAGAGTTTTATGGCATCATGAAAGAACAGTCCAGAGGCTGAGACTCATTCTTATTTAAATTAGCAATGCATCTTATTGCTTCCAAAACGTATAGCAGTGTTTGCTGACATCATGAAAGCAAATTTGAAATATCTCTTAACTGTTCAAACTGCGATTAATATGAAGTTCCACAGATTAATCAGAATGCCTCTTAGAAATCAGAAGCTGAACCAAGCACTATTAAAAATCTTGTCAGTCCAGAATAATAGCAGCCACATCCTTTTTTTTGGTGGGCCATAGTTACCTCGCTACATTTCCCGTGAAAAACTTTTCTTATTGTCAAATTTTATACCACAGTCAGGACAAATATTAATTTCCCGCTCAATCTAATTTAAGAATTCCAACCACGGATTATTGTAACCAAAAATAACAAATACAAAACTAAATCTCCGCTTTTCAAATTAACTTTAAAAATAATTACAATAAAAGCAACAGGAATATATAATTAGCAAGCTTGCCTGTTTTTAATCAAATTGATTAAAACTGGCGGTGAAAGTAAACTATTTTAAAATCAATTTTATAAACAAAGTAGTGAAAGTAAACTATTTTAAAATCAATATTTTAAATATAAATGTGTTTGTGTTTTAAATAATAATAAAAATTTTAATATTAGTAATAAAACCATTGAATCGGAAATCAATCCGTTTCAACTGTCTCAATACGTGATCAAAAAAAACATTCCTGTAACTTTCCCTTTTTTTAAACATGTTAAACCCCTCTCTGCAAAATGTCAGCTGGACATTTGTTATATGGGTTAACTGCAATCAATTGCTTTATTACATCTATGATAATTTTTGCTACTTGCCCATCATTATTGATTCTTTGTTCAGCAGGTCTAAGACTATAGGCATTATAGAACTCCTGAATTCCAGATTCGTCTTCCAGAAAAAAAGCATTCTGGCCATTTTTTATAGTAAAAGGTCCATCATATATCGGAAAAAAATATTTGTATTGATGCCTTGAACAATTTCTCCCATGAGGTTTTCTGACAAAAACCCAATCACCCGTATCGAATTGGCAAGGATGCAGGTTTGCACGCCTTATGTGCAATTCAGGCATGTGCTTTAATTTTGTCAATAGATTTTTCCTGTCACTCTCTTCAATAGAATTATCACGATCGATGGGCAATGGAGCTTTGATAAGTATAGG
Source organism: Epiperipatus broadwayi (assembly GCA_028023455.1). Taxonomy (NCBI): domain Eukaryota; kingdom Metazoa; phylum Onychophora; class Udeonychophora; order Euonychophora; family Peripatidae; genus Epiperipatus; species Epiperipatus broadwayi. Next base: position 282,482 of record JAQFVV010000611.1, read on the forward strand.
ATATTTTTTTCCAAAATGCAGCTTAATGGGAGTAAACCCTGTGGACTCATTTAACATTCAACTAATATAATTAACAACATTCTCAGTCTGTTTCACCCATCTCTGTGGTTCTGGTTGACATACAACTGGAATAAATGGTTCAGCTCCCTCATAACCTGCTCACAGGGTTTAGATTGAGGGTTACATATGGACGTTAATAAATGTTTTATACCCTGTTGCTGAAGCCAACACTTCCACTGGATAGATTTAAAGGATGTTCCATGATCCAAGAGTATACATTGATGCTTGCTGATTCTAAAAATTTGCTTCTCTTGTCAAACTTTGATAGTGCTTAAAGCATCAGTCTTTCTTCATGGATAAGCTGTCACATACTTTGAAAAGACATCATACATGGCAACTAAGAACCGGTAGCGCCGATATGCTGGTAACGGACCATAAAAGTCAATAGCTAGTAACTCATTAGAATTCTGAGCTAGAATGGGTTGCAAGACTCCCGTAAAATTTTTATTTACAGGTTTTGTTCATGAAAAGGTGTGGCAACTTCTGAGAACAGATAAAATATTTGAGAACATTCCTGACCAATAAAATAATTTTTGGAGCACATACTCAACCTTATGCGGTCCAAAATGTCCATAAAGACAATGCACATATTCAATTAAACGATTCCTAAGCTTTTTAGGTATGAGGGTTCTCCAGGAACCTTCTTTTGCAGTAACCTTGTATAGAAGAACACCATCCTCAGTATGATAAGCTCCATCTTGTTGCTCTAACTTGGATAGGTCCATTAGTGACAGATTTAGGGCTCCTTTCTTGTAGGCTACCATAGGAGCATAATCCAGATCATTTGCCTGTATTTCTGGTAGTTTCCATAAATCCTGTTTCATGGTATCATCTATAACCAATGTAATCGCAGCGATACTTAATTTATCTGAGTGTAGGTGAAGTGGTGAAAGATCTACGAGATGCTGACTTAGGACATCGGCCACAATGCTATCCTTTCCAGGGCAATAGAACACTGTATTGAAACATCTGTAAGATCGAGCTCCAGCAAATGAGCCGATCATTTGTCAGGTAACTATTATTCAGAAATTCTAAACATTTATGGTCAGTAATAACAACAATGTTTGAGCACAGAAAGAATTGCTTGAACTTTCTGAAGAGCCATACAATTGCCAGAGCCTTTTTTTCAGTAGTCATATAATTATTTTCAGCCCCTTTTAGGGTATGGCTACAAAAATGTAATACCTTGTGACATTTCTGCTCATCAATTTGGCATAAGTCTACTCCCAATCCATGTCAGCTACTATCAGTTTGAATATAAAATGTTTGGGAAAAATCAGGGTAAGCCAGAAGTACCTGTTTCAGAAAATTATTCTTTGAGCTGAAACTCCTGCTCTTGTCATGAACCCCAAAACCACTTCTCATTCTTTCTTAATAACTGGACCAAGGATGATGATTCTACAGCAAAATTTTCACAAAACCGGTAGTAAAAGTTGCAGAGACCTAAAAATGACCTCACCTGACACCTGTTAGCAGGTGTAGGGAAATGCTCAATTGCAACTAATTTATCCGGATGGATTTTAATACCATCCTTCCCAATTACAAAGCCTAAAAATACCACTTCATCCTTGGCTAAGTAACTTTTCTGCAAGTTGATCGTGATATTTTTTTGACTGCATTCTGTCAAAAATATCTCCACATGCTCCAAGGTTTCTTCAATATTTCTGGAAACAATAATCACATCATACATGTACATTTCTATAATATTTTTGATCTTCTCTGATAATATCTGATCCAAACACCTTAACAACCCTGATCCACTGTTGATAAGCCTGAACAACATCCGTTTAAAGACATACATATACTTTTCATACCAAAAGCCTATATAATGGTGATCAGATGGATAAAGAGGTATCTACCAATAACTAGAAGTCAAGTCAAATGTACTAAAGACTGTTTTCCCTTGAAATCTAGCCAGAATTTCAGTTATTGTAGGATGAATGTCTTTTTCAGGGATAGTGATTGCATTTAAATTGTGAGCATCCAAACATATTCTAGCTGACCCATCTTTCTTCTTTATTACCACCAAAGGTTTAATATAAGATGATGCTTGCTTGCCAATAACACCCCAGTCAATCATCTGTTGAATCTGCCTCTCCACCTCAGCTTTATATTGAAATGGAATGGGGTAAGATCGACTTTAAAAATGGTTTTTCTTCTTTACTTTAATCTGATGAACATACCCTTAAATAGCATGAGGTCTATTAGTAAAAAAAAAAAACATATGGTACTGTGTCAACACCTGTGTTAAAAGATGTTGCTCTGTTCCCTTTAGTATGAACTGATCCACCTTATTCTTTATTTCAGTGGTTTCTAAGAATGATTGCATACAGTGTATTTGTAATGACTGATACTTCTTTAATCCCTCTAGGGGCATTATGTTTTCTTTACACTGAAATAAACACTGACCATAATCAAGCACACATTTATGCTGATGAAGAAAATCTGTTCCCACTATGACATCTTGTATCAACCCGGCAATTATCAAAAAGACTTGATCCATTTCCATGTTTCCCAGATGAGGCTGGTTCCAAACCTGCTTTGTCTCTACATTTGCCTTTTTCCATTAGCCAATGTAACTTGCAGTCTCTTTAGAGGCAATTTATACGGGTGAATTTGTTGTTTTAACTGTGAATAAAAATGACTAGAAATCAGGGACATCTGACTCCCTGAATCAATTAAAGCTTGTGCTATGATGGATCCAATTTTTATACTTATGATGGGACAAGTCTGGTTGGCTCCAACTAATGTCAGTTGATCTTTATCCACCACCACATTGCATACTGTTCTCCCATCTCTGTTTAGTATGTTTTTCTTCTCCGTTCTATCCCTACTATAATCAATCTCTGTCAATAATATTATTTCTTCTATACACATTTTAAAATTAAGAAACATGGCTTGTTGTATTGCCACTGGCATATTGTTTCTTATTATTGAGATTATCTGGCTTTCTGGCAAAGACAATGATGTCAACAACTTCAGTATGGTGGCTTGATTACAGAAAAACTGCATATAAGTTCCTCCATCCCATTTGAAATTTGCTTGCTGCAAAACTCTTCTAAAGATGCAATATTGTTTCTCATCACTCCAAAAATTGTATGTGATGGCATATCTATAATCCCCAAGTGGCTGTGGTTTTAGACTTAAAGTATGCCACCAATATATAGCCACACCCTTCAAATGTGTACAGGTCACTGCAATCTTTTCTTGTTCATTCCATTCATGAAACTGAAACACTTGTTGAAAGCTTTCAAGATGTGCAGCTGGACTTTCCTAATTATCTGCCATGAAAACTTTTATCTGGATCAATCTTGTACCTTTAAGTTTACTTTGTCTATTTTCAACTTCCTTATAAATTTGCGCTCCCATCTTCGCACTCTCAGCTCATTTATTTATATATAAATTCTTACTTTTATTGTCAGTCTTAGAAAACAATGCCTCATACTATTTATTTAACACTAAGTTTGCCCATCAATCTACAAGAAAACACTATTTAACTATTTATTTATGTCACAAGAAAAAGACTTCCTAGTATTTATTTTGCTATTTTAAAATAACAATTTAGCTATGAAAGCCAACATTGTTTTCTGTTTATTAATTATTTCATATGAAAAGGCAAACAAATTATTTTTATCTTTTTTTTTCAACTAATCTAAAAACGAATATGACACTACTTTCTATTTATTAATTATTTGTCATATGAAAAAGATGAACTATATATATTTAACTCTTAAAAAAAATTAATTCTGACAGTCTTTTTAGAAAATAAGCTATTTAATGTTTATTTATTTATGTCATATGAAAAAGACGAAACTCCATTTTACCAAACTCTTTAACAATACATGCCATAACTAACAAAAAATGATCCCTGCCCACTATATCTTGCCTTTTACACCTGAAATCTTTCTCATCCATCTAAACAAAATCTCACAAGGGCTTGAAAACTCGAAGCCCTACATTGACAGCACTAAAAATGAATATAAATGTAACACATGATTGATCTGGATTCGCATATCCTGACCCACAGGTCGCCACTAGTCTGAAAAATTGGAACTAGACATTTATTTTAAGGGTGGAGAGGATATGCAAAACAAAATGCACCGGACAAAACTCAGGAAGAAACAAGATATCTTAAACATTGTATAGACAGTTGAGAATACAAGTACCAAGTCAAACATCAGCCAAATACATTTAAACAATTTATTAATTTTATTAAAAGTTGGACAATTGAGTAAAGCATTCTAGCCATGAATACAAAAGTGACTTATATTAACATATGCATATTTGTCAGAGTGCACATGAGTATGGCAAACACAAAAACATTAAACACTTTGGCAGCAAATTTCTCTCACCTAAAAATATAAGAAACGGGTAAGATAATAGCTTCCTGCTGGCAATTTATAAAATTACAAAAAAAAAAAAAAAAAAAAAAAAAAAAAAAAAACAACAACTCTAGTTTCCTGATTTAGAAATATTAAAACAGTTGCTGTCTTGTAGGAAATCAATGAACCAGTGTGGACAATAGATCAGTAGCATTTCAACTACTGATGTTATAATGCTGCAGGACTGCTGCACATCATACTACTTTTAAAGCCAACGTGGTTGATTTCACATACAAGATAGCAAAAAGATATTTGATCAGGTTCTTATGTAATCTGGAAAGAAATGACTACTTTCAGAAAACATGAAGAACTAATTTGATAAATAGCCAGCAAAAAGATTTTGTTGTTTACAAAAAGCGCAAAACAAACATGCTTAAAACTTCATTATTTTACAACAACTAAGGGCCGGTGAGTAAATAAAAACTATTAAAGCTGCCAAAGCATTTTGCAATAGTTAATATAATCATTAGGCATATATTAAACATATAAAATATAATATCTCAATTCACACCCTGATAAATGAAAATTGAAAATAAACTTGGAATCTTAAAACTAAGATTCCAGGACACAATGTAAATACTAGATAAAGTACATATAGATAATATATAATTAAAAATTATTAATACAAATTTAAAACATACTTATCATTATGTTGAGTCGAGATTTAATTAGACACAATTTATTTACCCTAGAAAGAATAAAAGAAAAAGGTTTTATTATGATAAGGCAGAGTTCTATCCATTTCCGATGAGTGCACATCTTTAATAGTAGTTCATTTTTCAGGCAACTTCTCTTTATGACCAAAACAAGTGTTAGGGCAAATTGGGGATCCACCATAGGTTAGAGTTTTATGGTATCATGAAAGAACAACCCAGAGGCCGAGGCTCATCCTTATTTAAATTAGCAATGCATCTTATTGCTTCCAAAGCATATATCAGCATTTGTTGACATCATGAAGACAAATTTGAAAAATCTCTTAACTGTTCAAACCACATTTAATATGAAGTTCCACAGATTAATCAGAATGCCTCTTAGAATTCAGAAGCTGAATCAAGTGCTCTTAAAAATCTTGTTAGTCCTGAATAATAGCAACCACCTCCTTTTTTTGGTGGGCTATAGTTACCTCACTACATTTCCCATGAAAAACTTTCCTTATTGTCAAATTCTAAACTAAAGGCAGGGCAAAAATTAATTTTTCACTCAATCTAATTTAAGAATTCCAATCAGGGATTATTGTAACCAAAATAAGAAATACAAAACGACATCTCCACTTTTAGAATTAACTTTAAAAATAATTACAATTAAAGCAACAGGAATATATATTAGCAAGCTTGCCTATTTTTAATCAAATTGATTACACAAGTGGTGAAAGTAAACTATTTTAAAATCAATTTTATAAACAAAGTAGTGAAAGTAAACTATTTTAAAATCAATTTTATAAACATTAAATGATCAATTTTAAATATAAATGCATATGTGTTTTAAATAATAATAAAAATTTTAACATTAGTAATAAAATCATTGAATCGGAAATCAATCCGGTTCAATATATATATATATATATAGTACCCTTTTAATTATATATATATATATATATAGTACCCTTTTAATTAGGGCAGAATGTACTAAAAAGCCAATTTTAAAAAAAATAATTAAGATAATTATAAGTACTATAATTGTCGTAATAATATTTATAGGGACTTAAAATTTGTTGATATGAATTTATAAGTGATAAAAAATATTTAAAGCTATTTTAAAAGTTAAGATAATAGTGAGAAAGCATAATAAGTTAATATTGTATGGTAGAAATGAATAGTCATAGTAATAGGTTAAAAATGTGTTGAGTATCTTGTTAAATACACATTAAAAAAACATTAATTTTTAATATAATACTTAATATTTAAATAAGATATTAAATTTGTCTTCTAAAATTATGTTTAAATTGTATAAAATTATTTATTAATGTTTTAATTTTTCTAATGTATTATGAGTTTTAATGTAAGTAATGTTATAAAATGTCAAATTTTATTATTCCAAATTTTTATTATTGAATTTAATATTTTTCTTTAATATAATATTTTTTGTAATTAAATAATTATTTACTTGATTTTACACAGTGAGTTTTAGAAAATTGTGACACTTCTGTCTGGAATAATGGTCATGTGATGCTAGTGGTAGAGTAGGCAGGCATGAATTTAAAGATCAATTTTTAATTGCTTTATAAAAATGTTACTACAATGGAGACATTTGTACATGATAAAAATAAATGTAGAATATTATTTAATTAGTTTTTAAAGATATTTGAAATTAGTAAAGATAAACTAAAAAAATGGATACTTTTTTTTTATTAAATGTTTGTTAAATTAGTAAAGAGTTATTAAAATATGTTGTTGTTTTTTTTTTAAATGTTGGTTAGTTTAAATATAATTATAAAATTAATTGAGAATTAAATATTTGTCATATTATTAAATAAAAATGATGTTTCATATTTTTATTTTTGATTTTAGAAGTACATAATTGACAAATATGTAAATGAATCTATAGTTCGGTGATGTATCAGACAATCAAAATTGTTTTAAAAAGCAGGTATAAATACTCTGTTAATTAAAATTATTGCTTAGTATTGTTAAATACTCTGTTAATACTCTGTTAATTAAAATTATTGCTTATTATTGTTATTATCTAGTTAGTCATATTGTCATTCTTTTTGTTATTATTTTTAAATAGTATCATTTTGTTAATAGTCAATTATTTTAAAATTAAACATAATTTAAAAAAAAAATCTGAAGGATTTTAAAACTATTATTTTGTTTAACTAAAAATAATGAAATAAACCCCAATTATTTTTTTAGTGGAGGATTCTGAAACCTAGTTAAAAATTCATTGATAAGTTATGGAATATAAGCCTATAGTTTTGGGCTTGAGGAGGTTGGCAAGGGAAGAGCAATGAGTTCGTGGAACTATAATTTTTTCTCTACTATATGAAATTTTGTATATTTATTTATAATTATAAATTTATTTAAACACACATTGATTATGTAAATAATATTTACTAAGGCATGTAACCTCAAGATTGTGCATTTAAAATGCGATAGTAGGGACCTCTACAGGTCTTAACTATAAATTTATGTTTTGGCAGAAAAGAGGGGAACCCTTTTTTACTTCAACCTACTTTCTATATAAATAGGTGAAGCTGAAGTGGTTAGATCTGAGAGTGTGAAGCTATTCAATACTTCACTGATTGAGTCCACATTTCTTATTACACATTAATACTTACAAAATTTTTCAATTTACAATATGCACATTCTTGAGGTTGCAGCCTTAGTAAATATCATTTACATAATCAATGTGCATTTCAATAAATTTATAATTACAACTTCAAATTATCATAATATATTTTTAATTAAAATATATTTCCATTGACTCAGAAATTGAAAGATTTCATGAGTATTAATGTGAAAAAAGATATATGGACTTAATAAGTAAAGTATTGAATGGCTTCACATTCTAAGATCTAATGGCTTCATCTTGACCTATTTAAATAGAAAGTAGGTTGAAGTAAAGAAGGGTTCTCTTCTTTTCTTCCAAAATGTAAGCTTTTAGTTAAGACCTGTAAAGGTCCCTACTATCACATTTTACACACACATTCTTGAGATTACTGCCTTAGTAAATATTATACTTATTTATATAAAGAACTTTGGAATAACAGTCAAATATTATCTTGATCTCTGTGTTGGTAAAATTAAGAACTTTAAAGAAAATATTATTTAAGAAAATTAATGGGAAATATTTAAAAAGCAGTTGACTTTTAAAGTTTATAAAAATATTCCAGATTTAGTTAGAGAATATATCACTCTCTCATTTTATAATATTGATTTTTATTTTAAAAGATTATGATATTTTTAAAAGAAATAATTATTTTTGAAGCAAGTGATATTTTAATCATTTTGAAAGTAAAGCATCTTAAAGAGATAGTTGTTATAATGAGTATGAATTGTTCATAAAGTTATATTAGAAATATGCTAATATTTTGGTATAATAAAACCTGCTATCTTAATGATAAAGAAGAAAAATGGATAATAAAGAATATTATCATGCTAGAAATAAATGACTTTTATATATTAAAAAAAAAACAGATTTATCTGTCATCTTATATGTGCCTAATTGGAATATACTTTCTAAAAATAAAATTGATGTCTGTGCAAATTCACATACATATTACAAGTGACCACAATGATATATCTCTCACTGAAGAAGGAATTTTCATGCACAGAAAGACTGAAACTTACATAAAACAAATGTTATGTTTATTTTTAAAATGATATCATATTAATTTTTGTATCATGTGAAAAAATGACAGAAAATAGATTGTTTGAATAATTTTTGGAAGCAGGATGAACAATTATTTTTTAGATCTACTTGGATTTTAAAAGTTGATTTTTTTTTGTGAGTTTACATGCCGAGGAGACTAGAGCTACAAGAAAAAAAAGTTTTTGACAATGTTCATCACTTAGTAACAGTAACTCCTCAGATTATTATCTGAACTTGTTATATAAAGGACAGTTATAAAAGGAATGTGTAAATTTTTTATTGTTATTTATTTTAAAATATATTAATAATCATAATTATAATTTAGTTATAAGATGTAGTAAAAGTTAAATGTTTTGATATTTTTAAATCCTAACAATGTTAAAAATGAAAAAAAAAAACTTTTCAACAATTATTCTTAAATTTTTTGAAAACATTTTTTTTACTAAAGTGCATTAGTTTGCACTGAGTGTAGTATGAATGATAGTGTAATTTTTATATTTTATGGAAAACTGGACCGGAAAACATTGGGGAATATTATTTTTAATTAGTAAAAAATACATATGTAATTTAATTTATTATAATTTGTATATGATATAATCATAATTTTATATGATTCATTGCTAGATAAAACAAATGATATTTATTTCAAGATATGAATTTTGAAAAAAATATTTTAAAATCAAATCTCATTTGTATTTGTAGATAAGTTTGTGTGTGGAATTTTTTGTTATAGTAGTCTTGGTTTGATAAAGTGATATGTAACTTCGTTTATTATTGGGAAATTTGCTTAGATATTTTATGATGTTGAATAGCTAAATATATTTGAAATAGCAAATGCTAGTGACAAGAGAGTAGAATAATGAAACCTTGAATGCTTGTATAATAGAAAGTGTTAAGAAGATAGGATAATTAGCCTATATTATATTAGATAAGTTATTATGCAAATATAGTTAACACAGCCCTCTACTTTGTATGTATTTTCCAAGGACAGTGTTTTTTGGTCTTTATATTTATTTAGCCTGTAAGTGCTCAAAAGAAAGCCTACACATTATTTTTCAAGGTACTAGATGAAGTCGTATCTTTGTTTCTTTACACTTATTTCCATGAGGTTTATTGAATAGTTTTATACTACTGAGTCCTTACTCTAGTTATTCCTTCATGTTCTATGCATTGTATCATTATCAGAATTTCAGTAGCAAGACATCGTGTAGACTAGTATTTTTGAAAAATGAATTATGGATAATTTTAGTAAGATGATTTGTTTAAAAGAAGGCAGAATAGGTTTTATGTATTGTAAGAAATACAAATGATGTTGGAATGCATAATGTTGATGGTGAATATTAACAAAAGAATCATATTTTTTCTTAAATAATTTTGAAATATTTTTATTATAAAAGAATCGTAACTATTTCTAATTAATATTAATGATACATTCGATTTTTCATAAATCGAAACAATTTTAATAAAGCAATTCACATTTTAAAATGAAACATCAAATGTAGTATATTACTGTATGAGGAATGCTTATATTTTATTTTATATATTATCTTTTAAACATGAAATAAATATCATAAAATTAGAATGATGCCAAGCACATATTATTAATACTTAATACATTAATAAACATATTTTATTAATTTACTTTACATTAACCAAGAACAAACCTAATAATGCGTTTTGGTTTATAAAATTTAAGCTAGGTATTTTTTATGTTTACCGAAAGTAAAATGCTATTGAGCATTCATTGATTTGTCAATAAGTTGAATATAATATTGTAGGATGAATAATAGAAGGATTTGAATAACTAAGTACACGAATTGTATTTATAAATAAAATTTTTAAGCCTTAGTGAAGACTTACATTTTTTTTTTAAAAATTTGAAATTGAAAATCTGTAACTTCAATCTTTCTTTTATTAAAAAATTATATATTTTTTATTTTAATATAATATTTGTCAGTTTATTTTTTTTTATAAAAATTGTAAATATTTGTTGTACATAATTGTTTTCTAGTATAGAATAAATATGTTAAAGTTATTCTTATAAACGTGTTATTATTGATCTATTCACTACCGAAAAAAAATCTGATCCACAGACTTCAGAACTAAACATATTATATATTTTGCACGTTATGATTTTAGATGATTTATTTATTTAAATAATATTAATCATTATTCAGAATATGACAAATCAAAATCACATAAGCTAAGATTATTTTGGTCATAATTTATTATTGAAAATACTGTCATATAATTAAGTATATTTCATGTTGCCACATATTGTTCAGATTATACCATACTTATAATATGCCACATGAGAAATGATAAACGCGAAATGAGAGATGATGATGATGATGATGATGATTATTATTATTATTATTATTATTATTATTATTATTATTATTATTATTATTAATGAACAGATTATTGAGTAGTAAATATAGTACCAAATGTTAGTTAGATTAAGTATAGGGGTATTATTTATTATTTACTATTATTGTTTAAATGTAGATAGAAATGATATGAAATCCTTTATCAAACTTGGCTACAGGAGATTATAAATTAATTAGAGATTTTATTTAAACAACCAGAAATAATTATATTATAATATTAGAATTATTATTTATTTATTAATATTATATTTGTAATTATAAATTTATTAAACGCACATTGATTACGTAAGTAATATTTACTGAGGCTATAACCTCGACAATATGTTATAAAATGAGATAGTAAGGATCTCTACAGGTGAAGTATTGAATAGCTTCACGCTTGCAGATCTAACCGCTTCAGCTTGACCTATTTAAATAGAAAGTAGGTTGAAGTAAAGAAGGGTTCCCCTCTTTTCTTCCATAGGGTAAGCTTGTGGTTAAAACACCTGTAGAGGTCCCTACTATCACATTTTATACGCATATTATCGAGGTTATAGCCTCAGTAATATTATATTTGTTTATTTTTAATATCTTTAAAGTCTTAAAAAAGCTTTCATTATTATTTGAAATGAAAGGGGAGTTAGTGTCCTTATGCCATTGAGATTGTATCTTTCAGGATATACGCTCAATGTAGTCCTACTACTACTTTACCTTTCACCATATGTCTGATAATTATTATTTTATTATCTTATTGTTATTTATTTAAATTGAACCATATTTTTGTTATTATCAACAATTTGAGCTAGTCTATTGGTCAAAATTATCGTAAGATATTATTTGTACTTGATTTTATTATGTTATAATTGAAATTTATAACCAAAACATTTATTTTATTTTGTTCATGTTTATTTCACTTGATGATGAGGGTACTATATATATATATATATATATATATATATATATATATATATATATATATATATATATATATATATATATATATATATATATATATATATATAAGACATATTTTGTGGGTTCATCCATGTTAAAAAAAAAATTGATATACTGACATTTCGACTTGATCACAGTGGATGACTTGTGTGATCAAGTCGAAACATCGGCATATCAATATTTAATTTTTTTTTAACATGGATGAAACAACAAAATATGTCTTAAATATATGCAATCCGTGAAAATATTTGTATCAATTTATATATATGTCAGTAATAACCAATTACGTTTTACTAAAAAAAATGAAATAACACGAAAATTTTTAAATAAGTTCACATTAAAAATCCATAACTTTGTTAAGCGAAGTTACTTGCAGATGCTGTTTAGAAGTGTTAAAAACATTGAGTATTTCTGGATAAATATTTGATGATAGAACTAGTGTGACCTGTCCCAGAAACCGTTAGTGTGTAGGTTGAATTAATACAGATTCACTAATTTGTTTGTGAGACAGTGGTTAATATTTGCTTATTGATTTTCTGGTTTATTTTTTCATTGATAATTCAGTCCATAGTATGGTTAGTACAATATATTCGAGTAGTAATCATATACGTTGTTTCTTTGATCAAATTGGTTTAGTGTTTATATTGCAGCATATGTGTGTGTTTGTGTGCTTGTGCCATCCTACAGCTTCACCTTTCATTCAGCTATTTAATTATGGTATCAAACTCTATATTTTAGAATAAAATATGTAAATTTATAATAGATATCTCTGATAACCAATTCAAGCACATTTTAAGTGATTAATGGATGGATGGATTGGTGGATGATTGCTGGGAAGACCAAATACACTATAAACTACTTTATTTGCTAAATAATTATATTTTTATTATTTAAGAGTGCAGAGAGTATTTTTTATTATTGATTCAATTTTGTTAATATTGTTTAAACCCTCAGAATGATTTTTTTTTTTCTAAGAGAAGAAAAAGTTATTGAATATTTTCAGCTAATTATCTCAGTGCAATGTTTGGGATTGGCATTCTTGAAGTTGACCTTTAAGGAAAGTAACTTTTGATTAGTGAAAGAAAATAAATATTTAAGCAGTAGTCAGTATTTAAAAAATAGAATAAGTACCAATGTCTTCTAGAAGGTCAAATAGGTTGATATTCAGTTTAAAACCTAAAGTACAATTTTATTTAAGAATATATTTTTTGTAACTAGTATTTATTTATTTTTTTTTTTTATATAGAGAGGATGAGAACATAGTCGACTTCACACAAGTTATATCACACTATCTTTCAATCAACTAACCTTTAAAATTAATATCATTATTTAAAATGTATATGTGCATCTACCACTCAAATTTAACTTACATAACCTGAATCTTTAATATTAATGATAAAATGTAAATTGTGTGAAATTTGCTTTTTTATGGGAAAAAGCTATGCAGAACTTTGTAACAAAACATTTTGTAGACACTAGACTAAAATGTATTTTAGCTGTAATAAAGCAAAATTCAAAAGAAAGGATGCATGCCTAATTTAGTATATTATGCTATAAATTATTTTCGGGCAAAAATTATATCTGACCATTCATTTCTTATAGGATTAAAGAAGTGAATGTGCAGCCTTATATAAAACTATTGGATAATCGGCATCTAATAAATGTGCATATAATCTAACTTGAGTGGAAGAGCATGAATACTATATGTGTATATTTTACTCATTGTTATCCTCATTTATACTCAACATACTAAAAATATTGTCATTTAAAGAATTATGTATACTTAAATGAATGTCATAAATTAATGAACTATTCATGTAATGGATGACCGTTGGCCAGTTATTATGAATACTAGATAAATATAATTACAGTTAATGTCAATTTGTGAAAAACTAGTGTTCCTATGGAAAAAAATTTTGCTGAGTCATAAATTGCATAATTACCAGTAAATTAAATGATAAAACATTGTTAGAAATATGCAGCAGTATGTGTTAATTTATCACTATTTGAAAAAAGAGAAAAGAAATATTGAATATTCCATATGCTATATCATCAGCATTCTCAGTGAGCTATTGCTCAGGACCTTTGAAATTGCTTTAATTGGACCCAAAATGAGCATTGTTCATCATGCAGGAATTTGTCCATACCTTTCCTAGCTTTGTTCATTTGTAATTATTGCCCTATCTTCATATCTGCTTAAGAAACTTTATTTACAGACTGTACAAATGAACTTCTATTTTCTAGTTAAAGAACATTTAATCATTTCTTTTACTGTCAGTGTAGTATAAATAGGTAGATTAATTTATTTGTCTTGTATGTTTTTTTTGCTCCAAGATCATCTCAGACATGTATAATAGGAAATTATTAAACTGGGTAATTAACTATCATTTAGATGTAATTTCTTTTATACAAATTTTCTACACACTTATGTTAGTGGTAGAAGCATTTATTTGCTATTACAAATCTAACAGTTAATTTCAAGAAGAATTTGTACACAAAAGTGTTGCTGATATCTTTGCATTGTCAGAGATGATGAGGTCTACTTAACAATAATTACTATACTTGAAATTTAAAACATTTATAATCCATCATAAATTAAAATTTTATTTTCAATTTATTAGTTAATATTGGCATAGCAATTATGTCTAGAATATGATATTAAATTATTTTGACCATTGTTATTTATGTGGGTGGGTGCTTATTCCATGCAATCATTATATATAACTATTAAATTTATGGTCATTTAACTCATATTTTCCTGTCATTTTCAGATGATGTAATATGCCAAAAGAGGTGAACAAATTATGAATTTATCTATGAATGAATTTATTTTTAATGTTTAAAATGAAATGTGTTAAGTAGCTATGAGGAAAGAAATTGTTATATATATATATATATATATATATATATATATATATATATATATATATATATATATATATATATATATATATATATATATATATATATATATATATATATATATATATATATATATATATAGTCAGGATTTTTGAAAGAACTCTTTTTTAGTTTATTTAAATATTTACAATGAGTGGATCATATTTCCTAAATTAAGTATTTGTGCACTATGATGATGTTATTATATAAAATGAAGCAACATATTTATTTTGATTTTGGTGACAAGATTGATTTTACACCAACATTGAATCTCAGAGTAAGGTTAGGGAATCACTACATTTTGTTGTTTGGATTATTAGAATTAAGTTCTTCTTGTCTCTCATGTGTCCATCTTGGAATCATTTTTTTTTGTATTTTCATATAGTCATAGCTATGTGTAATATAGTTTGTCAGTTAAAATAAAGGTAGGATTATATTCTTTATGGAATATCTACAACCAAAGTATTACTACATTGTTAGCTGGTTTATGCCATCATCCATACTATATTTACTTCTTAATTCCATAAGCAAACCAAAAGGGTGTAATTATGTTATTTATATCATAATGTGTAGCATAATATATAAGCACACATGAATTGCTATTTATTCTGAAGTTATGGAAGAGTTTTATCACCAATTTGCAAGTTTTGGGTAAAAAATACAAATCATCTCACACTAATCATCAAATCATCAGAATAATTTATTTTTTATTTTGAATGAGTGAACAAAAATATGTAACTTTTTAATATAATTGTCTAATTTACTCATTAAAAAGTTATTTTCTGGACGGTAGCTCTACTCTGGATAATTATTTTTAAAGATAACAGTTTTGCTTGCAGTTTTATAAGAGTTATCAGTAGAGCTAGCTGTAAAGTTGGCTCAAGTATTTTGTGAAGAGTTGGTAACTGTAGAGAAAATGGCTATAGTAAAGCTAGCTGCAAAGATGACTAGAATAATTATCAAGAGAACTGCCATGAGTATGTAAGAAGGCAAGATAGTAGACTGTTTTCCTTAGCAGGAGTTTGAATTTACATGGAGGAAATGAGTCAAGATTCTGTGTAATTCATAGCTTTAAAAGTGGTCTGAAAAACAGCTTGCTAACCTGAAACTTACAAAAACCAAGTATAAGTGGAACTAACTACAGAAGCAAAAAAAAGCCAACCATACCTGAATTATGTACTTTTACCTGATGATGAAAATTGCCTGGATTGACCAAAAAACAACCTGCCCATCAGAAACACCAGCTGAATAAAGTAGTTATACATATGCTTCTGTGTCTACATATGTGAAGAGAAACACAGATAAATGTGTATACAAAAGTGAGTTGTTTTTAAATAATTCATTTGGGAAGACATTTTAAATCTATATTTTTAAATTTAAAGACATTTATAATTAGTTAAGAAGTAACCTAATAAAAAGCTTTCTAACCTCTCAAAAATTGACTATCCTTTTTTAAAAAAAAAAGAATTAAGAAAGCTGTAATAGAATTTAATAAAGTGATTTTTTTTTTTAATATTGATTAAAAATGTAAATTTTATGTATATTCAAACGCAATTTGTAATTGTAGAAATTATTGTTCTTTATTGTTTGACAAAATTGAATTTATAAATAATCTTTGCATACATATATCTCAATGCTTGTCAAATAGGACATATATGCAAATTTAAGCATTTTGTTACTGAATATTAATTTATATACCTAAATCGCACGTCTGTGCGCATATACATGTAAAGTTTAATCTATTTTTTATATAATAATTTTATGTTAATTGAAATGTTTTCTTTCTATATTATAAAACGCACATCTGTGTACATATATATATGCGTTAATAGAAACTAATTAAGAAATAATGCAATTGATGTAATAACTTGAATTTTGTAGTAATATTATAAATTACAGTGTAATGACTTTTATTACTGAATATTTTTCAAAATAAGACCTCTTATAAGATCTTAAATATCATTTTTTTTGTTATTAATAAAGTTGTATTTAATTGTTAAAAATTGTTTTCATCATATTTTGGTCACATACAGTAATAGAGCTTTATGTTCTTTGAGCTAGATTGAGCACAGGATGAATATATAAATGACAGGGGATGTGTATTTAGTGCTTTGGGGCATCCAGAGATGATCAATCATCATCCTGGTTGGTGCAAAAGAGGATATTCTTTAAAGCCCATGCACTATATTTTATTTTACTTCAGTCTTATTAAAAATTTCCACTTATAGTTGGCCAATACAAGTGGCCAGAGCAAAGATGATGATCAGCATGTTTTAATGTCCCAGCATTATTGTTTCAATTTTTGATTATTGTGTATTTTAATGGATGGTCATTTAAATGGTGCATCCAAGTTATGTTTAAATAATTGCCCAAGCTGGCAAAGGCTCAATAGTTACCCTGGTCTAAGAAAATCCATTTTCAATCCAGTCACAAGATTGACTGTTGATTTATTGTACTGATTTATTTTATTCCCATCAATGACGATGATGGATGGTTATTTCTCTCAAGTATTTACTTGTACTTATTTTTTAAATTATAATGCTGGTTGATATATGGTTGAATTTAAAATTGTGCTTTTAGTAGCTGGCTGATCTCTCATTGTTCATAATAATCTCATGATCTCATGTTCCTCTTAAACATTTTTACTTATAGATAATTTTTCAAATTATATTTCATTAAATGGACTAGGAGAGATTATGATTTTTCCATCACTCCACATTCACTTTTTATTCACTCCATTTTACTTCCACCATCTTCGATACCCCCCCCCCCATCCCGATACAATATATTAAAGACATATCTTTATAAAAAAACCGTAAATCAATTTAAAATTGCAATTTGCAATATATGTGTTACTTATAAAATAACTGGGATTTTCAAAATCCAACCATAATGAAGGATTATCATGTGGTTTCTAGGCAGATTTATCAGTTTAACACAACTAATATATATATATGTATATATATAGTTTAATGCAATATAATATATATATATATATATATTATTTAATGCACTGAGATTATTATTCAATCTACTGGTTTATTAAGTAAACAAAATATTGCCTATCCATAGTGCAAGACAAAACAATTTTAGAGAACAGAGTATATATATAGGGAAATGTATCATATTACTGTTATAACAGATAATTCAATTTTCAATCTACAGTGTGAAATAACGCAAACGCTTTTTATGAGAAAATGTCAGTCCTCATTTATTTATAAAGGGAAAGTTCTGAAATACTTACGCCAGAAAATAAAATGGACATCTAAATCAATCTTGCAATTTCTCAAAATATATTTCAAATTGGTATGCATATATTTCAATTTTTCTTTTAATTAATGTTTTTACACTTACACATACACACACACACACAAGTACATTTTTAGCCGTACTCTTTTTTTTATTTTGAGCATTATACGTACATATAAAAAACAACAACAACAACAACAACTACAAAAAAATACCAATATACATTGAAAATAAATAAATAAGTAAACAAATAAATTCGAAAACAAATTATCCTTCTAAAACAATAACGATCATTTTATAAAATGTATTATTTATTATTATTTTTTTTTTTTGCTATACACAATCGTAATTAAATTTAAACTAATTTACAATCAAAACAAATTCTACCAAATAAATATAACCTCAAAATATATATAAAGTAATA
>JAQFVV010000611.1:303631-333349 GCA_028023455.1 Epiperipatus broadwayi
CGTGACTCTCACAATTATTATTTCCCTTTTTGGTTCTCAGATAAACTTAAAAAAAATATTAGAAGGAAATTGTATCATCATAAACAGTACAGTAAAACACGAAATATACTTTTTTACAATAATTTTGTTAATTATAGAAGATTGGTTAAAGCTATTCAGAAAATTGATTATCAAAACTATATTAAAATTATGGTGATCAATTTGTCAGATAATCTTAAAAAAAAAAATGTTTTTTTATTAAACCTTCGGCATTACCAACAAAAAAAAATCTCAAATGGATTATAATTCATCTTTATGTGCTGATGATTTTTCAGTTCACATTTTTGAGTTATTTGGTAATTCTCAACTGTCTGGGTTTAATTTGACCAAGTGATGTTTTAATGATAGCATTTCTATCGACTGTTTCAACAATAGTGATATTATATCAGCTGTCAAAGAACTCAAAACACATTCAAGTATAGGTTATGACAATATACCTTCTTTCATTTATAAAAGTTGTGTAGAATATATTGCTGATTCTTTATGTTATATTCTTAATTGTTCCATTAAAAATTGTATTTTTCCTAACTCTCTAAAACTTGCCAAAATTATACCTATTTTTAAAAATGGTTCAAAAGATAATGTTAATAATTATAGACCAATTTCTGTGCTTCATACAGTTGAATACATATTTGAAAGATGTATTTATGAGAATATTGTTAATGATATAAATAAGATGTTGGTCCCTGTGCTACATGGTTTTTTACCTGGAAGATCAACTGAAACTAATATTTAAACAATAACTGATCACATTGCTAATGCCTTTGAGAATCAATGTCATTTAGATGTTGTTTATTTTGATTTATCCAAGGCATTTGATAAAATGGATCATTCCAGGTTCCTTTTCAAAATGTATAAATTAGGTTTTTCCTATAATTTGTTTGCATGGTTTGAATCTTTTATTAAGAAGAGAACAGCTTATGAAAAGTTTAAGAATAATTCTTGTAATCCATATTATTGTAATATAGGAGTACCTCACGACAGTATCCTTGTACCATTATTATTTAACATTTATATTGATGATTTGGGAGGGAGTTTACAATTTTCACATATTTTATATTATGCAGATGATTGTAAAATTTTTAGGACTATCAATTCAATTAATGATTGCATATTATTACAAAAAGATATTAATAATTTTGTGAAATGGTGTAGAGATAATAAAATGGACATTAATATGGAAAAATGTTCAATAGTTTCTTACTCCAAAAAATCTGAAATGATAATTTGTCCTTATTATATTGAAGATCATAATATAAAATTTGTTGATATTCAGAAAGACCTTGGAATTATTTTTGCAAGCAATGGATCATTTCATCAACATATTGAAAATGTAGTAAATAAGGCTTTTAAAATTATGGGTGCAATTTTAAGGCATGGTAGACAAATTAGTAGTTTTACAAAATACAATTTATTTCTCTATTTGGGTTTACCAATTTTAGAATATGGATCTGTTGTTAGGAATCCCAGTTCCAGTTCCAAACAAGATATTATTAAAATTCAATTGGTTTATGACAAATTTTCTAAGTACATTAAAATAAAAGACCATTATCTATCCCTATCCATTAGGAGAAAAATGAGAGGTCTTAAAACTTTATATAACATTGTGAATCAAAAAATATATTAACTAACAAAATTTCAAATATTACTTTTAATAATTGTTCACATAAAACATGTACATTTACTTTATTTTATATTAAGGTTTATAGCTCTAACATATTAAAATTTTCACCTTTGTTTCGTTTGCCTCATACCTATAATCATGATTTTATTAATAAAAATATTTTTTCTTTAGACATTAAACACATTGTTACTTATCTTATAAAAAAGTATGGCATATAATTATATTATTTCGATTAATTTTATTCATTTATGTATATTATTTATGTATATTATCGTATAGTTATTATAGTGCAATACTGTAATTGGCTTAATGCTGTAGTATTGTTAGGTAAATAAATTGAATTGAGTTGAATAATAATAATAATAATAATAATAATAATAATAATAATAATAATAATAATAATAATAATAATAATAATAATAATAATAATAATAATAATAATAATAATAATAATTACTACTACCACCACTACTACTACTACTATTACTACTACTGCTACTGCTACTGCTACTACTGCTACTACTACTACTACTACTGCTACTACTACTACTGCTCCTGCTACTACTACTACTACTACTACTACTACTACTACTACTACTACTACTACTACTGCTACTAAACATTAGAAAGAAATATTTCAACAATGCTAAATATCCATATAATTTCGTCTAAGGAGCATGTTAATAGCTCTAAACTAGCTTTTTCGATAAATGCAACATGAGAATGCATTTAAACTATTTATCTAGGATTATTGTTATCCCCAAAATGAAGCACTAGAACATTCATACACTGAATCTAAAATACAAACACAAGCCCAGAATTTATGTAATACTTAACTATTTAGTAGAAAATCAAAATTTTAAGGCAACTATATGTCTTCAAAATCAGCTATCTAACTTAAAATTGCCTTATGAAAATGAACTAAATTCAGATGTAACATATTTTAATAGCGTTAGCAATATAACATCAGCAAATCCTTAATAGCCAGGCTATAGGAATGTTATATTGCTAAGGCTACTATTATATGACGTATTTGAATTTAGTTGAGTCCCATGCGCTATTTAAGTTAGATAGCTGGATTTGAAGACATATAGTTGACAATTTCAGATTTTCTACTTAATAATTAAGTATTATATAATTGTTGGTCTTTGGATTGTATTTTATATCTAGTGTCTGAATGTCCTAGCGTATCTTTATGGGGTTAGGGATAATCCTATAAATAGAGTTTAAATGCTTTCTCTTGGGCATTTATCGAAAAATCTTGTTTGGGGCTACAAAACTGCTAGGTATATTACATTTATAAATACAAGCTAATTAAGTCACGAAGCGTATGCCTTTGTTTTCCATAATGTAATTTATATAGTTGATAGATAGATAGATAGATAGATAGATAGATAGATAGATAGATAGATAGATAGATAGATAGATAGATAGATAGATAGATAGATAGATAGATAGATAGATAGATAGATAGATAGATAGATAGATAGATAGATAGATAGATAGATAGATAGATAGATAGATAGATAGATAGATAGATAGATAGATAGATAGATAGATAGATAGATAGATAGATAGATAGATAGATAGATAGATAGATAGATAGATAGATAGATATTTTTTAAAAAAAGAAATGAAATATAATAATACAACTATTACTTTGATTGTCATTTTCAATACAGTTCTTTATTGGAAATTTTGAAATTTATATTAGTATAATATTAAATATTACTTGGCTCATGTAGTCAATTTCTACAACCCATACATAAATTAGTGGTACAACAATCATTTAGAATTAAATCAATTATTTTTAACAAACCTCCAAAATATTTTTCTGACATTTTTATTACAAAATAATGTTGAAATTACTTAAAACATGCTTTATTTTGATTATGTACTACTTTAGTATAAATATAGACTATTAAAAATAAATAATTACATTAAATTATTGAATATTTATATTTAAAAAACAACAACAGATTTATGCAATATATAATATTATAAAACATCTAATGATTTCGGTCATGAGGTGTATATTTCTAATAATCATGAATAACAGTCACCAATTTTATTTCAATTGAAAGTTCAATAATAAGACAACTATCATGAAAATAATGTATTTGAAAATACAAGACAATATGAAGCAGTAAATAAAACTGTTAACTCATAGTTTGTTCGCCAGTTAAAATGAACTAAGACATTTCTAAAGAACAATTGTAATATCTGCAAAATAACATTCATGATATTGTCCGTGTATATGAAGTTACTGCAATTCTAATATCATCACGTCTAATGTGTCTACCTTGTAGCAATTTTGTAATATTATAATACTCATTTAATGTCTTTTTGGATATCTGATATCAACATTTTAAAGTGAAACATATATTATCTGATATTAAGTCCTGTATATTGAAGCGGATGATTTCTCACTTGGGACCCAGAATAAATATTTCATTTTAAAACTATGTTTGTTTTTGTTTAAAATCTCGAAATTGTAATCACCCATTTAAATTGCAATTTTCTTATTTGTATTAAATATTTATTAATCAATGTAATTGAATGTATTTTTATTCAAGTATGCATTAAGAATATAAGTTTAAATCAATAAAGTATCACCTCTGTCTAACAAATCTTTATAACTTACATATTGCTGTTATAGCAGTATAATATTTCAACAGCTCCTTACCACTTATTGTATGTTCAGTAAGTAATAATAGATTATATATGATCATCATCATCATCATTAACAACAATTATCAATCTACTGCAGGATGAACGTCTCTCCAAGTTCAATGCATCATCTCCGAAGTTAAGCTTCTTTTCTCACACATCGCAGGTGCACACTCTGTTATTTCATGCATTCACGTCTCATGTCTTCTCTTTGTGGGTAATTTACAGTCTGTTGGAATAAAGTTTAAGATTTTAATTGCTCATGTTTATCATCTCTTCTAGCAATATGTCCAGATCAAATACATTTTGTATTTTAATATTTTAAATGAGATCAGTAACACCAGTTTGTTCACTTACCCATATAATGAGTTTTCAATCTTTTCTGGTTACTTCCAACATGGATCTTTCCATTCTTCTTTGAGTGGTCTGAAATCTCTTTATTGCTCTGTTATTAAAGTGTCCAAGTCTCAGATCTATAAGTAAAAACTGGTAAAACACATTTGTTAAAAACCTTCCTTTTCAATAACATAGGCGTATTTACTTTTAGAATCAAGTTATTTATATCAAAAACATTTCAACAAAGTTTAATTCTATGATTAATTTTATTCATTATGTTTACATCTGTATTAATAATCTGACCAAGGTATTTGCAACTGTTAACTTATTCTAACTCATCATAATCCATTTTTATTTTTATATTTTGGAAAAAAAATCATTAAAAATTACTTTAGTTTTTTTATCATTTATTTTTAAACCTATTTTATATGATAACTGCTGCAGCATTTTCTGAA
Source organism: Epiperipatus broadwayi (assembly GCA_028023455.1). Lineage (NCBI taxonomy): Eukaryota > Metazoa > Onychophora > Udeonychophora > Euonychophora > Peripatidae > Epiperipatus > Epiperipatus broadwayi. The sequence continues at coordinate 308,756 of JAQFVV010000611.1, forward strand.
TCTCTAAATAATTATTTGAAAAAAAAAACAACGACATCATCTGCAAAATTTAAATGACCTAAATAATCTTCATTTATTTTCACTCCCTTAGCTTCCCATTTTAATCCAAAATTATTTCTCACAGCACTGCTGTAAAAAATGTTTTGGATATATGGAGTCACCCGGTCTTACATCCTATTCAATGTTGACTTTCATACTACCATTATGTAATCTAATTTCTGCTGTTACAATATTATAAATATTTCTTAAAATATGGCAATATCCAGAATCTATACCTTGATGACCCAATGCTTTAATCACAGAAGAAATGTTTACAGAATTAAATGCTTTTTTTACAACCTACAAATCCAAAGCATAATGAAAACTCATATTCATTTGTCCTTTTTATAACTTCGCTCAATACCTGGATATGATCTATTGTAGTAAAAGCACTTTTAAATTCTGCTTGTTCTCTTGGTTGGTGGAAATCCGATGTTCTCTCTAGACGAGTTGGTATTTTTTTTCGATAAACTGATAGGTCTGTAATTTGTAATATCTTCTTTATAACCTTTTTTAAATATAAATATTAATACTGGATTCTTCCAATAATCTGGTAAATCTTTACCATCTAAACATTTGTTGTATAACTTCGCTATTTTTTTTTTTTTATTTCTTTACTTGCTTCTTTTAATATATCAATTATAATTACGTTGTGGCGCCATTCCTTTTGTAGTAAATTTAATTGCAACTCCCACTTCTTGAACTAAAATTCTGGGCAATTCAAAAGATAAAAAAATATAGGAGATACTATTTTTTATTACTACATAATTCTTGAGAGAAGTATTCTACTCAATTCATGATGTCATCTATAATTTTAGTAACAATTCCGTATTTTTTTTCTTACCTCAAATATAATTTTCCTACCAATACCAAAATGCTGTTATATACTCATAATACTTTTATTATCTTCTACAGCTTTCTTTGCTAGATCACGTGTACACTTTCTTATATCATTTATATTCATTTATAATTCTTTCATTTATTTATACTTTCTTATATCAGTCGGCTGCAGAAAAGAGTTTTTTATTAACTGAAAGGAGACACTTTGATTTCTTTTGGAGGCCTTAAAAGAACCGAGCAGGGCGATTTCCTAATTTCCATTTCATACGTTCTTGTCGTTGCAGCTGTTATTACAATGTGATTATTCATATAGTATACAAACATGGATGGGCTGCTCATCAACATGGATTAGCCAGTGTGGTGAGTTTATTGTCTTTTTTTACTTCTGACTTTAAGATGAAGAAACACAGTGGTCTTTCTTTTCAGTGCCTGATAAGGCCGAATGAATGTTGTGTGCAAATGATAAATATTTTGCCAATATATATATATTTTAACGATCCAAACGAAGTGGTAGATCGCATCGCACCGCACCGCACTACCAAAGGGCGCCATCTAGGCATTTGAGCCTAGAAAATTTATAAAGTAGGCAGATACGCACTGTTAGGATTCCACTTTATTTACATATTTAGATCGTTAGCCCATTGTCACTAGCTCAGTGGAGACGCTGAGATAAAAAAAATCTATAAATTTAGATATACATATAAAAAAATAATAAAAGCCACTGCCAGAAATTAACACATAAAAATATTTATTTACGCATATATAAAATAATACTAAACCCGAGGAAGAAGTTTAACATTTAGGTTTTATATTTTTATTATGCTTTAATTTTACATTTATATAAATTTCAATGATTTTAATTTTGTTTTATTTAGATTGTCTAGTATGAATAGACTACGTGGATCGGCATTTGAAAAGAAAACATTCTATCCCTATTTAACCCTCCCTTAATATAACTTTACAAATCCATATAGCCATTCACGCCCGACTTAATTTTAACATTTATATATGTTCGCAACAGATTTATTTAACACAATGTTGGGTATAGATCGATTACACAGATTCCACGGTCAAAAACATTTCAAATAAACATAAACGATCAAAATACAAAATTATTGATACCGACAATCGCAGAGGGAAACTTATAAGTAACCCAATAGTATTCAACCGTAAGATACTTGCGTTGTCACCAATAACTTAAAAGACATCCGAATAAATACATTTCGATACTCACCGTAAGGTATCATTATTTATCGAATGTCTATATATTTTGATCAAATATGAAAACCAAAATATAATTAACCGCAAACAAATCCATGCAAGCGTCTATAACCAACTTTAAATTTAACCATTTAAAATTTAACAATAAATATTAATACAATAACTAACAAATGGAAATGATTTTTTTTTATCAAACGCATGCATATATATAAAATTCCACATTATAAATTTAGTTGACACATAAGTCAGAGAACAGTTCCTTTTTATAAAATTAAATTTATCAATCTTTAAAGTTCTTAATTAATGTTCAGTTTTTCAACAATTGTTCATTTCTATTGCTTACGGTAGAGAAGTCCATGTCCCGTTGGCAATTCCCACGCAGACTTTCCTGGAAGACCGGTCTGATGTTTTGGAGGTGGCAGTTGCTGGTCCTGTCCTGGTATCACAGTCTTTGCATTTTTAAATCAGTGAGGGAGGACGGCAAGTGCGTCTTGCCTCCAGACCCACCAAAATCAAGTTGGAAAAAAGCAAGCTCTCTTTGCCAATATTTTTTTCTCTTTTATATTATCCACCAGGATTCACTGAACAAAACGTCACTGCTCTGTTTTTCCGTTCTGGTCCGAGCCAAGGCCCAGTGCTTCCATTTGTCAAGCTAAATTCCTTTCTTCTCTTATCTACCTTTCCATCTGACTTTTTAATTAAACAGTTTTTAAACAATTAACAAACAATCATTTCCATTTATAGATTACAGGAATTAATTAATACCTGTTTTTTATTTTAACTTACGTTATTTATTTTTTTTTTTTAAAATACTTTTATAAATCTTTTTTTTATAAAAAACACATTCAAATACCTTTTTTTTTTATTTATCAAAAAAAACTACTTTTAAAGTTTAACATCTGTGCGAATGTATATACGTATAACAAACATTTTTAATTTTAGCGTTTAGTTTTTTTTTTTACTTCTATTTTTAATACACTTATTTTTATATGCGAACTTACAAGTGTTTTTATTTTAAATTAATGTAACGACATATTTATATATCGTTACATATCAGTAAACTTCCTCAAAAAAAATAAAAACATTAAAAAAAAAAAAAAATAGAATTTACTTAGTGTTAGTAATTACGTTATACAAATTTGTTATATATGAAATTTCAAAAGTTGACTGATGATTCCTTAGTACCAGCTAAATTTCTGCCCCCTCCCTTCCAAGTTTCGTTTCTCCTACCTTTAAATATTATTTAGGCAAGTTAAACGATTAAATTTTAAACAAGACTTTTTTTAAAAAAAAAAAAATTATGATTTATATTTATTAATTACGTTTTATTTATTACTTTTTTATTCCTCGTATTTCTCTTTACATATGCGCAATTTTTCTTACTGGCAGTACCTTTTTACACAAAATTTAAACTATAACTTTACTTTAATACAAAACATATATCTATATAATTTTCCGAAAAAATTTACGGGCATGATTCCCATTTAAAATTCTCAGGGCACTCGTGTTTATTTAAGATAGGAAATTTCAGCATCAATTCCCCTTCTCAGGGTCAATTTCTGAGGTAAGGCCACACTTGGGACGCCATTTTAACGATCCAAACGAAGTGGTAGATCGCATCGCACCGCACCGCAATACCAAAGGGCGCCATCTAGGCATTTGAGCCTAGAAAATTTATAAAGTAGGCAGATACGCGCTGTTAGGATTCCACTTTATTTACATATTTAGATCGTTAGCCCATTGTCACTAGCTCAGTGGAGACGCTGAGATAAAAAAAATCTATAAATTTAGATATACATATAAAAAAATAATAAAAGCCACTGCCAGAAATTAACACATAAAAATATTTATTTACGCATATATAAAATAATACTAAACCCGAGGAAGAAGTTTAACATTTAGGTTTTATATTCTTATTATGCTTTAATTTTACATTTATATAAATTTCAATGATTTTAATTTTGTTTTATTTAGATTGTCTAGTATGAATAGACTACGTGGATCGGCATTTGAAAAGAAAACATTCTATCCCTATTTAACCCTCCCTTAATATAACTTTACAAATCCATATAGCCATTCACGCCCGACTTAATTTTAACATTTATATACGTTCGCAACAGATTTATTTAACACAATGTTGGGTATAGATCGATTACACAGATTCCACGGTCAAAAACATTTCAAATAAACATAAACGATCAAAATACAAAATTATTGATACCGACAATCGCAGAGGGAAACTTATAAGTAACCCAATAGTATTCAACCGTAAGATACTTGCGTTGTCACCAATAACTTAAAAGACATCCGAATAAATACATTTCGATACTCACCGTAAGGTATCATTATTTATCGAATGTCTATATATTTTGATCAAATATGAAAACCAAAATATAATTAACCGCAAACAAATCCATGCAAGCGTCTATAACCAACTTTAAATTTAACCATTTAAAATTTAACAATAAATATTAATACAATAACTAACAAATGGAAATGATTTTTTTTTATCAAACGCATGCATATATATAAAATTCCACATTATAAATTTAGTTGACACATAAGTCAGAGAACAGTTCCTTTTTATAAAATTAAATTTATCAATCTTTAAAGTTCTTAATTAATGTTCAGTTTTTCAACAATTGTTCATTTCTATTGCTTACGGTAGAGAAGTCCATGTCCCGTTGGCAATTCCCACGCAGACTTTCCTGGAAGACCGGTCTGATGTTTTGGAGGTGGCAGTTGCTGGTCCTGTCCTGGTATCACAGTCTTTGCATTTTTAAATCAGTGAGGGAGGACGGCAAGTGCGTCTTGCCTCCAGACCCACCAAAATCAAGTTGGAAAAAAGCAAGCTCTCTTTGCCAATATTTTTTTCTCTTTTATATTATCCACCAGGATTCACTGAACAAAACGTCACTGCTCTGTTTTTCCATTCTGGTCCGAGCCAAGGCCCAGTGCTTCCATTTGTCAAGCTAAATTCCTTTCTTCTCTTATCTACCTTTCCATCTGACTTTTTAATTAAACAGTTTTTAAACAATTAACAAACAATCATTTCCATTTATAGATTACAGGAATTAATTAATACCTGTTTTTTATTTTAACTTACGTTATTTTTTTTTTATTTTTAAAATACTTTTATAAATCTTTTTTTTTATAAAAAACACATTCAAATACCTTTTTTTTTTTATTTATCAAAAAAAACTACTTTTAAAGTTTAACATCTGTGCGAATGTATATACGTATAACAAACATTTTTAATTTTAGCGTTTAGTTTTTTTTTTACTTCTATTTTTAATACACTTATTTTTATATGCGAACTTACAAGTTTTTTTATTTTAAATTAATGTAACGACATATTTATATATCGTTACATATCAGTAAACTTCCTCAAAAAAAATAAAAACATTAAAAAAAAAAAATAGAATTTACTTAGTGTTAGTAATTACGTTATACAAATTTGTTATATATGAAATTTCAAAAGTTGACTGATGATTCCTTAGTACCAGCTAAATTTCTGCCCCCTCCCTTCCAAGTTTCGTTTCTCCTACCTTTAAATATTATTTAGGCAAGTTAAACGATTAAATTTTAAACAAGACTTTTTTTTAAAAAAAATAAATTATGATTTATATTTATTAATTACGTTTTATTTATTACTTTTTTATTCCTCGTATTTCTCTTTACATATGCGCAATTTTTCTTACTGGCAGTACCTTTTTACACAAAATTTAAACTATAACTTTACTTTAATACAAAACATATATCTATATAATTTTCCGAAAAAATTTACGGGCATGATTCCCATTTAAAATTCTCAGGGCACTCGTGTTTATTTAAGATAGGAAATTTCAGCATCAATTCCCCTTCTCAGGGTCAATTTCTGAGGTAAGGCCACACTTGGGACGCCATTTTAACTATCCAAACGAAGTGGTAGATCGCATCGCACCGCACCGCACTACCAAAGGGCGCCATCTAGGCATTTGAGCCTAGAAAATTTATAAAGTAGGCAGATACGCGCTGTTAGGATTCCACTTTATTTACATATTTAGATCGTTAGCCCATTGTCACTAGCTCAGTGGAGATGCTGAGATAAAAAAAATCTATAAATTTAGATATACATATAAAAAAATAATAAAAGCCACTGCCAGAAATTAACACATAAAAATATTTATTTACGCATATATAAAATAATACTAAACCCGAGGAAGAAGTTTAACATTTAGGTTTTATATTCTTATTATGCTTTAATTTTACATTTATATAAATTTCAATGATTTTAATTTTGTTTTATTTAGATTGTCTAGTATGAATAGACTACGTGGATCGGCATTTGAAAAGAAAACATTCTATCCCTATTTAACCCTCCCTTAATATAACTTTACAAATCCATATAGCCATTCACGCCCGACTTAATTTTAACATTTATATACGTTCGCAACAGATTTATTTAACACAAATGTTGGGTATAGATCGATTACACAGATTCCACGGTCAAAAACATTTCAAATAAACATAAACGATCAAAATACAAAATTATTGATACCGACAATCGCAGAGGGAAACTTATAAGTAACCCAATAGTATTCAACCGTAAGATACTTGCGTTGTCACCAATAACTTAAAAGACATCCGAATAAATACATTTCGATACTCACCGTAAGGTATCATTATTTATCGAATGTCTATATATTTTGATCAAATATGAAAACCAAAATATAATTAACCGCAAACAAATCCATGCAAGCGTCTATAACCAACTTTAAATTTAACCATTTAAAATTTAACAATAAATATTAATACAATAACTAACAAATGGAAATGATTTTTTTTTATCAAACGCATGCATATATATAAAATTCCACATTATAAATTTAGTTGACACATAAGTCAGAGAACAGTTCCTTTTTATAAAATTAAATTTATCAATCTTTAAAGTTCTTAATTAATGTTCAGTTTTTCAACAATTGTTCATTTCTATTGCTTACGGTAGAGAAGTCCATGTCCCGTTGGCAATTCCCACGCAGACTTTCCTGGAAGACCGGTCTGATGTTTTGGAGGTGGCAGTTGCTGGTCCTGTCCTGGTATCACAGTCTTTGCATTTTTAAATCAGTGAGGGAGGACGGCAAGTGCGTCTTGCCTCCAGACCCACCAAAATCAAGTTGGAAAAAAGCAAGCTCTCTTTGCCAATATTTTTTTCTCTTTTATATTATCCACCAGGATTCACTGAACAAAACGTCACTGCTCTGTTTTTCCATTCTGGTCCGAGCCAAGGCCCAGTGCTTCCATTTGTCAAGCTAAATTCCTTTCTTCTCTTATCTACCTTTCCATCTGACTTTTTAATTAAACAGTTTTTAAACAATTAACAAACAATCATTTCCATTTATAGATTACAGGAATTAATTAATACCTGTTTTTTATTTTAACTTACGTTATTTTTTATTTTTTTTAAAATACTTTTATAAATCTTTTTTTTATAAAAAACACAATCAAATACCTTTTTTTTTTTATTTATCAAAAAAAACTACTTTTAAAGTTTAACATCTGTGCGAATGTATATACGTATAACAAACATTTTTAATTTTAGCGTTTAGTTTTTTTTTTTACTTCTATTTTTAATACACTTATTTTTATATGCGAACTTACAAGTGTTTTTATTTTAAATTAATGTAACGACATATTTATATATCGTTACATATCAGTAAACTTCCTCAAAAAAAATAAAAACATTAAAAAAAAAAAAATAGAATTTACTTAGTGTTAGTAATTACGTTATACAAATTTGTTATATATGAAATTTCAAAAGTTGACTGATGATTCCTTAGTACCAGCTAAATTTCTGCCCCCTCCCTTCCAAGTTTCGTTTCTCCTACCTTTAAATATTATTTAGGCAAGTTAAACGATTAAATTTTAAACAAGACTTTTTTTTAAAAAAAATAAATTATGATTTATATTTATTAATTACGTTTTATTTATTACTTTTTTATTCCTCGTATTTCTCTTTACATATGCGCAATTTTTCTTACTGGCAGTACCTTTTTACACAAAATTTAAACTATAACTTTACTTTAATACAAAACATATATCTATATAATTTTCCGAAAAAATTTACGGGCATGATTCCCATTTAAAATTCTCAGGGCACTCGTGTTTATTTAAGATAGGAAATTTCAGCATCAATTCCCCTTCTCAGGGTCAATTTCTGAGGTAAGGCCACACTTGGGACGCCATTTTAACGATCCAAACGAAGTGGTAGATCGCATCGCACCGCACCGCACTACCAAAGGGCGCCATCTAGGCATTTGAGCCTAGAAAATTTATAAAGTAGGCAGATACGCGCTGTTAGGATTCCACTTTATTTACATATTTAGATCGTTAGCCCATTGTCACTAGCTCAGTGGAGATGCTGAGATAAAAAAAATCTATAAATTTAGATATACATATAAAAAAATAATAAAAGCCACTGCCAGAAATTAACACATAAAAATATTTATTTACGCATATATAAAATAATACTAAACCCGAGGAAGAAGTTTAACATTTAGGTTTTATATTCTTATTATGCTTTAATTTTACATTTATATAAATTTCAATGATTTTAATTTTGTCCGATTTAGATTGTCTAGTATGAATAGACTACGTGGATCGGCATTTGAAAAGAAAACATTCTATCCCTATTTAACCCTCCCTTAATATAACTTTACAAATCCATATAGCCATTCACGCCCGACTTAATTTTAACATTTATATACGTTCGCAACAGATTTATTTAACACAATGTTGGGTATAGATCGATTACACAGATTCCACGGTCAAAAACATTTCAAATAAACATAAACGATCAAAATACAAAATTATTGATACCGACAATCGCAGAGGGAAACTTATAAGTAACCCAATAGTATTCAACCGCAAGATACTTGCGTTGTCACCAATAACTTAAAAGACTTCCGAATAAATACATTTCGATACTCACCGTAAGGTATCATTATTTATCGAATGTCTATATATTTTGATCAAATATGAAAACCAAAATATAATTAACCGCAAACAAATCCATGCAAGCGTCTATAACCAACTTTAAATTTAACCATTTAAAATTTAACAATAAATATTAATACAATAACTAACAAATGGAAATGATTTTTTTTTATCAAACGCATGCATATATATAAAATTCCACATTATAAATTTAGTTGACACATAAGTCAGAGAACAGTTCCTTTTTATAAAATTAAATTTATCAATCTTTAAAGTTCTTAATTAATGTTCAGTTTTTCAACAATTGTTCATTTCTATTGCTTACAGTAGAGAAGTCCATGTCCCGTTGGCAATTCCCATGCAGACTTTCCTGGAAGACCGGTCTGATGTTTTGGAGGTGGCAGTTGCTGGTCCTGTCCTGGTATCACAGTCTTTGCATTTTTAAATCAGTGAGGGAGGACGGCAAGTGCGTCTTGCCTCCAGACCCACCAAAATCAAGTTGGAAAAAAGCAAGCTCTCTTTGCCAATATTTTTTTCTCTTTTATATTATCCACCAGGATTCACTGAACAAAACGTCACTGCTCTGTTTTTCCGTTCTGGTCCGAGCCAAGGCCCAGTGCTTCCATTTGTCAAGCTAAATTCCTTTCTTCTCTTATCTACCTTTCCATCTGACTTTTTAATTAAACAGTTTTTAAACAATTAACAAACAATCATTTCCATTTATAGATTACAGGAATTAATTAATACCTGTTTTTTATTTTAACTTACGTTATTTTTTATTTTTTTTAAAATACTTTTATAAATCTTTTTTTTATAAAAAACACAATCAAATACCTTTTTTTTTTTATTTATCAAAAAAAACTACTTTTAAAGTTTAACATCTGTGCGAATGTATATACGTATAACAAACATTTTTAATTTTAGTGTTTAGTTTTTTTTTTTACTTCTATTTTTAATACACTTATTTTTATATGCGAACTTACAAGTGTTTTTATTTTAAATTAATGTAACGACATATTTATATATCGTTACAATATATATATATATATATATATATATATATATATATATATATATATATATATATATATATATATATATATATATATATATATATAGAATTATGACAGACAAAAATAAAGCATGGCCCTTATTCCCAGGAAGCTGTAAAGTCACCAACCAAGGCAGCGGTTAGTGGCTGAAGGTGGAGGGTGCTAAGAATCCCCTGACTGTGGACCCAGGCTTCCATTTGATGACAACTTTTTATTTAGGTACTTACAACTGCACATCAAATTCAAGTGAAGGAAGATTGCAAGAATTAGAAGAACTCTCTGATATTAAATGGGACATTGGACATATACTCTATTATAAAGGCAGAAATATTGGAAATACAAGTGGAATAGGATTCATTATAAATGAAAAGTGGAAGAACAATATGGTGGAGATTGATGGTGTATCGGAGAGATTGGCAAGAATAGTTATACAACATAATAGGTAATACCAGATGCAGATAATTCAGGTTTATAGACCAACAAGTTCTCATAATGATGAAGAAGTAGAATATTTTTATATGTTTGTACAAAAGGCTTTTGATCAGAGTAAACACCATTTTAAAATTATGGGAGACTTTAATGTTAGAATTGGTAAACAAATGAAAGACGAAAGTACTGTAGATAATATTGGTTATGGCAATAAAAATGAAAGAGGGTATATAATTGTGGAGTTCGCAGAAAAAGAATAAAACTTTGTATTATTAATTTTTTTGAGAAATATTTTAAAAGGAAATGGACATACAAGTATCCAAATGAAAGTATAGCTGAATTGGATTGTATTTTGACTAACAGAAAATACATATTTCAACGTTGTAATGTTCTTAATAAATTTAACGCAGGAAGTGATCATAGATTAGTAAGATGGGAACATATGTGTTAATGCAAAACTAGAGAGAGATAATTATTAAAAATACGAAATATTTACAGTTGATATTCCTAATCATCATTAAGATTCTAATGAGATTAAATTAGAAATTACAAATCGGTTTCAAGTATTAGTCTATTTTGAACATCATTGAGATTTGAGTGAAATTAATATGAAAATGACTGATACTCTTTTAAAACTCAACAAAAATAGATGGTAGAAAAAAAGCAGCAATTTACTAATAAAATTTATACTGAGACTAGGGAATGTATGAATAAAAAATGAATATGAAGATATACAAAAATGATGCACAAAAAGAATGGAATCTTTCGAAATTTGTACAATGGTGCGGAAAACAATTAAAAATGATATAAGAAAGTAGAACTGTGAAATTACAAGGAAAGCTGTACAAGGGAATAAAAATCTCAAGAGTGTAAAACAAATTTTGCTATTATATAATATTTATATCTTTAGTAAGAAAAAAAAGGAATTTATTACTAAAAAAAGAGATGATATCATGAATTGGGAAGAATAATTTTATCAAGAATTATATAGTAATAGAGAACAATTACCTTTTATATTTATTACATCTTCCGAATTGCCCAGAATTTTAAATGAAGAAGTGAGACATGCAAGTAACTGCATTAAGAAAGGAAAGATCCCAGGTAATGATGGAATTATAATTGATATTGAAACAAGCATGTTTGTTTCACATGTGCATGTATTTTTTTTTAAAAAAAAAACTACTTTACCCTCCCACCTTAAAAACAGGCACACTTGTTTAAATGAAAGCTGCAACAAATATAATATAGAAGGCAAATATAATATAGAAGGCTGAGCTGTCTAATCAATCAAGAGATTAGTGCATAATAGTGAAGTGGAGGCTAAGAACATTTGTTCTTTCATTCAGTCATTCGTTGTAAGAAAAGTGAAAAATGAAAAATTCACCTTTTTATTGGTTACTTCACTATTTAACTAACAGTTGAACATCATAACCTTAGAAGATTATATTTACAGTCACCATTAATGATGAGAGGGGAAAGAATTAGTATGGAAATCATAACTATGAAAGAATAATCCCTTGGCATTCTCTCTTTCTCCGCACCGTGATCCTCCATTCTTGCCTGTTTCAACATCATGAAAAATATGAATGCCTTTCAGCTTAAATACAACACATTTTTCTTTTGTTTTGTGTAGGCTTTAGCATGCTACTTGAAGTGAAGGAAGAAATGGATAAGATAGGGTAACAATTTCATAAATATTCGATACATATATGAATTTATAAGAAAACAAAAAAAAATATTTGCAAAAGATATTAACTTAGTCAAAAGTTGACAATGTTTTTTTTTTTTTTTTTTTTTGCTTTCCCTTAATTGAAAACACATAAGAAACGAAAATCATGTTATTTAATTAAAACACGCACGCATATTTCATTAGTTAAATGCTAATTATTTTATAAATTATATATGTGTACTATTTAAAATACTTCTAAAAACCCCGGAATAAATGGTTAAAACATTTACTTAGTAATATCTTACGTATATCTATTTTAATGATTCTATGGACTTAAAATTACTAGTCAATAAATATGTGCATATACATTACATATGCGTACTGCTTAAAACACTTCTAAAAACCCCGGAATAAATGTTCAAGATGTTTTGCTTGGACAATCTATTGGAAATGTATCTGTAATCTTCTTTTCACCTGAACTGAAAAATGGGTTTTGATTAGACAATCTATTGGAAATGTATCTGTAATCTTCTAATCACCTGAACTGAAAAAATGATTTCTGCTTGGACAATCTATTTGAAATGTATTATTTTACTCTTCTTCTCATTATAGGAAATATATTAGAGGGACTTGCTTATTAATTGTTATTGAATAAAATTGTTACTTAAAATTAATTCTGGTTCCAGTTGTTCAAATCTATTTTGTTTTTATTGCATCACTTGTTGTTCATTGCACTGATTCACAAGAATCTCAGGCCTCCTGAGCTACATCTGGCATAACTAGACCTATGTAAGAAAAGTTGTAGTGAGATGGAACTCTAGTGGCACTGTTTGGAAAACCAAACATATAAATGTCTAGATGCTTCCAGCCTCCATGGTGCTACATTCTCTCATGAGCAGGAAATATTGTTGTGGGCAGGGGATTAACATCTGCATTGGGTAATGCCAATTGATAGTTCCTTCCTGCAACATGCTCATCAGGAAATAGATACAACTGAAGTAATAAAAGAGTTGTGTGTTGGAGGTCTGGTTATATTTGTCACCCTACTGTGAGGCCTTATCTAGTAGCCTACCCATATGCATAAGCAGATCATGATTCTGTGATATGAACAGTGCATATGATGCAGTGATATGATTCATTCAAGAAGGGCGGAGAAATAAAAGTTTAAAGAAAAAACAACACAAAAATGAATGGTATAGAGAATAAAACAGGAATTTCAAAGAAGATGGATTTAAATCATGGTCTGAATGGAGAGAGAAGCTTATCAAAGTTGAAATAAAAAAATACAAATAAACTGTAGAATAAAATATTGATGATAACCAGATCATCAACAAAAAATGATGAATACAGAAAGCATATATGATCTTCCTGTTAAAGAAGATAAACAAAAAGCAAAAGTGGGTGAGCAAAAGCAATCAGAGAAAACAGGGGAGACGTCCATGTTAGCCCAGTTAATGGAAATTATAAAAGCAGACCACAAGAAAAGAGATGAACAAAGAAACAATGATAACAAAAAAGAGATAAATAAAGAGAAGAGGATAACAAACAATGAGAAGAAGATGACAAAAAAGAGATAAACAAAGAGAAGAGGATAACAAACAATGAGAAGAAGATGACAAAAAAGATGAACAAATAAAAGCAGATAAGAAGCAAACAATAGAAGCAAACCAAAGAATAGTAAAAACAAATCATAGAAGCAGTGGAAAATCAGAATGAAAAGTTTGAGCAAATAATTAAGCAGATAAATGATCAAATATTAAAAATAAAGAAAGAGATCATGGATGAAGTTAAAGGCTCATTAATAGAGCAAGAAGTTAAAATGACCCATATATGTGAGGCCATGGATACAAAAATAATATGAATTAAAGAATCCATGCAGGAGAAGGTGGATATATTGACAACCCAGATAAAAGAGATAGAAATAAAAAATAGCAATATATCGCATAAACAAAAAGAAGCAGAGACAGTCCCAAAAGAAATTCAAAAAGAGAATTGCCATTTTAGTCATGAAGTCCCTACAACCAACCAGATGTCTGGAATTATAAACCAATTCTTAAAAATTAGAACTTTTTCATGGAGCTGTAATGAAGCACTGATAGAATATGTAAAAAGTTTGGAGAGATAATTTAGTATTAATGTATTGACAGAAGAGGCAGAACTGGAAATAGCATGTAGGCATCTCCAAGGTGCAGGACAATCATGGTGGGATTCACTGTTTACCCAACCTACAAGTTTTGATGAGTTTAAAGAAGCACTAATGAACTGTTACTGGAGTGACAATTATCAGGAGGGGATTAAATATAAGGTGTCCCAGGAGAAATGTCCACCTGGAGAGCCTTATACACCCTTCTTTAGAAGACATGTGGCCAGGTTGAGAGCCTTGACATCTGACCCTCTATCTGAACTCCAGATTATTAGATTGATACAGCACAGCTTCCCAAGTTACATAGAAAGAATGCTGATTGGGACTGATCATCGATCTATTGAGCAGGTTGCTGAACTACTAGCAGCCTATGATAGCTGTGGTGCATCAGCAGCCAAGGAAGGAGGGGCAAAGAAACCACAAAAACCGTCCTTATAAAAGAGACGATGGGCCTAGAATAGGAGCCATCAGATACAAAAAGAAAATGTCTCCATGGCAATATAGTAACTATGGCCCACCACCATGGTATCACCACCAAAACTTCAGACACCACCATGGAAAAGACAAAAAAGATATTCAACAGGCAATATGCATAGCTTGTATTAAACCTGGATTGTAAGAAGATCAAATAGTGATGATGACCTGCAAAGAATCATGGGTACAACCACTGAACCACATAAAAAAAAACAAGAGGGAAGCCACCACGATGATACCGATGAACCAAGAGATAAGTAATAGCAAATGCTCAATGGATAATATGATTTGTGATTGGGAAAAGAAAGTCCCTCAATATAATATGCAGCAATGCCCTAACATTAAAATAATGCTGGAGGGTAATATTGTTGAAACTGTATTGGATTCAGGGATTCAGATGTCTGTGATCTCTGAAGAGTTATATGGCCAGATGAAATTGTTAAATCCTGACATTCAAACCCTACCATTCAAGGAATCTCAAGTTACATTGGCCGATAATAGGAAAGCTCATGTGGAATCCAAAGTGTTATGGATTCAAATGTGTTATGGATTCAAATGTGGATAGGAAAAACCCAGCTTAATCATGCATTTTAATAATGAAGGAACTAATGCATGAAGCTTTGGTGGGAGCAGATATAATGCACAAAATTCATTGCTTGTTGGACTTTCAGAAGTGTCAAGTCATGTGTGGAGATGTGGTCATACCCTTTATGCTGCAAGAAGCAAATCATTCAATGGGAATGGGTTGTGTCCAGAAAGAGCCACCATGGAAAATGATTGAATCGAAGATTCAAGAATTCTCACTGATAAAAGAAAAACAGCAGCAGATAGAAAGGCTGCTGAAAGAATATCAAGTTGTTTTCTCAGAAGCAGCAGGAATTATTCATGGGTATGAACTTCGAATAAAGGTGATAGATGAGCAACCATACCAGTCACGGTCATATTCTGTACCCCATCAGTATAAACCAGAAGTGGAAAAGCAACTGACATAAATGCTAGAATGGGGAATCATGTCTAAGTGTTGATCCCCTTTTAACAATCCACTAGTAGTCATGAAAAAAGGATAGTACTGCCCCTTTATGCTTGGATGCACATCAACTGAATAGAATAACAGTGCCAGATCATAATATACCACCTCTGATTTATGAGTTACTAATAAAATTTTGAGGGAAAAATACATTACCATCCTTGACCATACAGCAGCTACTGAAAAATTAAGCTGCATCCTGAAGACAGGAGATATATGGCATTCGGGTACAATGGATATTCATATCAGTTTAACATGATGCCCTTCAGGTTGAAAAACAGTGGCTCTGGCCTGCTGAAGTGTCAAGGTAGAGTGTTGTCAGATGATATCAAGCAAGTTGTAATGATGTATGTTGATGATGTGTTCATTGCATCGAAGAATTTGGAAGAACACATCCAACATTTACAACTTTTTTTTAAAGAGTGTAAAGCAAAGGAAATAAAAATTAACATAAAGAAGAGTACCTTGGTTGCGGAAGAAGTAAAATTTTTGTGCCACATCATCAACAATCAGGGCATTAGACCCCAGTATGAAAAGATACAGGCTATTCAAGATTTTCCAAGGCCAAAACAAAAAAGCAAATTAGATTCTTCCTCAGGCTTTGCAACTTTTATAATAAGTTTTATAAAGATTTTGCCCTCGATATGGAACCCTTACATCAGTTAATAAGGAAGGATGCACCATGGAAATGGACCAATGAACAAGAAGAGAATTTTGGATCAATTAAGAAAAATTTTCTGGAGCAGGTAATGTTAACTTATCAAGACTTTAGTCAGTCATTTTATCTTCAAATGGATAGCAGTGGTTATGGCCTGGGAGCTACCCTGTTCCAAGTTCATGAAGGTAATCAACCAAGAGTTTTATATTTTATTAGCCAATTATTGAAAGGCCGAGAGCTGAATTATACTGTGCCAGAGAAGGAGGCTCTGGCAGTTATATGGGCATTTCAGAAGTTTTGCCCATTTCTGCTTGGTCGCAAGTGATTGTTATCTTAGACCACAAAAGTTTAGAGTTCCTGAACCACAGTTACTTAACCAATAGCCATTTGGTGAGGTGGAACCTGTTGCTTCAGGAATTTGATTATACGGTCCAATATTGTAAAGGATCAGACAATGTAGTTGCAGATGCATTGAGCCGGAACTCTATTAAGTTGGAACAACAGCATTTGTGTGCAGATAATGTTTGCATTGCGGCTGCATGTCTAAGCAGTGCAGAATATGTTGAAACCAGTCTACACCAGCTGGAAGATCATCAGGAAGAGGATGAATATTGTAGGCATGTATTAAAAAAATTGAAAAACAAGAAAAAAGCCTGAAGCTAACCTGGTGGTAGAACAATGGATACAATATGCATTAAAAAGGGGTTTTGCAATATTGCATCAATACCTCTACTGATCAGTGGTGAATTGTGGTACCTTTAAAGATGCACCATCTATTTATTATATATATACATAGATTATATGGACATTATGGTGCAGAAAGACCATGTGTTACGAAATTGGTTCTATTGGCCAAAGCAAAACAAAGAGGTAGTGTCATTAATAAAAGGTTATATTGGCCAAAGCAAAACAAAGAGGTAGTGTCATTAATAAAAGGGTGTAAAATTTGTCAAAGAAGCAAGCCACTGAATAAGTTATACTCAGGGTCCTTGAACCCAATTCTTGCAAAGGAGCCTAATGAAATTCTAGCAGTGAATTACTATGGCCTCTCGCCCCCATTCTGTCAGATGAAATATTTTATGGTTGAGTATGAAATATTTTCCAAATGAGTAGTTGCATACCCTATACCTCAGGCTAATTCCCAAAACACTATAAAAGTGTTACAAAACCAACATTTTAGCAAAGTGGAAAAACCACAGACAATCATCTCTGATCGTGGCACCCCATTCATCTCTACAGAATGAAAGAAATGGATCAGCAAGAAGAATATAAAGCATATATTGACAACTATTTGCAACCCTCAATCCAACCCATGTGAATGTGTAATGCAGAAGCTGGGTCGGTTATTGAGAGTGTACTTAAATATGAATCACTGGGGATGAGTGGACTGGGTCCAAAGAGTTGTCAACTATATAAACTGGATGATGAATCTGTCAACAGGTTTTGTACCTGTGAAACTTCATTATGGGAAATCTATACCCATGCTTATCATACAAAAATTCCAATAGTGCCAGATATTATTAATAAGAAGGATCAAGAAAAAGCTCTTCAAAAGTTAAGAAAGAGTGGTGAGATATGAAAGAAGAAATACATGAGCTCATATCATTCCTTTCAAGTGGGAGATCAAGTGATGGTTCAAGGATGTCCAGTAAGTCATCCCGAATGAAACATATATAAGAAGTTTCAGGATATTTATGAAGTCCCAATAGTCAAGCAATATGGGAATAATGCATTTGCGGTAACAGAGGCAGGAAAAAAAAGGAAACATTCAATGCAAGGCTGTTATGTTCCTTTATAGAGCAAGCTGATGGAAGGAGTTCATGAGTAAGACATGGTGATGCATGTATTTGTGTTTTTCTTGTTGGAGTGGGTGGATGATTGAGTGGGGCTCCTGGAATGCATTGTGTTATGATGCTCTGAAGTATATGCTTGTCACTATCCACACCTGGATGTTGAGCTCCAAGAGTAGTCCAGCAGTATGTATTAATAGACCTCATGTATAGGCCTTGGTCTCATGTGTAGACCAAATGAATAAGCCCTTAAGACTCACAGAAGTTGAGCAGGGTTGGCTGAGTGCCAAATTATTTTTTCTGGTTCCTACTCTTTGTTTGATAATCCTTCTAGGTAAAAGAAAGGTAGTGCTTAAAAATGAGGTATTTTCTCATGATGTCATGGTGCAGTGTGTACTAGTAGTTTATGCTTGGCCATCTACTTATTCTGGCACTGGAGGCTACAGTTCATGTATTCACTTCTTCAGCTCATCTTACCCATTTCATAAGCACATCTATAACCAATGCAGTAATGAGAAATGATGCATATATTAGGTGAAATGAAACTGTACTTCTAGGTGATTTCATCCCAAAATTTGCTGGGGGGTAATGAAACAAGCATGCTTGTTTCACATGTGCATGTATTTTTTTTTTAAAAAAACTACTTTACCCTCCCAAGTTAAAAAACAGGCACACTGGTTTAAATGAAAGCTGCAACAAATAAAATATAGGGGCTGAGCTGTCTAATCAATCCGGTGACTAGTGCATAGTGAAAAATTCAGTTTTTTTATCAGTTACTTCCTTATTTAACTAACAGCTGAACATCAAAACCTTAAAAGATAATATTTACAGTCACCATTAATGGTGAGAGGGGAAAGAATTAGTATGGAAATCATAACCATGAAAGAATAATCCCTTGGCATTCTCTTTTTCTCTGCACCGTCCTGTTTCAACATCATGAAAAATATCAATGCTGTTCAGTTTAAGTATAACACCCTTTTCTTTTGGCTTTAGCATGCTACTTGAAGTGAAGGAATAAATGGATAAGATAAGGTAACAATTTCATAAATATTCGATATGTATATGTATTTATAAGAAAACAAAAAAAAATTCTTTGCAAAAGATATTAACTTAGTCAAAAGATGACAATGTTTTTTTTTTTTTGCCTTCTTTTAATTGAAAACACATAAGAAATGAAAATTGTGTTATTTAATTAAAACACTCACATATATTTCATTAGTTAAATGCTAATTATTTTATAAATTATATATGAGTACTATTTAAAATACTTCTAATAACCCCAGAATAAATGGTTAAAACATTTACTTAGTAATACCATATGTATATCTATTTTAATGATTCTATGGACTTAAAATTACTAGTCAATAAGTATGTACATATAAATTATATATGCACACTGCTTAAAACACTTCTAAAAACCCTGGAATAAATGTTCAAGAAGTTTTGCTTGGACAATCTATTGGAAATGTATCTGTAATCTTCTCATCACCTGAACTGTAAAATGAGTTTTGCTTGGACAATCTATTGGAAATGTATGTGTAATCTTCTCGTCACCTGAACTGAAAAATGAGTTTTGCTTGGACAATCTATTGGAAATGTATCTGTAATCTTCTCATCACCTGAACTGAAAAAAATGAGTTTTGCTTGGACAATCTACTGGAAATGTATCTGTAATATTCTCATCACCTGAACTGAAAAATGAGTTCTGCTTGGACAATCTATTTGAAATCTATTCTTTTACTGTTCTTCTCATTATAAAGCATATATTAGAGAGACTTACGTATTAATTATTATTAAATAAAATTGTTACTTAAAATTAATTCTGGTTCCAGTTGTTGAAAGCTATTTTGTTTTTATTGCATCACTCGTTATTCATTGCACTGATTCACAAGAATCTCATGTCTCCTGAGATATGACTGACATAACTAGATCTAGGTAAGTAAGGTTGTAGTGAGATGGAAATCTAGTGGTGCCGTTTGGTAAACCGAACATATACATGTTTAGATGCTTCCAGCCTCTATGGTGCAACATCCTCTGATGAGCAGGAAATATTGTGGTGGGGGTGGGGTTAACATCTGCATTGGGTAATGCCAATTGATAGTTCCTTCCTAAACATACTCATCAGGAAATTGATACAACTGAAGTAATAACAGGGTTGTGTGTTGGTGGTCCGGTTACAATATATTAAAAGAAGCAGGTAAAGAACTAGAATTTTTTTAGCAAAGTTATATCCCAAATGTTTAAATAATAGGGTTGTGTGTTGGTGGTCCGGTTACAATATATTAAAAGAAGCAGGTAAAGAACTAGAATTTTTTTAGCAAAGTTATATCCCAAATGTTTAAATAATAAATATGGATCAGATGATTGGAAGAATGCAATATTAATAATTAAAAAAGGTGATAAATAATATATTATACATTACAGATTTATCAACCTATTATCAATTTTATACAATTGTTTTACCAAGATAATTACAACTCATCTACAGAGAACATTGGATTCCCATCAACCAAAAGATCAAGCTGGATTTAAAAGTGGTTTTAGTCCAGTGGATGATATCCAGGTATTGAAAGAAGTTACAGAAAAGACAAATAAATATGAGTTACAATTATACTTTCGATTTGTAGGTTATGGAAAGGCATTTGATTCTATAAACATTTCTTCAGTGATTAAAGCATTTGATCATCAATGTATAGATCCAGGATATTGTCATATTTTAAAGAATATTTATAAAAATGCAGCAGCAACAATTAATTACATAATGATACTGGGATTGTCAAAATTGAGAAGGGTGTGAAACAGGGTAAACCCATATCTCCAAAACTTTTTGCTAACTTTTTGCAGCAGTGCTTCAAGAAGTAGTTTGTGGATTCAATGGGCAAGCTAAGGAGTAAAAGTGAATGGAGATTATTTACATCATTTAGATTTTGCAAATGATATAGCTGTTTTTTGCACATAATGCTTTAGAGCTGCAGAAAAATGTAACAGTAGTTATCATATAGAAGTAGGACTAAAGATAATTGTTAAAAAGTCTAAAGTAATATTTAATCAACTTGCTCAAAGTATGGTAATAAAGATTGATTATGATGAATTAGAAGAAGTTAACATATTATTAAAACAGATGTAAACATAATGGATGAAATTAATCATATACTTAAACTTGGTTGAAGTTCTTTTGGTGGAAATAATTTGATACTAAAAAGAAATATACCTATGTGTTTGAAAATGAAGCTTTTTAATAAATGTGTTTTACCATTTCTTATTTACAGATCTGAGACTTGACCACTTATTAGAAGAGTAATACAGAGACATCAGACCACTGAAAGAAATATGGAGAGATTGATGTTGGGGATAACAAGAAGTTATTGAGAAATGCAATATAGGGTTAAGAGAACAAACAATGTTTAATGCAATGTAAATTATCTTTCATCTTATGAAAAGAATAAAAGAAAAACTAATGCTAAAACTAAACTAATGTGTATTCTATATTTACCGATCCACCAAGAGTAACTGTATACATTTATTTTTCATCAATGTAGAGAATCATCAACAAAAATCCAAAAGATCTTATATGATGATAGTCATTATTATATAATAGGGTTATTTATGACTTTTGTTTGATATGCTTTTCCTCTTATATTAAATATTTAAAAGATCATGCCACAACTTTTGTTTATTAGAAAGTTAACGAGGGTTTGAAAGCTGAAAAATAATTCTTCACTAATGCAATCTCAATTAGCTGGTAAAAGATTACAGCATGTTTTGTGTTTTATATAAATGTTCTAAAAAGCTAGTTTATGTTTTAATCACTAAAATAAATATATTATAATCAATCTCTTGTATCGCAACACCTTGTACACTGGGAAATTCATTCTGGAATTTAAATGTCAAAAACAAAAAAAAAATTAAATAAATAACAAATGATATAAAACCAATAGGTTTCCTATAGAAGTAATATCTAACCAGGATTATATTACCATGTTATTGTTCAAAGTCATTTATCTTGATAACATGTCGATTTTGTTCAGTGATTGATCAGTCTCGATTTTGTTCAGTGATTGATCAGTTTGGAACAATGATTGAGTTTCACCCTGTTTTGTAAATAACATGCCTGTTCCAGTCAATAATAACAATGTTTGATTTAAATTAAAGATAAAAAAACAATGTTAACCCAGAAAACATAACTTTACAATTCAAGAAACAATACTTTTGTAATAATCCATAGATTAAATCTATAGTGTTTTTATTGCAAATAATTTATATCATTATATTTTTTTCTAAACTCCAGTGCTAATAATATAACAAGAGAATATACCCATTTATCACAAATACAAAAAAAAAAAAAAACCATTTGATAATCATTTGGAATTAAACATTATTGATAAACAGATTATAACTAAACCAATAAAGTATCACACCATCTCTAAACACAACCTTAAAACATAATGATGTTCAATTACTGCTCTCAATCATAATCATCACTCCTCAACACAAGAGAAAGGAAAATCGATTTCTGACATAAAAAGGCCTAAATTTAGTCAGACCTGGATAAAGAGGCAAGTGAAGATGTAGGTGCAAATTTAAATTTTGAAGTTGATAATTTAATAAAAAATCAAAAATAACTCTACCATAAAGAATCATGCTGTCATCTGTCAATAGAAGTAGATATATGCTAGCCACAGAGAACAAATAGATAAGTATGTCATATACAATTTGTTCTGAAATTAATCAGGATAAGAAATGAATGCAAATATTATACTATGATAGATCATATTCTTTTAACTACTTATTAAAGTACAAGCAATCCTGATATTTTTTAATGTTAACATAGGGAATTAAATTTGGTGGGTAAATATGTTATCTAAGGATTGCAGGTCACTTTTCATTCTGCTTGCTGCCAGGAGAATGACTGGCCTCTTAATAAAAATGAGCACATTGTTTATGATACTAACTTGTTTTGATTATATATATATATATATATATATATATATATATATATATATATATATATATATATATATATATATATATATATATATATATATATATATATATATATATATATATATATATATATATATATATAGTGAAATGGATGTTATATTTTATTTTTTATCATTATTTTCCAGAATTGAATGTAAATAATACTTCTTTTACATGACATACAATTACATAGTGTGTGCAGATATATATATATATATATATATATATATATATATATATATATATATATATATATATATATATATAAAAGTGAAAAGAAAATAGAAATAAGCACATATATAAATTTTTTTTAGATTTTTTTCTACATATCAGTGGAAATAATAACAACTATAAAGGGTTAAAGAATCCTGAATTTAAAATAAAACTTCTTTCATTATTAAATATTTAGATAAAAAGAACTAATAGATAATTTTATTGAATTCTGATTTGAAATTTAAAAACAACCTTGTTTTATGATAAATTGCATGTTGATAATTGTAATATATATATATATATATATTATCTACCTTTCAAATCATTCAGTTAATCCGTGTATAAATTTTACTACTTATTTTGAAAACATGGTAGATCATACTTTAATAAATTACCAAAAGATTATTGTAAATTGAAATAAACATTTTCAAATCAAGAGGAATAAGAAAAACTGTTTTTTTATGGAAACAATTTTAATAATAGTGTTTTATCACTAGCTGAGTAATATAATAAGAATTAATAAAATGTTTACCATAAGATGGCTAGCAATTGTTATGACAAGATTTAACAAATAATATTTTAAGAAGCAGTAAGAAGTGGATATAGCTAACCAGAAATAGCTAACTAGCAAAGTAGTCTTAATTAGTATAGAAAACTACCAGAAATGTATTGGATTGCAAGAAGGGAAACTCAAAAATTTTCTGTATAGTTTTTCATGGTGGGGTTTGAATTCACAAGGAGGAAAGGATCAACTGTAGTTTTCCATAGCTACTACAAATGTGTTTTAGAAGATATTTTGCCTACCCATCCAATTCTAGATAAAAAATCATGGCAGTTACCTGAATTATACTTTTTCCAATGTGAATATAAACCAATCTCAGAAAAAGAACATCAGCTTACTGAAGAATTATTTATAAGTATGCTGTTTCTATATACAAGGAACTACCGATAAACACTTCATATACTGTTTATATAGAGTCAGTTGTTCTAAAATAATTTGTTTAAAAATGCCTTTTTAAAAACAATATTATTTTAAGACATTTAAAATCTGCATTTATAAATTTAAAAATGTTGTAATTAA
>JAQFVV010000612.1:0-137392 GCA_028023455.1 Epiperipatus broadwayi
TCGTTCAATTATTATTATTATTATTATTATTATTATTATTATTATTATTATTATTATTATTATTATTATTATTATTATTATTATTATTATTATTATTATTATTATTATTATTATTATTATTATTATTATTATTATTATTATTATTATTATTATTATTATTATTATTATTATTATTATTATTATTATTATTATTATTATTATTATTATTATTATTATTATTATTATTATTATTATTATTATTATTATTATTATTATTATTATTATTATTATTATTATTATTATTATTATTATTATTATTATTATTATTATTATTATTATTATTATTATTATTATTATTATTATTATTATTATTATTATTATTATTATTATTATTATTATTATTATTATTATTATTATTATTATTATTATTATTATTATTATTATTATTATTATTATTATTATTATTATTATTATTATTATTATTATTATTATTATTATTATTATTATTATTATTATTATTATTATTATTATTATTATGATGATGATGATGATGATGATGATGATGATGATGATGATGAACTGGATTATGATTTATGATAATCAAAAACTTTTTATTTCTAATTTAATTATTTTATTGTATATTAATGTTTTTTATTTTATTTGCACATGTATTTTTGTTAAGCTCCATGCGTGATTTATTTATCACAAGGAGATTATATGTTTAATAAATTAAATTAAATTAAATTATTATTATTATTATTATTATTATTATTTTTATTAATTTCATCACTAACTAAATTAACTTCAGGAACACAACCATGCTGCTGCTGCTGCTGCCGCCGCCGCCGCCACCACTGCTACTGCTACTACTACTACTATATATATATATCTTGGTTTATTTACTTTTTATCAGGTATTTAGCGGCGATGTTACTATATAACACAGTTATTTATTTTATCTTCCTTCTTTTACATGAATCCAATTAAAGTTTCTTAATCACCAAATAATAGAATCTTTTAAATTATTTCTTCCAATTAATTTGTTTACTATAAAAATTTAGCTTCTGATAATTCTGAATATTATTCTAAAACAATTTAAATTTGAATGTGTATGTCCATCTTTGTATTCGAATTTTTCATGCAGAAGAAAATTAGCTTTTGTTTTACAAATGCATCATATTAGAAGGCAGAACACAACATAACAATTAATATCATTTTTAGATTGTGCGTAGTTTTTTTTTTTAATATATGAACCTTGTCATTTTCCATTGTTGAGCAGACATAATATATATAGTAGGGATTAAAACAATAATTTGTGAAAATTCTAAATTTCGTTTCCACAATTGGTCACTATGGGGTTAGATTTAAATTCAGTCACTGTTTTGTGAAGTTTATGTACAAGTTTTTGATATAGTTTTCTTTAGTTAGTGACACATAACACGTTTTATTTCAGTGTTAGTATACATATATGTTTTCCCTAGTTGTTTAATGTTTTTATTTTTTATTTTTTTTTAAATAAAAAGATGTTTATTGTATATATTTATGTGTTGGAAAGGAAAATGATAATATTAATAAATTGTTTGGCAATTTATTGGTTAAGCAAATATTTTTATATGGCTCCAATTGGCAAAGTATCCTAAACGTTGGATGGTGGGTCATGATTGTAACTCATTCTTACAATATATATATACATTGTAACTAAATAAGTATATGCCATTACATTTTTTTCAAATAAAAATGAAAAAAATATAAAATCACCCTCAACTATAAATATATGTATATAAAAAATGAGAATTTAATAATTTGATTTGAATTAATATATATAATGCACAGATGGCAAACTAATTATATAATTTAAAGTTAAAATCTAAAAACAAGATTCTTTTTAATATAAAAGAATTTTTTAAAAATGCTGTTAATTACTTATTTTTAATCTTAGAATGGAAATGATTTTCTATTTTGACATAATTGCAAACAGGCTCTTGGACATAAAGTCAGATAAGAGAGAAATTTAAAAAAATTCTACTGATAAAATTTTGAGTCCCCACTCTAAAGAAAGGTGACCAATAACGGGGGAATAAGCACATGGTCCACAGAGAAAGTCAAGCCAGGTAAGATTGATCATGGTATTTGCTGATAACATTTTTAAAAAGATATAAAAAGAAAACTTTGTTGAGATTGTGGATCTCCAAAATGTTGGGGTCAGCAATAATTTACGTTTCCCGTTTTTGCAGCAGCTGAAGCGGTCTCCAGAGTATGAGAATTCCTGAGAAACTGGCCAGCAATGGACTGTCTCTCCACACAGAACAATATAAAATGGAAAGAACTTTGAAATTCTATCATGCATCAAGAACTGCAAAGACGGACTTTACCTACACCATTGGAAAGTATAAACTTTTCTTTAAATGAAGTATAAACATTAATTAGATAATGCAAACTTTTCAAGTATTTTAAATGTCACTTTTAAAAAAAATCTCTCTCTAATCTGACTAAAATTTTTAATTATTTATTATATTTTATATATGTATTTGATATCATTTCCATTCTCGTAAATTTTGTTTAAATTAATAATTAAAAAAAGATAAGCACAAATGGCTGCATAGATTTGTAAGATTGTTTAAGTGTGTTAATTTTTGGGCTAATTGTTTTGCAGTTGGATCAGTGCTGGTGGATAGATGTACGGATGTTTTATATCAATGTAATTTGAGTAGGTGCATTGGATACTCGTTCCCTTCTATCGCGTTAGCATACAGGGCATAATACCCACCTGAACATATGACCCAAAAGAGTAGTCATCATGTTATTAATGGTCATAGATGTATTTCCTATGCCATTGATTTTCTTACTCTCTGGTTTAGACAGTAAGCTGACAAAGATCACTATCCCCATTTTTCAGAGCAGCTCCTATATATATATTTCAAATAATTTCGTTCTTGTATCATGGGGAAGATGCTCATTCCTTCCTACCATGATTCTTTATTTCTTAAATTATATCATGCTACAGACGTAAATTCCTGTTAGCATGATTGTATTATGCTAATAATCTCATTTTCCATTGGTCACATTGGTATATCAGTAAGCTAGCATTGGTTTAAATGTGAAATTTTTGGCCTAAGATTAAAAGGGATTGGGTTGGCTATTGCATAGTCTATGTAGCATATTCACGCTTATTAAAATATTAAAATTGTATTTAAATCTATTAAATGCTTCCATCTGTGCATATAATTCAAATCAAATATATTTAATTAATTTAATTTTCAGAATTTTCTTTTAATGTGTGTGTGCGTTATAATAAAATGTTTGTTGAATTAATTTTGGCAGTAATTTATTTTATTAATAATATTTAAAATTCAGAATTAGAAAATTTAATTTTCAGAATTTTCTTGTGTGTGTGCATTATAATAAAATGTTTTGTTGAATTAATTTTGGCAGTAACTTATTTTATTAATAATATTTAAAATTCAGAATTAGAAATTTGAATATTCAGAGTGATATTATAAGCTCTGCTTCTCCCTGAGCTAGTGACTGGTGCTTTCAGTTCGATAAAAGAGTAATCTCTCCCATGCATATCTGCCTACTGTATAAATTTTCCAGGTTCAAATGGCCTGGTGGCAACCTGGTATGGCAGATAGGTTAGGGAGGTTACGTCGACCATTATAATATATATATATGCTTAATTTAATTCATTTATATATGACCAATATTAAATTTCACTATTATAAAAAAATAATTTATATCACATATTGTGATTTATGTATATATTTTTTTATCTCATTATTAGCAATACTTTGTCAAACAAAATTTTTTCTTTTACCAATAAATTCCTCTTCTCTGCCTTAATATGTCAAACAAAATGAAAAAACAAACTTTATTTATTATTTTTATATCATTACAATTTACTTAATATTTTAATATATCAAATGAAAAAAAACTCATGATTTTTTTATTATTAAATATTTTCCAAATATTTTCAAATCAATATATAATCAAAACTGGAATTTCATTCCCCAAGATTCATAGTTATACCTTGGCCTCCATGTTGAGGCACTCTTTATATGTATAAATAATAAAATTAAAATAATCAATTTAAAACAAAAGATAATGATGATGATGATAATAATAATATTAAGAGCAGCTCCATTTTATATTGACTTAAAACACTTCAAATACCAAATTGATAAGATTCTTATCTATACAGCCCTTACAATTTGCAGTCACTCAGTTACTTTATTTTGGATTTCTCTGGGTTTTTAGTTGTAAATTTTGTTCACTAACTATTGCATTTAATCATTTAATTAAAGTCAATATGGCAATGGAGCTATTACATGACCAGATATCTCTTACCAATATTATAGATCTCAAGTCCAATATCCAAATCCTAATCAAACTTATCAGACTAACAACAATGTGCAAATGCTCCGTAGCAACAAGAATATAATTTCAAATAATATCAACAGGTTCAGACATCAAAGTCTAAATCCAAAGCAAACATTTGTAAATATTTTTAGCAGTGATGCACAAATTATCCATGGTAACCAAGTTATAGGTTCAAATAACATTATTTGCATCAAAGGTCTAATGACAAATTCTAAACAAACATACGCAAATGTCCTCAGCAACAATGAACAAACTTTCTGTAACAACAATATAATCCCAAACCCTCAAAAAATCAATTCCACATTTTCACAAAACTACTCTCAATGATATCACAGATTTGGACCTAAATATAGCCAATATCAATGACAGATTTTATAGCACTATCCCCCTGGGTCTTTATACAATATTTAAGAGATTTTTTTCACCCTGATCTCTAGTGATATCAGAAAGTGAGTTTTTTTGGCAACTCCTCTATGATGCCATCATAAGGCATGTTGTGTGGGATTCAATCAATCGGATCACTGATCTTCCAAATCCTAGGTACCTAGCAATTGAATTTTTTCATGTTACTCAAAGAGAGCACTTTCAAATCAAATCAAAACACTTGGAAAATATGATCTGATAACAGTTGATTCAAATCAAAACAACTGCATCACTGGGGTGCTGAAGAAAAGCTATTTTTGATATACCTCATAAGATTTCCAATGAATAATGCAGTCCTTTAGCAAAGTTTTTTTTTCAATCAATCCTTTTCAAAGATATTCCTGTACCTATTTCAGACAACAGTTACAAATTCAAGATTCACCTGCACCCAGAGATTGAGTCAAATATGATCACTACCCAAATCTTTGCCCAAGAGGCAACTTTATGTTTATACACATGGCCTAAAACCTCTGTGTCATGCCTGTGAATAGTGAGGCCATCTTGCAATTCAGTGCTTCAACCTACTGGTCCCACCTTAATTGTCAGTAACCCCTATAAATAATCAAGCAAGCAGCCATAAATTCCTCAGCAGGGCATGCAACAACAGCCTGTCTGATGGTTCAGCAATCTCCTGGCAACCTCCCATCCCACCTGGATTTACAATTCATGTCAATGGATCCCACCCTCAAACCAGAAAAAATGCCTCAGTTCCATCCCCGTTGTGATTACACAAGCACCTTCACATCCAAAATCTAGTCAAATTGCTACCCTCTCCCAATACAATAAAAGCACTAGGCTATAGCATCATCATCCAGATCCCACCATGAGATGGATCCACATCAAAATATGGCACAGCATTAGCACATCATAAGGAATAAAACTTCAATGAATATCATAGAAACAATTTCCTCATACCTATTGCCAATGGCAGTCCCCCCTCATCCCCAACCCCTAATAAAACCAAGAAAAAACCTTGATGGCCTAAGGAAAATCATCAACAAAAAATTCCAAAACTAAAAATGCGAATTATATACCACTCATCATTGAAATTCCTGACAAACCCTGCAAGACCATGCAAACTAACACCTTATTGTATGATCCTGATGACTCACATTGTTCATCATCTGAACCAAAACCAACATCATGCCAATATAAACTCTCCTCTCTAATTAAACTGATCAATTACTCTGTCATAATTGATCATCAAACTCTCATAACCACTAATACTCCACATTAGCAACTTAAAGTAACATTTCAGAACCTCTTACTTTCAAGACCTCCCCCCTCCCAGCACCATTTACTCTCATTACATAAAAAAAGCTAAAAATAATAGATTCATATCTGTGCCTCAATTCATCATCAAATCTATACAAGTTGCAAAAGTGGCTTACTATCATTCAACATTGGTCCTCCAACTGCTGGAAAGCAAAATTTTACTATCTCGAGTTGACTCCAAAGCTTATCTGCATAGACATGGCATCTGCACTTGCTCCAGAGATACTGCTTTGCCATGAACAGGCACTCGCATTCTTGTCAAATCTGACTGCCTCTTTCAAATCATTTAAAGTAATATATTGGCTGGCACTTACTAATTAACAATTTTCAGCACCATATAATAGTACTAAACATAACATTTGTCTATATCTCCCTAACTCATATGAGTATATTAATGGCAATTGCAATCTGGATTACCCAACTTTTATAAATAAATAGCTTCATCTCTTAAACATCTCACTAATGAGTGCCCAGGGTTTTCTCCCAACTGGTCCAACCACTTTTCACAACAACTGGCATGCCATACTCACTGACTTTGCATCATTTAATAGAACTTAACACCATTCCATTCTCAGACCACTCAGCCCAAGCAGTCACACTTAACCTCAATGAACTCCAGGTAACATCCATTCAATTACATAAAACAATCTATGTGATTCTTCTCTCATTTATTGAGTTAATGTTTTCTGAGTCTTATATTATGTTACACAAGCTACATCAAATGTCTGTAGACCCTATTCAGAAGTACTTTGTTTTCAAACACATATTTAATATACAACACAACTCAGCGATCCTATTGACTAATATTTTCTAGCATTGGCTGATAAGTTACATAAGCAAATTGCCATTACCTAAGCCCATCCACCAAATAAACCAACAGTTATTAAAGCTTACCAAACTTACCATTATATCTGCAAACAGTTGCAGGATTACCATATTATTACCGTACTATCAAAAAAAGGGAAAATTTATCTAAGCCCACATAGATGAGAGCCTTTATAAGTTGGGTATTGGCTCACCCATCTTCATTCCTATGGTATTGGATATAATAAAATTGATCATATATACCTGCACTTTAAAAATAAACTTCTGTTCACTCCATTTGTATATAGTTTTGAACCACTGAAAACTATATGCCTTTCCAAATCTGCCCCTACTGAAAACTCTTGTCACCTGGGCTTCATTGAATTCCTACATTCATCTTGAGTCATCTTAGTCATTTCACTATGCTGTATATTTGTCATCTGCTCAAGTTTGTATCTAATTGCAATAGTGCCTTTCATTAAAAAACCTGAGTCTATATCTAGTCTAACCAACCTTCAGCCTTTCTCCATAGGCCCACTAGCCATTAAAATAATTGAAAAAGTAATCAAGCATAAAATTGACGCATGGATCTCTCCAATATTGTCACATCTACTGTTTGTCATCAAAGGCTCCTCCATCAGTGAAGCAGCACTCATATTTACAATAAATTTAAGCTCAGTTCAAGAAAATATGGGGGTCTCATTGCAGTCCAGCTTGTTATACAAGCAGCTTTTGATTCTATCTCAAATAACTTATTTATTCAAATGCTCACTAATATTACCACCCCACCCACTATTATATCTAATCACCAACCTCCATTTGGATTGTGAGTTACACATCACTCTTAACAGTAAAAAATTCTGCAGCCTCAAATCCTGCTCAGTCCATCTCACAAGTCACTCCTAAGTTAAATCCATTTTTACAACAAATACAGAATAAATTTACTCCTAAGTTAAATCCATTTTTACAACAAATACAGAATAAATTTTCTGAAATTCCAAATTCCACCCACCCAGCAATATATTCCTGCATAGCTTACATAGATGTCATCACTGTCGTCCTACCTTCTTGGAAATGCAAGGAGTTTTTAGGTCAGATAGGCATATAGAAGATAGTTTGTTTATAGATAGTTTGTTTGTAGTTACACAGCTTATGGAGATGAGTAGGAATTCAGATAAATCATTATATATGAGTTTTATAGATATAGAGAAAGCATATGATAGAGTAAATAGAAATAGATTATGGGTAAGGTTAGCCAATTTGGGAATGGATGAAGCTTTAGTAAGTATTATTAAGAAATTATATGAAAATAATTATTATACTTACCAGTTAGGGGATATAGAATCAGTTAAAGTTAAAAATGGAGTGGGATTAAGGCAAGGATGCCCTATGTCACCTATTTTGTTTTTGAGTCAAATGGAGAAAGCAATAGAAAGACTAGGAAGAGGGGTAGAGATACCATTAATATGTGGCAAGGGAGTATATATTTTGTCGGGTCTTTTTTTTGCAGATGATATCTTCTTGTATGCAGAAAGAAGAGAAGATATGGAAATTATGTTGAGGACATGTGCAAGGGTGGGTAAAGAGATGGGGATTAAATTTAGTGAAGAAAAATCAAATATAATGATGGTTAATACTGGGAAAAGAGAAGATGTAGAATTTTTATTGGGGGATATAAAGTTAAGTGTGGTGGATAGATATAGGTATTTGGGAATCATCTTATGTAATCAGGAAAATTGCTTGGATGAATGGGAGAAAAACTTGGTAAATGAAGCAAAGAAAAAAAAGGGTTTGGTAAAGAAACTAACAGTATTTTCATATAATAAATATGATGTAGCTAGAATAGTATGGAAGGGAGTTGCAGTAGCAGGGCTAACATATGGTAATGATGCATTATGGGTTAGTAAAAGAGTTTTAGATTATTTAGAGAAAGTACAAAGGGAAATAGGAAGACATGCATTAGATGCAGAGATGTGGAGAGCAAAGGAGGCAATTCAAGGAGAAATGGGATGGTCAAGTTTTTATATGAGAGATGCAAAAAGTAAAATGAAAATGTTTGGTAGGTTGCAGTTTATGGATAGTAAAAGAATAGCAAAAATAGTGTTCAATTAGGTTATGAGTAAAGGGCAGGCAACAAGATGGATGAGAAAGGTAATGCGGTATGTGAAAGATTTGGATAAAAAATTTATATAATATACTTGTATAAAAGATGGGATGATTGTGTTAGGAGGATTGTTGAGTGTTATAGTGGTAAGGAATGGGAGAAAAGAACAGAAGCATTAATAAAAATAGGGAGTTGGAGAGATGGAGAACTAGTATGGAGGGTAAGAAGAGTTTAAATATATATAGAAGTAAACGGAATATTGCATGTGAGTTAATTTATGATAATAGTAAGGAAAGTAGTTTATTATTTAAGGTTCAAACAGGATCTTTAGCAACAAGAGAATATACATGTAAATGGAAAACCATGGATAATTTAGTGTGCAAATTGTGTAAGGAAGGTATGAAAATATTAGGAACCTATTGATTGAATGTAAATGCTTGAAATCAGAAAGGGTACAGATAATGAAGTTATGGGAGAATAGACATGAACAAAGTGACTATACAGAAAGTGAGTTATTAGTTTTTATGTTGGGTTTGCGAAGAGATAAGGGGGTTTAGATATAAAGGCCATAGAGTTAACAAAGATTATGTTGTGGAAATAGGATGGGGCAGAATATGGGAAGACTTAAGAGTGGGGAATGGAGAATAAAATGGCTAACAGGTTTATCTGGGTATAATTGCTGAGATATTCTTGACTTCGTTTAAGGAGAAGCCAAAAATACATCACATCACATCACATGGAACAACTCCTCATATTGCAAAGCAATCTTAATGATTACACAACAGCCTACAAACTGCACTTTAATCTCAAAAAACTGCTGCATGGACTCTACCCACAAAGAAATCATGATCCCAAATTTTCCAAAAAAAAGCTACCCCATTCTTAGGCTTCCCCTTTTACAAAGGCTCCCTTAGTACAAGACTCATAATACAAATCATGTTATAAGATTCTGTATTCGAAATTACCAACTTGCTTTTTAAGGCATATCTATCCACTTTCTCCAAGATACACCTGTTCAATACTTTTGTTATTACAAAAATTGCATACCTTGCCCCTATTATCAAAATTTTTAAGATGTTCACTTCTGCCAGACAGTATCAATTTTCATAAAATGGCCCTTGTACAACAGTCTAGGCCTGCACAGCATTCAGTTGTTCTATACACAAAGTCATTAACTTAATCACATCTATTACAATCTGGCACCTGCTGAAACTAGATTCCTATGGATAAGCTCTCTCCTTCAACATCATATCTTACAGTTCCTATTTAACTCAATCCTAAGTATTACCAATAAGATCAGCCTATCCCACAATTCTAAGCACACTTACTTCCAAACATATAACCTGCTTTATGTGGACCCTGACAATGGTTACCCCCTCTCCATGCTGGATTTTAATAACTGTCTTTTTCTCCACCAATGTAGAAAATCGCTAGTGGAACTGAACAAAGTCTTTTGACTTCCTGACCAGACTCAATCTGCATACACTTTCAACATCCTTTTCTCTGTGATATTATTATCTATATAAAATATTATTATCTATATAAAAATATCAACCCATTCTATATGCTATGTCATTGAGTCAAGGAGACCACACCTTCTCAATGACTGCCAAGTATTAAATTTGACATGGGAAATTATGTTCAATGTATACAAGTAGTCTTCTACTTCCATCCACTGCATAACCTAGATCCTTCCAAAGATCACACACTCCTGTAGTTTATGCACCCACATTTATCCTGTTTGCCTTCTGTTGCATGCATTGCATCTTCTTGTTAGACAACAATACCAGAGACATCCATCCACATTTACCAACAAATTATGCCATCTACAAGCATGAGATATCAACATAGTGAAACAGACAGATTGAAGAATCGATCTTAGTTTCATGGTTGTCATTTAAGAACGGTAATTCTAAACCACTATTTACCCGCAATGAGACTTTTTCTATTCCAAGCCACATAAATTTTAAGTTATTTATTTTGTGTTTGTTTAAAAAGAATTTAATGTAAAGATATGAGTATAAATGTCACAAATCATGATGAATAATATTCTTGTGTGTGGTTTGTGGATTTATATTAGCTAAATTTAAAAGTTTCAATTGCTGTATATTTTCTTTAAATTTAAATTTTGCAAATTATACAAAGTCATTTAAAAATGCTGATCAAAAGTCACATTCCTTTGATCAGTATTTTTAATCAAAATCTTACTTGTACAAAATGTATAGGATAATTAATTTGTACTTTGATGAATTAACATAATGAATGTATATTTTTGTATTCACGAATTCCGATGTAATTGTTTTGTCAATTTAGAATCATGTATTAAATTTAAAAATAAATGAAAACCGAACAATGGAAATGAGAAACATAGAAATCTTATCAAGAAAGGCAAATGCTATTGTATAGTCAAAATTAGATATTGCTGGAGGCCAGGAAATCAAAGGAGGCGGAGTCATGAACAAATACTAGGCAGAAAGGTCAACCGTGGCCATCTTGAAAATATAGGATAGACACTCTAACTTTTGACTTGGCTGTGCTTAGATCGTCTCAAGCAACAGCAAAGTAGTTGTTCCAGAGAAATCACTTCAACCGTTATTAAGAAGTTGCCCGGTAAACTGCAATCATGATGGGCTAAGTCCAAGAAGCTGATTCCTGTTCTGCCAATTTAAATCTTTCGTACCGCTGAGCTGTAATGTTCTCCGTGCTTCCAGTCTTCCAAATTCCAACATTTAAATTAACCATGCCGTTCTAAGAAATTCAAAATGCGCACCTACGTTCTTCATACATGTCACCGCAAGAAGAAAAGCCGGACGAAGAAAGAATGGTAACTTTTGTTACATGAACTTTTTAACTTTCCTCTCAGTAATAATTTTATATTTAATCTGTTAATCAAAGTAATTGCATGTAAATTTCTTGCTTTCCATTTGAAAATGTTACACTAAAACCTGTCAGTAAATTTCTTCTCTAATATTTCTGTGCTCTAGTCTTTCGATGATAATTATTATTATTTGTGCCTACTAATAATCCATTTGTGAATACATTTATATTTTTACTATTACTTATTTTACAAACAAACGATGCCAATAATAATATTTCTCAACTCTAATTAAAGTCAGTAAAGTTTATCTCATAATATTTATTATATTCATTTTAAAAGTAATTTTCTTTTATCGAACTAAAAATTGTTTCATTTATGTTGAGTTGAGAAATATTCAAGTATTTTATTGTTCTTTTACTTTGTCATGATATTTTAATCTACACTCCAAATCTCAAATACTTAAAATAATCTAAAATTTTATTATATTTTTTTTATATATTATTACGGAGTAATAATAATAAGTGAATATTTTATTGCTATTATTACCTTCCGAACAATCTGGGGAGTTATGGGTTTCAGAGTGAAATTAATTAATTGTTACTTTTGCGATCGTTTGATTTCGCCATGTTATTATTGAATAGTTATATCAGGCTGTTGTGTAGAACATGTTACGGATAGATAAAATGGTTTATATAATTTCGTTTTAAAATCCACTTCCGATCACTCTTCCTCGATGTTACGGTGGCAATGCCTTTACCTTCGCCTAAGTTGGCGTCTCGTTTTACTACCATATGGAGAGAAAGAAATTCTTCTCCAGGTAATCTCTTGGATCACCGGGGTTCGAAAATGATCCCGGCTGGTTGTAGTGTCTCGGATCTACTTGGGAGCATTAAGACTTGTCAAAGTACAAGCCGCCCGATATTCCGTTCATGCACCGCAAGTTATTATTGTAGTGTACCTTAATCCTTGCAACCATCAGTACATCAGTATTATATGTTATATAAAACCGCCTCCCATTTATCCGTATATGCAATGGTTTGAATCTATTAAATAAAACAACTTAATATAAACTAGTGGTTAAATATTTGAAGTGCTCCAATTACTCTGATTCTCATATCAACCTGTACAACCATTTAAACATATAAATATTGGCATGAGTTTGTTAATCAGTACAAACCGGTTATTGATGACTAGCAGCAATTTATTATAAAATACATATGAGAGTTTTACCGTACATGTAAATAATATTATTCAATGCTTTCAATAATTTATTAAAAATTTATCTAACCTAATTTTGTCTCTCTTGCATTATTACTCTCGAAATCTAGTCAATCACCTGCTGTCTGTATCGACAACTTAAATATATACATTAAATTATTAGCCGTACCAATATCCCGACTATAAGGTATCTATGAAATAGCTGATTGTAGGTAATTTAGTCTGTGTTTTTTCGATGAGCTAGTAAAGGGAAAACCCCGTACCGTTGTAATGTTGTCATCGGTGGGTCATGCCAGGGTTTGGGTTTGAATTTAGTTTGCATTTTGGAATTTATTCCTAGACGTGGACTGGGTTTGAATTCGGATTACTGTGTGTGATGAAGCATGGTGATTTTTACCGGTACAATAGTCTCCCTTGAACATCTTCACAGCTACCTGGTCACTCCTTAAAAAGCAGTTCAATCTACAAACTACTACAACTACAGTAGGCAGTACTAATAACTTTCTCAGATATCTCATCTATTTCAAAGTACAACTATCTGCATGAAATAATATGTTCCAGACATATTTACTGGAATAGTCCAATACCATAGAAGGCTATCTAATGGAACCAGTCAAGCTTCAAGCAAATAAACTTTCATTCAAATGATAACTTTTTTTAAATTTATATCTTATGCTATGTTGTACAAAAAGTATCATTAATGACAATCATTTATTATTTTGTCTACACTTGTACAGCATGAAATAATTATATAAAATCTATGTTTGTATAATTGTACTGCAATCACTTATGCCACCGAACTTATACAATAACCAACAATCATTTAAACTCATTCCTGTATTATAGTAAGCTGCATAATTCTAATTCGTACAACATTTTGTTATAATTGAAATGTCTTTGTAACCCCAGCAAAACCTTGTAAAACATTTGCAAAACCTATGTAACACAACTTTTGAGCAATAAAGTATACCGTTGAAACATCATCATCATAATGATGATGATTCCACAGCAAACCTTGATACTGATGGTAAGTAAAACAAAAGTGTTTAGGGTTTAAATTCCAAAAAACTAACAAAATCTACACAGTATAAAAGTAAAATAATTTTTATATTTTGAGAAAACAAAAATAAACAATTTAAAATAATAGTTAATAAAAATTATAAACTTATTAGAGGATTTTAAAATGGAGACTATGAAAACATAAGACCGAAGGTTTGGCATAAATATAGCCACTACAGTGATTCAGAATTTAAACCGCATTAAATCATATGCAACCATAATATTAAAAACAATCAAATAATAAAATACTCTCAAGATTTAAAAAAACAAATATAAATGATATAAGACAGCTATACTTAAAGCTTCAAGAGAATCAATATCCCCCTCCCTTATGCACTAGAAATAGTCAATGGAACTTTAACATTGTACCAAGGAGGGTATACATCATTTGGAAGTTCTTTTTCACTTTGTTCATTGGAAGTTCTTTTTCACCTTGTTCAATTGTAATATCTGCCACAGATGCAAACATATCGCTATATCATTTTCTGTGATCACTGTTATATCAAGCGATAACTGTGCACAGACTGGGAAATGACTTTGATTAGCAGACCATCCCAACCCCCAAAAATCTCACTATTGAGTTTATCTAAAGTGCATGGTATCAAAGATGTAAGTTGAGTTAATTTGACATTTGTAATTCAAAATATAATTAGTCAAAAGAACTGATTCCATAACCAAATTATAGTTGGTCAAAATCAAATTACAGGAATAATTAAAAACACATATTTTGGATATACAATACAGGACTTTCAAAACTGATGGTGCCACTTGGTAAGTCATAGAGTTCTAATCAATATACCTCAAAGACACACCAATCCCATTATATAGCATATATAAATACAATACAATTTTAAATTGAAATTACACAAAAACATTGATCCAGAATCCATACCAACACAGATTTCAATCAGAAGGCAACACTGTGCCTCTAGGTAAGAGGTCTAAAACCACAATGCTACTCTTGTGGACAGCATTGTCACCTGAAAACACATTCCACTACCAAACAAATGATAGAAGTTCAATTAAGAAACAATCCAACCAATGTCAACATGAGGATACCATTAATCCTCAGAACACCACTACCAGCTCTAAAAATCAACATGAAGACAAAGACAACCATAACTCTTCTGAACCTTCTGGACACATTCACACAGAATAAATCACACACATTTTAGAGTCTACAATAAATAACTCAAATAATTCTACTATTGTAAATACAAGCTCTGATAAAATAATTCAAAATCAAACACATCTTTTCTGATATATCACAAATACCAGTTAATGCTACAACAACAATGTCACAGATAAATGCACATGGTCATAAACAAACATCAGCAAACATCATGGGGTCAATTACTCCATGCATCCCCCCATAGAAACATCAACAGAATCCAAGAGACAACCTGGTTTCTTGAAGAGAAATAAACAATCTAAAAGAGCCAAATGGATGGGGACAAATGTTTGATCAGTTGGCAGAAAACTGTATACCCATGGATTTTTCCTGTGAGCAAACAACTAATAAGTGTTCAAGTCCTAGTATATATACAAAAGCTTCACATATGCTACACAAACACCATATTAAGTAAATATGCATCTGGGCACACTAAGGAAGCTGAAGATAACAGCATTCAATATTAGAGGACAACTCAATCACAAAGCTATAACAGATGATAGAACAGATAAGAATCAGACAACTGCATATCTTATGGCTTCTTGAAACTAAAATCCACAGTGGCTCATAGTTTGACTCATCACCACACATAGCTAAAGAAGGTTACTGCACCTTCTCTAGAGACACATCTTCCCCATCATGGGGTACTGGACTGCTTATAATTCCAGGTTGTTCATTTCAGTCATTTAAAAACATTTATAGTGATGCATAGTAACAGTTTATCATCACATTAAACATCATATATGTATACATCCCACCAGACCCTGCCATTGTTTCACCATTATACTCAGCATTGACTCATTACTGTTCTAATATGCATCCAACCATCCTAATCAGTGATTTCAATATGAAATATCAAGACTTCATATTAAAGTGGCTGCAACAAATATCGATACCTCTCATGCGTGCATTTGATCTACCACTGAAATCAAATTTCTGGGACATCATAAACAATATAGGCAAATATCCAAACTCATATAAGGTTAAAGCTATCCAATATGCTGCTAAACCAAAAACGTTTCCTGAAAGGCAATTCACACAGAGTGATAATGCTATATCAATTGTTAAAAAAAGAAACAGTGATAGAAGTAGGGAGCAGAGTATGATAGAGTATTCAATGACTAAAGAGTTACTTACCTTGAGTCAATTCCTCATTCATTACTGCAATGACCAAGAATGATACTAAATAAAAGTGGAAAGCAGAGCATGATAAAGCATTCAATAAAACTAAGAAATTACTAAACCTCAATTTCTAATTCACTATGCTTTGAACAGGAGGTGATAGTTGCAACAGGTGCTTCAGAGTATGATGTAGGGGCTCTTATGACACATTATTGCTATGGAGGTGAATGTCCAATCACATACGCATCCACGATGTTAACAGCAGTAGAGAAGAACTAGAGTGAGCTGGATAAAAAGGTATTAGTGATTTTCTTCACTGTCAAAATTTTTTACTAATACTTTTATACACATAAGTCTCCAAATCTACACAAACCATTGACTTCTGTTGAGAATTTTGGTAAACTTTAAGAAGAATCCTGATCATACTAGTTAGATCTTCTAGATTAATATTTTGACACATCATATAGTTTTGAACTCATCTATAATCAGGGTAGAGAAATAGATCATGCAAATTGCATTATCAAGATTACTGGATAAACACAAATTTGAGCATAAGATCACAGATAAGCTATATGGTCATGATAGAATCAAATGCTTTAAATAGCACTGTAATAGCAATATAGATTAAATACCATTCCAATATCAAATACTAAAAAAATGAATTAAAGACACACCTGGAAGTCCACCTAAATGAAAAAATGAAAGTCTATCAATGTTCAATGGTTATAACTTAATTAAGGATAGTGTATTAACTCCAACTGAAGGCAGGAAACAAGTGTTAGACTTGCTACATAAAAAATATCTGGAGATTGTGATGATGAAGGAATTAGCATCATCATATGTATGGTAGCAAAGCATGAACTGTGAGATTGAAAAACTGGATAAGTAGTATAGAGAATATTACCACCAATTTACCTTCAAAAAGTTGGAACCTTGGCCACAAGCCATTCTTGGTAGAGGCCACACATATATTATGCTGGACTTTTATCAGATATATTTTCCTGATTGTGATTGAATCAACTTCTAAATGGATTGAATACAAAATACTTAAACATACGAATGTGGAGAATACTCTTAAAAATTTTCAATAAATATTCACATACCACAGATATTCTGAAACTATCATATCTGATAATGGGTCCAGTTTCTTATCATTGCAGTTAAAAGACTTTTTAGCTAAAAATATGTTTGAGCACATATTAACAATGTTCTATCATTCTGAGTCTAATCATTTAGAATAAAAGACAGTAACAGCTAAAGTTAACATTAAATAAAACATATTATAAGGATAAAAATAAAATATTAATGGCTTCCATGTCCTACCAACATTTTACATTGAGCAGATCTATTAAAAGACATCTACTGAAATGTTAAAAATTTTTGTAAATATGTCTCTGTATTAGTGCCAAGTAAAAGCATGACAAGTGAAAAACATTTTGACAGCATAAAATTTAATGTTGAAATATTATGTAAATATAAGTTGTTCTAAGTAAAAAGTGATACCTAGGGGTTGCATTGAAAGATCTATCAAAACAATTGAGACTCATACAGCTGGCCCATGAAAACGAATTTAGAAGATATATCAATCATCTGAGAAAACTTTAGAATAAACCATTTAGAACCAGTAAACATAAGAATGAAATATCCATTAACAGAAGTAATTAACCCAGTAAAAGAAATGACTATGGTGATACACCTTCAGATGTGCAGGATGAAGAAATGTCATGTAATAAGCAAATATATGAAGCTAATCTATCTCAGTAACTAGTCTTACAATCAA
This sequence comes from Epiperipatus broadwayi, assembly GCA_028023455.1. Lineage (NCBI taxonomy): Eukaryota > Metazoa > Onychophora > Udeonychophora > Euonychophora > Peripatidae > Epiperipatus > Epiperipatus broadwayi. Next base: position 18,130 of record JAQFVV010000612.1, read on the forward strand.
TCAGCAGTAGTCTTCCTAAATTTAGAATAGTCTGAACAAGAAGAGAGAGTAACAAGACAGGAGGAAGAAAGATCAGCACCACCACCAAGGCATGAAAAAGATTGCAGAAAACTAAAGATTAAAAGATTATGTTTGTGATTCATCAAACCTTTGTAAATGTAGCTCATACAATTGTTGTAATTATAGTCAGATAGGAAAAGACTAAATTTCTCCAAAAATAAAACATTCTAGAAATTTTATATAGGTTAATTCTTATAAAACTAATGTAAGGAAAAGACTAAATTTCTCCAAAAATAAAACATTCTAGAAAATTTATATAGGCTAATTCTTATAAAACTAATGTATGTTAATTTATGCACATTATACAAGTGGTATAAATCTGCAGAAATCTGTCCATTCTGCATGTAAATAGCGAAATAGAAAAAAATGCATAAACAAGTACTCACATTATACACTGTGTGCATGTGAAGAAACTTGAGTTACACTTTAAGAATAAGTTGCTGCATAAAGATTGTCTTATCCATTTTACTAATACTGTCTTGAGTTAATAAACTCATGTTAAGTTTAAATTTTCATGATTATACTCCATTAATTTTTATTGATGCATGCTCAACTGGCATTGTAAATAATACCCCTGAATATAATGTAAAATCCTTTTTATAAATATGAGCACCACCAGTTTAATGTCAATATACAGGTATTTATAGTTCAAATATTTTAATAGAAAAAAATCTTAAAGTAATAAAACTGATGAACTTGCCATTAGTAATATATCATAGAAAATTTGGAATGCAATACAAATGTAAAGCATAAACAATGTAATTTTTTTTATACATGTAATGAGCAAAGTTCTCTCATCAGTACTGCAATGTCCTCCACCAATAACTAGTAAGCACATGAACTAAGTAATTTCAACTACCAATAATTAACAATAACAAATGTTTTAACAACAAGCCAACATTAACATATTTACAACAAGTCAACATTAATGTATTTGGGTTACATATATACTCTTACTAATAATTTAATAAATGAATTACAGTATTGATCTTACGATTACAACAAGTTTAATATATTAATAATATGCTTGCATAATCTGGCCTTGCAGCTTATGACAAATAATAATAAAGTACGGAAGGTCTCCTCCCAAGTCCCATTGGCATCTTCACTGGCAGAGTTCATTGGATCACCAGTTCTGTTTTCGGCCAGCATGCCATCTTCTGGTTATGCTGCTATCTCATGACAATTCTCTTGTTCTAACTGGGCCTTAAATACCACTCTTCTTGTCCATGCACAGGAGTCTGGGATAGCCTTGTCTTGCTTCAGGTCCACATCTCAAATGGAACTGCTATTCACTCTGCTGTACATGAGTTTACCACGCAGAGGAGGGGGTGGATAAAACTGGAACTGTTTATCTCTTTTCTTATCTTTAGATATGTACATTTAAAATATTTAAATTACTTGCTGATATTTTTACAATGCAATACAAACTTTCCATTACTTGCTTATTTTTTTATGACGCAATACCAATATGTAGCACACCTCCCCCAACTTCGGAAATTACCTTTTCCAAAGTTCAACAGTCCTTACTGGAAAACAAATTCACTTGTTCTCTTTTCTACTGTTATTTTTTATACTTCATTAACCAATATCTTCAATAGAACCAATGTAGATTTACCAATTATGCACTATTTTCTAACTGCTCTATTTACTGCAAGCCTGGTAATTTCTTTTTTCATATCCACTCTCTTGCCCATTACTATTTTTTCCATAAACCTTGTAGATTTTTTTTTTCAAACCCACAACTTGGTCATTATTTAACCAGCACTCTTTTTTGCTGCATAATATTGTAGATTTCTTTTTTCAAACCCCCAATTTGGCCATTACTTAACCGGCACTCTTTTTTGCCATAAGTTTTGTAGATTTCTTTTTTTCAAACTCATAACTTGGCCATTACTTAACTAACATTCATTTTGTCACAAGCTCTGAAGATTTATTTTCCAACCCATAAACTTGGATAACTTCAGAAATAATTACACTATCAAATCCACAATCAGTGCTATTTTACTACTGGCTATTCAGATTTCTTTTTTCAAATCTGCCGCTCTGTTTTCAATTTAACTCAATTACAATCCAGTTATGAGATTCAAACATTTTTGCAAACCTATTTGTTTTGCACTATCAAGATTATTAATCTTAAGCTTTTAACAACACCATCTCAGATCCTGTGCTCCCATTGTATATATAACACAGTTTGTATTACCAAACATATTCTAGTTTTACTTTAAACTGAAGATCAGTGTTTTCCAAAATGAGGTTACTATCCCAGTTACTTTCCATATTTAGATTACTCGTTTACTTTTTGTACATTTTAATTTTTAAAATATAACAAATAAAATTATTTTACTTAAATCTATTTCAGTTTAACTTTCTAATAGTTACAAAACTAGTTTCAAAATTGAACTGTATACTTCTGCTACATTTCCCCCCTCAGCCAAAACTAATTTCCAATTAAATTTCCTATTAATGAAACCAGTACTATTTCTATTATTACTTCATTATTATGAAACACAACCGGCCATAGCCTATTATACACCAGGAATGTTACTGAGTAAGTACAATTTTGCTTTTGAAACTTCAGTCTGCCAATTTAAAACTTCTATCCCTAACTAGGTTCAACTTTTTTGACTGTGTCAATTGCAATGTCCTCCGCCCATAACTAATAAGCATATGAACTAAGTAATTTCAACTATCAATAATTAACGATACCAAATGTTTATTTACAAGCTGACATTAACATATTTACAACAAGCCAACATTAATGTATTTGGGTTACATATATACTCTTACTAATAATTTAATATATGAATTACAGTTCTGGCCTTATGATTACAACAAGTTTAATATATTAATAATATGATTACATAATCTGGCCTTGCAGTTTACGACAGATAATAATAAAACACGGATGGCCTCTATAAGTCCCTAGGTCCATTTTGCCATCTTCAGTGGCAAATTTCACTGAATCATGAATTCTGGTTTCAGCCGGCATGCTGTCTTCTGTTTACACTGCTATCTCGTGACAATTCTCTTGTTCTGACTGAACCTTAAATACCACTCTTCTCATTCATGCACAAGAGTCTGGGATAGCCTTGTCTTGCTTTGGGTCTGCATTTCAAAACCAGAACTGCTATTCACTCTGCGGTCCTACATATTAGTATTGTGTTATAGAAAAATCAGCAAGTAATAGAAAGTTTGTATTGCATTGTAAAAATTTCAGCAAGTAATAGAAAATTTAAATACTTTAAATGTATATATCTAAAGGTAAGAAAAGAGATAAACAGTTCCAGTTTTGTCTAACCCCCTCCTCTGCATGGTAAATTCATGGACTGCAGAGTGAATAGCAATTCCGGTTTTGAAAAGCAGACCTGGGGACTTATAGAGGCCATCCGTGCTTTATTATTATTTGTCGTAAGCTGCAAGGGCAGATTATGTAAGCATATTATTAATATATTAAACTTGTTGTAATCTTAAGGCCAGTATTGTAATTTGTATTATTAGTAAGAGTATATATATAACCCAAATACATTAATGTTGACTTGTTGTAAATATGTTAATGTCGGCTTGTTGTAAATACATTAATGTTGACTTGTTGTAAATATGTTAATGTCGGCTTGTTGTAAATAAACATTTGTTATCGTTAATTATTGGTAGTTGAAATTACTTAGTTCAGGTGCTTATTAATTATGGGCAGAGGACATTGCAATTGGTGCAGTCAACAAGATAATTGCAATGTCCTCCACCCATAACTAATAAGCACATGAACTAATTAATTTCAACTACCAATAATTAATGATAACAAATGTTTATTTACAACAAACCGACATTAACATATTTACAACAAGTTAACATTAATGTATTTGGGTTACATATATACTCTTACTAATAATTTAATATACAAATTACAGTACTGGCATGGATGACCTCTATAAGTCCCTAGGTCTACTTTGCCACCAACAGTGGCAGAGTTCACTGGATCATGAGTTCTGGTTTCAGCTGGCATGCTGTCTTCTGGTTACGCTGCTATCTAGTAACAATTCTCTAGTTCTGACTGGGCCTTAAATACCGCTCTTCTCATCCATGCACAGGAGTCTGGGATAGCTTTGTCTTGCTTCAGGTCCGTGTTTCAAAACCATAACTGTTATTCACTCTGCGGTCTGTGAGTTTACCGTGCAGAGGAGGGGGTGGATAAAACTGGAACTGTTTATCTCTTTTCTTATCTTTAGATATGTATGTTTAAAGTATTTAAACTTTCTATTACTTGCTGATATTTTTACAATGCAATACAAACTTTCTATTACTTGCTGATTTTTTTATAACGTAATACCAATATGTAGCAAGTACACTATGACTTTCTTTAATAATCAAAGATTTTGAATATTTGATATGTTATGTAAATAATGTAATAATGATGGCAAAAATAATACAATGAATTTCTTCTCCTTTTAAAAAGTAAAATAATTAATGTGTTTATTTCTTCAAAGCAAAAATTTAATTAAATTATTAAAGTCATCTTTTAATCTCCCTCAATAAAAAATACATACAAGATTAATTTTTTCCCTTGCAAATTTATCTGAATAGCTAACTAGATAAACGTCTATCTTTCAAACTGAGCACATTGATAACTAGTCAAATTTTTAAGTAACAAAATAAAATATATATTAAAAATCTCTTATATGTAAACCAAGACTATATGAATGAATTATCATCCCAAAGACTGTTATGGGAATTTCTTATCTGATTAATTATTCATTTGATGGATAAATAATTTACTTCCTACAAACCATATATTTTAATTATAAAATCAAATGTACAAAATTAAATATGTTTTCTAATGGAGAAACATTGATTCATGATTAATTTTACTTTGAATTATCAATATGTTTAATTTATTTCTTTAAGTATTATTATTATGTAATACAATTTTGGTTATTATGCAATAATCTTGTATAATGTTTTAATGTAAGTAATTTATTTTTATAGTAAAAATGATTAGAGATTATTTTTAAATAATAGTACTAAAAAAAAAGGACTATGGATTGTTAAAAATATCTTTTAATTAACAATAATAAATATATAATATTTTAAAGAAATATATTGAACCATATAGTTCATGAGTGTTTTGGCATTTGGTAATATTTTAAAAGCTAAAGAAAAAATTAAAAATCGTCAATGGATACAATTTATTGTTTTTTATGTTAGTATAATTTTATTTTTAGATACATACAATCAAAGTTATTTGTGTTTGATATGATTTATTTAATTAAAGTTAAAATTGGAAAGAACAGAAATGCATACAGATTGTTTGTCCAGATAAACAAAAGAAATTATAAAGGCAAGAGATTACAATCAGGAAAAATGTTTTATGCGATAATTAAAAATGTCAAAAGTAATTCATAAAAAAAGACTGTGAACTAAAAAGAAAAATTAATGTACAAGATTATCAACTTGTATTCTAATAACAAAAAAAGATAAAAATGTATGTGCAGCAATCTAAAAAACTGACCTGAGGTTATAAAAGAGGCAGAAAAACTGCAAACAGGATCTTTTTGTTAATGGTTTCATGCACCCTGGGTGGATAAAAGGACAGGGTCTAATTGTGGCTCTCTTGTTCTCTCAATCATAATAAAAATTTAGGAATATTCATTTGCAGAACCAATGTGTCAGGTGGGAATAGAAACCAGAGCATTTTGCGGACACCTTCACTCATCATAAAGATGCCACTCCACAAGCTTTATGTCTAGCCATACCTTGCAAGTAAACAGAAATGTGAAAATGTCAGCAGAAGAAATCAATTAACTTCCAATGAGATCAGGATCCCAAGAAATACATGTATGCTATAAGAATCTACAGTCTATACAAACTTACTAGTAAGCTACTATTGTTCATACCCTGATTTGTGAATAATTAAATGTTTGCAAACTAACTTTTACTATGAAGCTTCTAATACTAATATAGACATTCGCCTAGGAGAAACTTAAATGTAATATGAACTATCTGGATGAGCATGTGTATGTTCTTTCTATTTTATTAATAATTTATTGTTTAAATATTTTGATTGACTTTAATAAAATATTTAACATTAATATCAAATTTCATTGTATGTTCTTAATTTTAGTTATTTAGATTTTATTATTAAAAAGATTATTAATTTTAGAGAATTGTATAAATTACCTTTCCCAATATGCTTGTTTAATAGTTAAGCCCGGGGAAATTTCTTTAAAAAATATTAAATTTAATTATTTACTGCGAATCTGCTTGATAAGCATTAGTGAGTCTACAGACTCTGGCATCCTCATAAATAAATAAAAAACTAACTTCATTGCAATTCAAATCATAATACATATTTTCTAATTAATCAGGAAATATAACTGTTCTTGAAATACCTGAGTGGAATATTCTTTTTCTATAGCTTGATTAACTAGCACTTTATAGTGCGTAATATAAAAGACTTAAATCAAAACATAAACATTACAATATGGAGATATTTAAATTTATCAGAGAAAATAGAAAAATATGAAAATTATAATATTTTTGAATAATTCTAAACTTATGTGTATTATAAAACAAATTTTTATTACGACCATGTTTAAATATTTTCAAAAAGTATGTAATAAATATACTGTATATTACTATTCATAAAATTTATTTATTTAGAAAACAAAGATTTAATAAAATATTTTAAATTTTAAATATAACTTTAGATGTTTTATACTAAAAGAATACAAATAGAGAAATGAAAACACACATATATATCTTACCCAAAAAATACTGATACTGTTTTTTAAAGACTCTAGATATCCCACACACAAGTTGTGAAGAGAGATACAAAGAAAATCTAGGTCTGGATTTTCCAGGATGTTGAGATGGCACTTGGACCATAATATAGTCAAGAATATCAGAGCTGAAAACAATAATGATTGCATGCATAAATTTACACAATGAAATGTTTTATCAAAATAATATTTTATTACAATAAAAATATTTACACTACAGAATATAATGAAAAGTTGGTGGAATACTCATTTTAAAAAAAAAATCCAAAGATCAAACAAATATTTTTTTAAAAGAAAAAAAAGGATAAATGCAAATATATGTATATATATCATCGTGCATGCAATACCAAAATAATAGGAAGAAACTTTTATAAAGTTATGATAATAAAAAATTTTAATATTTATTATATGAAATAATAAATTAAAATTATTATGGACAAAACATTTTTAAATTTTATACTAGTGTTTAAATTAATTCCCAAAAAATAATATATTCTATAAAAATTAGATTCTTATATTAGATGTCTTTAATCATTCTTTTGAAACTTTTGCTATTTATGTTAATGAACACTTATTACTATTATTTCATTTATATACTGCTAATTGTCTTATTTTGTCTCTTCTAGAGCTATAGTGATAATTTAAATTATTATCATCCAATCTTTTTTATTAAATAAAAATGCATATATTGAAATTTGTAGACTCATTCACAGATCATAATCAGATTTAAACAATGAGAAACCTAGATTTGTTTTCTAGATTTTTTAGAAACTTTATGCACAAGTAATATACAATATACTATATGATAATCTGATTATTATTTGCAAGTTATTGTTTTAATACAGCTAATCAAACAGTTTAAAGGAGAAAAAAAAATAGATTAATTCTAAATTATACAAAAATGCAAGATATTTTTTCTTAATGTATGTAGGAAGCATAATTAAGAAGAGAATCTTTTTCTATTATAGCTATTGCACTTAATATTTCCAGATAAGGATTTTGTGAAAGTCAAAAAATTACTTTGTCATATTTACTAACAATAATAAGTTACAAGCATTTTGTGTACAGTGACTTATACAATATAGTCAAATACCACATATATAGATTAGGGGCAATCAATTTTAAAACGAACTGAAATAATATGAAATATTATAGAGGCATAAAATAAATTTAAATTAATTTATTACATCTAAGATATATTATATAAATTAAGATTTATATAATGGCAAGATAGTATTATCAAGTATTTTATATATATTTGGAATTAAAACAATTAGAGGAATATTATGTAGAAGTCCTCAACGATGGGAATAATTTATTATAAGCAGAACCAAAGACTGATCAAGAGATGTAAAAAAAAAATCATCTCAGATTAATTATTTATTGGTACTTTATAAATCAAAATAGAAGACTGTGAAATGTGTGAAGATATCATTTTGTGTGTCTAAAAAAACATCAAATATTTTTAAAAAATAAACTTAATCGCATTTAGATTCTTAGCAGATGTAGTTTAAATAAAATACTTAGATAAGATTATTCAACTTTTCATTGTTATATTGATATGCCTATGTCTCTCACTTTTCAGATAGGTTGCCTATATGATACTGGATATCAAACAGTAAAAAAAAAAGGTTTTTATCAGTTTTATACAAAATGTTTACCAAGATAATTACAACACATCTACAGAGAACATTGGATTTCCATCACTCAAGAGAATAAGCTGGATTTAAAAGTGGTTTTAGTACAATAAATCATATCCAGGTATTGAGAGAAGTTATAGAAAGGATAAATGAATATGAGTTGCCATTATCCTTTGGATTTGTAGATTATGAAAAGGCATTTGATTCTATAAACATTTATTCAGTGATTAAAGCATTGGATCATCAAGATATAGATACAGGATATTGTCATATTTTAAAGAATATTTATAAAAATGCAACAGCAAAAATTTGATTACATAATGATACTAAGAAAGTCAACATTGAGAATGGTGTAAGACAAGGAGACTCCATATCTCCAAAACTTTTTACAGCAGTCCTGAAAGAAGTATTTTATGGATTAAAATGGTAAGCTAAAGGAGTGAAAGTAACATTTAGATTTTACAGATGATGTAGTTGTTTTTGCAAATAATGCTTTAGAGCTACAAGAAATGTTGCAGGAGTTATCAGATGACAGTAGGAAAATAGGACTAAAGATAAATGTTAAAAAGACTAAAATAATGTTCAATGGATTTTCTCAAAATATGAAAATAAAGACTGATTATGATGAATTAGAAGAAGTTAACAGCTACAAATACCTTGGTCAGATTATTAATACAGATGGAAACATAATGGATGAAATTAATCATAGAATTAAACTTGGTTGGAGTGCTTTTAGTAGAAATAACTTGATACTAAAAGGAAATATGCTTATGTGTTTGAAAAGGAAGGTTTTTAATAAATGTGTTTTACCAGTTTTTACTTATGTATCTGAGACTTTGACACTTAATAGAAGAGCAATACAGAGACTTCAGACTACTCAAAGAAGTATGGAGAGATGCATGTTGGAAGTAACAAGAAGAGATCAAAAATGCAATATATGGGTAAGAGAACAAACAAGTGTTACTGACCTCATTGAAAAAAATTAAAAGACTGAAGTGAAGTTGGGCTGGACATATTTCTAGAAGAGATGATAATAGATTGACAATTAAAATTTAAACTGGAGTCCAAAAGATTTTAAAAGACCCAGAAAGAGACCACATGTAAGATGGATGGCTGAAATAAGAAAGTGTGCAGGGGTTATGTGGAGAAGAGAAGCTAAAGATGAGAGAAGATGGATTGAACTTGGAGAGACCTTCTTCCTGCAGTGGATTGATAATGGTTGATGATGATGATGATCAAGAAGTAGTTTTGAAATAGCAATTGTATTAAATGATAAGTGAACACTGTCTAATATTATTAGAATAAAAATATTATTTACATAAATTATATAGCATATGAATATAAGAACATTGATGTGGAAATGAAGTCTAAAACATTGTTCACATGAGGAGTTATATGATGCTGAATTGGATCAATTTGTAACATATTAAATTTTAACATAAAAACATTTTGATTTATAATAAAAAATGAGAACAAATAAATTAGTGCATCTGGTATTACAAATTATAAACTCTCAAAAGAAAAAATATTTTGATAAAATATGGGCAGCAAATTATCCAATATATTATAAATGTGTGGCCAAAATTAAAAGTCTTGTTAAAGAGTTAAATATTTTGTCAAAATTAATTCACTAGGAAAAGCAAAGAATGATCAAAAAAAGTATGCTTTATAAAAGGATATGAGTTATGATATAATAAAGTTGAAATGAGGGATGTATTGACAAAAATCAAAAGAAAAAAACAAAATTAGATAGGAAATTAAGCTAGAAAAATAATTTAAAAAAAAGTTTTGATATTGTAATATTGGTTCAAAAAAGAAGTATCTGCATATAAATATGTATACAAAATTTGAAAAAAACTGAAGTAGAAGCAAGATCATGCTAACCATTAAAAAGTCAATCTTATTAAATTCACTGACTTTATAGAAATTTTATTTCTTAAAGTTAAAGATATAAATTCACAAATTAAGGTTAATAAAATATTTTTTAGCATCTCATGCCTTGTTTGTAAATTAAATTACTTGAAAGATAATAACAGAATTTTCTGTCTAACACAAAATGCAATATAATAATTGCTCTACTATTTTGTACTAACAGAAAAATTTTGTTTTTCATATTATAATACTTAACATAAAGAACATATGTACACAATTTTTATTAATACAATAAATTATTACTATCTTCATGAAGACTTTACATTGATAGTAAATTATTTAATTGTGAATGGTATGATGATTTTATCAGTTAATTGGCTTAGGAAAAGAAAAAATTGGGAGAAGTATATTGGTAGCAAGAATATTAGATTGCAAAGTTCTATAATATATATATATATATTATACCGATGGTCATCCTTAACAAGATATTGATGAAGAATTATGGAAACAGTGTGAGATTTTGAGGCTTTAATAAGGAAGCTGATAGGATAAATTCCTAGATTGCTTTTTGGTTCTTCAAACTGGGTTCAAACATTGTGTGCAAAAAAAAAATAGATTCAAATCTTTACAAAAATTAATTAATTATTGTTAAATATTTATTCTCCTGAGTGCCACTATATTTAAACTGAATTTGGATGTGGTCGATCAAATAATTAATTATCTTATTACTATGTACTCTTGTATTTATATAACTAATTATTTATAATAAATATTAAATATATGATAAATAAAATTAGAATTTCATATACCTATTCTTCAGGAATGAATATTCCCATGGGTAACCATTTTCATAAGACAAACTCCATTTCTCAATATGGATAACTCTTTGACATATAAATAGCTATTCTATTGTGAGATGTACTCAGTTCTTTAATTACTTATTTATGAAACAATACTAAAGTGATTTTTATATTAACTAGGTAATTTCATTTATATTAAATTAACAACTGAACAATAAACTGCAATAAATATTTGCTTTTATTTCACTTTTCACTCGTATTTCACTCTTTTCTTTCTTTCATTAAGCATATTTGACTAATTACTCTAATATAATTACTCATTACTGTTGATTTAAAAATTTATCTTATATTATTATTCCAAAAATATAAATTTTAAATATTAATAGAAAAATTATAAAAATGATTATTTAATGTAGAACCTTCATTTTTTCTATTCTTTTTAAAATAAAATGCTTGAAAGGTTCTAAACTAATTTTTACTAATCAACAGCAGATACTAATTCTTGATCTACATGGTGTATTTAGTATGACTATATGTATGCCTGATAGAACTATTTATTTTGATACTGGTGTTTTATTATCATACAGATTAACAGCCATGCAAATAAAATGGGGGAAACAGTTTAATAAAAATAATGTTTTATACTATAAAACAAATATACTATAAAACAAATACCTAATAAAATTTTGAACTAATCAGTACATAAATGATATATAATATAATCAGCCTACAACATCAATAACAATTAAGAAGTTATAAATCCATATTTTTTTTCTTGCAAAAGTTATTTATAATACATTCATTGATGACTGTTTTAACAAAAATACTTCTATGGTTTTTATACATAAAAATTATAGAGATTTAACAAGTATAATGCTTATAAAATCTCTTTGGGGGATTCACAATTTAATATTTAGGAGTGGATATTCATATTCTCAGCTACATTGGATCAATAACAATTCATATCAAAACTACTTTAAAATACAATAAAATATGAAGAGAATTGCCTAATTCATCAACATGTCATGTTTACTGATCATCTGCTTCAATAATTGATTGTTTTTTATAAACTACTATACTTATTTTGTGCCAGCATAATAAAATATTTAGATATGATTTACTCAAGATATGGTTTTCTTTTATCTCATAACTAAACAAATTCACATGATACAAAAATGTTTGTAATTAAATAAATATTGCTATCATTTCAAAATAATTTCCATTCCTGATAAACACTTATAAAATGACAATATTCTCATTTGTATCATGTCATTAGATATATCTACTTTTTGTTATTTGTTAATTTTATTACATGTCATTATAAAAAAAGCATTCTATCTATTTAAATATGAAAAGTATTACTACTTCTCTCTCATATACACTCACACATGTAATGTATTTGATAGTTTAAATCTAAACTTTTATTTTTATCATTATTATTATTGTAATAAACTAAAGATCAGCAATTCAAGCTAATGTACTTGTGCTTTTTTACAAATGTTAATAATAAATTCTAGAAAATTTTGTAGGCGTCATTCATTCAGACATGGTAAAGAGTAATTTAAAGTGATTGTTTTATCTTCATGCTTTCATTTCCAGTGCTTAAGATTTGCCATACTTAAGCATTTGGTTTGAAAGAATAGATGGATTCATTCTATTCTTTTGCAAAGACTTTATCTTGTGTTGGAAATGAAAGTATTCATTTATTAATAACATTCATAAAAAAGTGCATGTACATTAGCTTGAAATGCTGATCTTTAGTTTAATACAATTTATATACATCATGCTATATAAATGAATATCTCATTTACATTATTAGTATTATTTTAAACCATGTTTATCTTTTATTATGACTCTATTTATTAAAATTATTTTAATTTAGTGTAAACTTATTTTTATTTTAAGCAATAAGTTTTAATTATTATTTCAATTATAGCAATAAATATTAAAAATATTTATTGATATTTGATTGCAAAGTTGTTCAAAATATTTTTGAATAATTAATAAAATATTTCACTTTTAAACAATTTTAAAATGGACCATATTTCAAGTAATAATATTCTTTAATTTTTTGGTTTTAATGATAAGTTATAATGATATGTAATTCTATATCATAGAATTAAATATGTATAATACAATAATATGCAATGGATGATATTACCTAAAGCACATATGAATAAACATATAGTAATAATAATAATAAAAAATGCAAAGTCATTAAATTTATAAATTTTTTTGGAAAATATTTCTGTTTATTATTTTTTTCTTTTCATGTTTACATAAAATAAAATTTTATTTAAATAGAACAAATATTTAATATATCTTATTTACAAATAATTATTGAACATAATTTGGAAGCAGAAATCATTGAAATTTAAATTTGTTTCTCCATAGAATGCAATCACAAGTAATACAACCAATGACATTTATATTATATATTTTCTGAAATTTTCTTAATCTATAATGATAAAAATATTCTAAGGGTAAATCTAATGCTATAAAATTATATATACTCATACAAGTTTTTTTTTTTTTTTACAGAAATAAAGTTTTTCAATTATCAGAAGTATGGAAATGTTTTTCTGAAGTAGAACTCTTTAAAATTAAATTTTATATTTTTACATAAGATTTTTAAATTATTTATTTTCCTTGGAAATTAAATTCAAGTAAAAGCAAAGTTCTGTTCATAAAAAAATAAAATGTTGTGAAATTATGTTTGAAGATAAGAATAAGTTTTTGAAGTGACGTTTCTGACTTTATTTACTTTTATTTTCCTACTATAAAGACAACATACTTTTCAGTATAACTTATCAATATGACATTTTTGTCTCCAAGCAGTTATAAATTAGATACAAGTTTTCAGCAAATTATAACCACTTGCTGATGTAAATTTTTAAAAAACAGTTTAAGAATTTTCAATTTTTAATATCGTGTCAAAAAATGATTTCAGCATTGCCAACTATATTTGAAATATTAAATGTAAAACTCTTTTAGCTCCATATTTAAGATTCTTAGAATTTTAATTTCAGAAGATTTTAACAAAATACTGGCATCATAAAAGAGAGAGAAATCTTAGTAAATTAACAACTCATTTGTATTTTGATGCAAACTAACTTATGTTTAATATTTTCAAAATATTAAACAAATTTCAAGAAATCTGTTGAAGTAAAACTATTGATTTCTTAATGAAAGATTGGAATATAATAGAAAGCTAAATAGATAATTAAAAAAAATGTATTTACACTCTTTCTTTAAATATGTATTGGTCAGAATTTAATTATCTTTCTATACTCAACTCCTGTTTGGTACATTTCAAAAAATTCATAATTTATAGTATCTTTATTTTAAGATACAAGCATTCAAAATTGGGTTATTTTTAACTTTATCTCAACTAAATGCATTTTAATTGAAATTGTTTTATTTTAGCAAAAAAAAAAAATATTAACTAATTTATTAAGTTTTGCACACAAACTTTTCTATTACATATATATATATTTAATGATATCTGCTGCATTTTATTTCAAGTCTACATACATCATGAATAATAAATAATATTTTGTTGATAAACTTTAATTACAATAAAATACATATTACTTACTGAACTGCAAGTATAAAGTTCCTTTCAATAGGTATAATGTAGATGCTTTTTTATATGTATGATCTGCATATATATTAAGATTATAGTATAAACAAAATTTTAAAAATGTAGTTATTAATAATAAAATGAGAGCACATTTATATATTGTACCATAAAACCTTGACTAGGCATTGTCATATGTAAACAATAAAAAATTTTTTTTTTACTTTATAAGTCATTGATCTTGTAGACTGTTGATTATTTTAAAATCATCATGTAATATTATATCTAATTTTAAGTTAAGGGAATACAACAAAACACAAAAGTAATATTTCACAATTTGTTTTTACTTTGAACTTCTTAAAAGTAGTTCATGATTTTCCTTTTTATCTTTTAAAAAATAATACATGGTAGACTTGATGTCCTATTTTTTTTAAAAAAGGTTACTTATAAAGTTAAAATCCATGCATTTTCTTTTAAAAGTTAAAACAATATTGTATTTATCTACATATTTTAATAACAATAAGTTTTAATCAGTAAATGATAGATTACATTTTCATATGTGTATTAATGATATGTGGATGCGGCGTACAATACATTGGTGAATCTAAGTGTACATTTGAGAAGAGAATAAAAGAACATATGCGTTTATATAATAAAATTCAAAAAGAGAATCAATATGGAACAGATGTAAATAAACCTTCATCATCTGTTATATTTGATCATAATAAATCTTGTCAATATGGATTTAAATTTGATTATAAAAATATGAAAATTATTCAAATTGAACGTTGTCATAATAAACGTAAAATAAAAGAGGCTATGTTGATTTCAAGAAATCGTCAAATGTTAATGAATCGCCAGTCATCAAATGTTAAGATAACAGAATTGTGGGAAATCTGAATTGAACTATGGGTATTGTTAAGGGTTGTCTCGTTTCGATTATTCAACATTATATAGTTGATAAAGACTACAAAGTGTATAGTCGAAAGTACTTCTAAAAGAATATAATTTATATAAATTGTACTGTATTTTGATATATATATTGATTTGTATATTACATATATTGTGAAACGAATACAGATATCAAACTTTATTTATTATATATATATATATATGTTAAATGTCTATACAACTTACTCTCATGCTATATAATTTCTTCTTAAATTTGGTGCAGCAATTTAGATTGAATTTTGTTTTTTTAATTTGTTATTTTGATTTATTTGGTGGGCTAAGTTTGTATCAGACCCAGCAAGTAAATTTAAATCTGATTGCTCATAGTTTCTTCTATTATACAAGGGAAACATAAATTTCTTTAAAATTAACTGTTCAGCTCGCTTGGTTTTATACATATTGTTTGATTGTTTTCTAATAATTTCACTCTTAACCCTCATCTCATTATTAAATTGTTTTACCTATCCGGTAGTTAAATCTCACCAGAAGTGAGTTTAATATTTAATTAAAATCTTATTATCAGTTATAACATGTATGAAGACAGGGGTGTGTGGGAGAAAGCCTATTAATCCTTTAGTTTTAGAATCTTGTTCACATAATTTTGATCCTTATTAGTTAATTGCTTGGGGGGGGTATGTTGAGCATTACATTATGCTGGAGAGCAGATTGTTTTAATCAGGTATTAATTAATGTATTATGATCGTTAGTGACATTTATTTATGCTTAGGCGTTATAAGTGTATGATTGCCATCATTTATTTATTAATTGTCTTGCTTTTCCATATACTTTGGGCTCTTCAGAATGGACCAGTACCACTCCTCATTAACCCTCACAAAGCAAATGTTTTTCCTACTAGAGATTCGACTTCAGCCATTTCTAATAAATCAGTGTGTGGGGATAAACGGATGAACCATCCCAACACACTATCCAGTGCCACTATTCTTCAAAGATATGTTTTGGATGTTGGGCCAGTGTATCTTTTATTTTAGGCAAACATGACAAATCCACCCAGAGTATCTTAAATGATCTCATTCTTACAAGCGATGGGAAACTATAACAAATACCAGCTTCATTATTATCCATTTCTTTATAGATCTGCAATGGTATCTGTTAGCTGTAATAGCATGCTATTTCCCACCCATTCTATTTAATCACTTAGGTTAAATTATATAATTGTGACTTATGTTAGATTGAACCATCTTACTCCCACTCATCTGGTCGGTCTTCATGATTTAGTAACAAGTATCCCCCACATACGCGATTAGAATCGTGCATTACAAAATCTTACTTATATATTCTAGTATAATAAACCAATTATTGTACATTTGTAATCTTTTAGATGAGGGTAAGCCACTATGTATTATCAATGATTTAATCACGTTCTTCCATGATCTTGGCATATTAACCAAACCAATCCACTTTGTATATATATATATTAATTGTACCAACTACCGTATGTTTAGCCACACTTACAATCTTATTTATATATGTTAAATTGTATAGCAATTGCACTCACTAATTTTTTTATGTTAAAACAAACATGTATCTAATTGCGTATGGTCTCGAAGTGCACAATTGCAAATTAAATTATTATCTGATAAGTACCCTTAATTGTATAGACATCCAAAGCTTATATTGTTTTCTTAATATACATAATCACTTAATAAATTTACTCTAAATTATTTATCTGCATTCTTGCATTTATCATTTATTATTATTTACTATTTTTATTTGAATCAGATGTTTAAATTCAAACCCTTTGTTAATGTTGCCTTGAATATTATTATGGTTCGAATCATTAATCAATGTTAAACAACAGTCTGTATTGTTCTTGAATGATCATAGTTTATAGAAGTTATTAATTACCCCATTAAATATATATATTGTTTCAAGTCTCTTGCTCTCTCTGTTCTCATTGCTGGGCTTGAAGTAATGAAAAGCTTGTTAGGGTCATCAAAAGTGTTGTTCATATAGTCATATACCCTGGAGCACAGGTAAATAGGTTGATATTTGGTATCATATCTTGCACATACTAGATGGATATATGTTTGCTTGGATTCTAGGTCTTGTTGAATGAACACACAATTTTGACTGGTACAAGACATAATTTATATACACCTTTTATCCCACTTAGTGATTGGCTACTTAGCGATATTTCACAATAGCGATCACCATCAATTTGTACCCACTACTTCAATTTACAATCGATTTTTCACTATAACGATAGAGAAAAAATTTTTAAAAAAATTTTTTTGGCAGCCATCTTGAATTTTGCGTCACTGATGACATCAGAGAATAGGTATTTTAAATTCATTTTACCCAAAAGCAAAAGTATATTATTGTAATACATATACAGGTAATGACTTTGCTGTAATTGTATAGCACATACAATATTTTATTCATAAAACACAATATTAGTGCTACATTCAGTATTTTGATTATAGAACATATAAACTTAAAATATAAATAATTAATGAATCTTTATCTCTCTCTCTCTCTATATATATATATATAAGTGTTGAATGTCTTTAAAAAATTACTCTTTATTTAAATATAATATACAGTACTTGGATTATTTACATAAAGTTTAATTTTTCTAAAGACATTTAACACTTATATTTGATGATGAAATACTCCAATATATAAATAGAGTACAACTAAAATACCCTCATCACAAACTTGTTCCTTAATTACGTACACCCAATTGGTTTCAAATCAAAAGAAAAACATTTTTTTAAAAAAGTTTAAAAAGAAAAACAGATTGCATTTAAAATAAGTGTTAACGAATGAATAATCTTTCTACATGAACAGGGGGGGGGCACTATTACATTACTAAAAATATACAGTAAGAAAAATAAACTTAGCTATGTTTTAGAAAATTAACAATTAGATTTTTTTTTAAAAAAAAATAAGTTGAATTTTTTTTTTTCTAAAGTTGACTGATTTACAATACGCATTAAGCCTTTTGTTACTCTGGAGTACAGCAATAAGACTTTATGTTCAATTAAATAATTTATAATTAAACATTGTTTTTTAATTTGAATAATTTCACATAAGTAATAAACATAAATGTACAGTAATATGTACCATAATACAAAATTTTAAAAAATGCACTTCAGTATGGATTTTTTTTTTCATTACAATGAAAAACTTCTGTGAAAGAATATAAAAACTATTAAATTCAAATTTAGTTTCACTTTCTCTTTCTTTTTGCTGTTCTGATCTTTTTAAACAGTGAAAATATACATTGTTTTTCCTAGTGATATAAAACTTTTATTTTTAGATACCATATTTAATCATCATTACAATGAAAAAATCAAGAAAATCTTTGAGCTTGGAAACCAATGTGGATATTTTACATAGACAGGAACCAACCAATTTTTTCCCCATAGACTGCCATTATAAATACGTATTCTGTATACAATATTCTTGCTTAATGATGAGTTTTGGAGGACCAATTGCCATCACTAAGCGGGGTAAAGGTGTATAATTAATTATCTAATAAAAAAATAAAAAACTAGCATTTATAGGTAAATACTGCTCTTGAAATTAAAAATCATAATGAGTTAAGTTATCATGTAATACTGGAATGCCATAGGAATAAAAATATGGCTGGCACTTATTGATTACAAATATTTCTTTACCATGTGATCCATTGCTAACTGCTTATAGTTATAATAAAAAGTGGTAAAATGGATTATTAGCCTAATAAGATGCAATCTTTAGTCATCATAACTAAGAAGTGGGAATGGAGTGAATAATAACCAAATAGTCGTAAGCTGACCAGTGCAGAAATGTTTTAATGGTAATACCGTATGATAAAGGTTGGTCAATATATAAGAGATAAGCAAATTGTTATATTATGAACACTTAACAGAGGTAGATTATATCATGATCGGTACATTATGGATGCCCAACTGGAATTGATGACATCAAGTTTTTATTATTCAAAAAAATCAAAATGTTTAATTAAATTTATGATTATCATTTAGAATAATATTGTAAAATTATTATAGTCCTGAAACATGAATCAGAATGTTATAAAGTATAAATTAAACCACACACATAAATATTTGCTGCATGAAATAAGAAAGAATGGGTTATTACTTTCATTAAAAAAATAAGAAGAATAAAATAGATCTTCATCAATAAATTGAGAATAGATAAAACAGGTTGTGAGGGTTATAAAATAAGCAGGAAATTTGTGAGAAGATGTCTAAAAGGGTAAATGCTGTTTCTAGTTGATTATATTAGCACTATAATTTTTCCATGACAGTTTAAAAGTACATAATTATTGCAATATTTTAAGGAGTGATTATTTGAAATTATATCAAAGAAATATAGGATCTAAATAGGAATAAAATTTTTGTTTATCTCATATTGTAAGAATACATTTAAACCGACCATACAACATTACCAGCAACTATCATTAAAAACCCATTATATATTAGTAATTTTGTATAAAATTGCCAGTTAAAATATATTCTTGACAATACTAATTTAAAGGCAAGCATGCAAAAATCTTGAAAAACAAAAGAAAGAAATCATTAACTTTAAACTATTGTGTGTGTGTGTGTTAAACCAACATAAAATTCTATAAAGATCAAAATGATGGCAACAATGAATTTAAAAGTGTAAACTTGGAACTTATGCATCAATAAATAAAACATAAGACAATATAGAGCAATATGGTCGGTTAAGAAAAAAGGAAGGCAAATAAATTATGCTGTCAAGAAAATTTACTTTTAAATGCCCAAAATTAATTTATTTGTCATCTTATCTATCCTCAATATTAAAGTTCATAAGCCATTATAATGCAATTTGAGGAAAATGATTAAAGAGCTCACCTTAATTCCATAAAGCTTATATTTTTAACCTAAGTTATAAGCTAGAAAAGAATAAATCATGCATGGCTAGGAAGTGAGAAAACATTGTGGGGATGGAACTACTCATCATTTAATTGTGAATTGTATTGCTGATATGATTATTATTTAAAATTAACGTCCATGACACCCATGCTAGCAAAAAGATTTACAATGCACTGCAGCCAAATTGAAAAATAATCTCAGCACAGGAGGGATAGTTTATAAAAGAAGTCACCACCATGAAGATCCAAATGGTGACCAAATATCATCAGATAAACTACCATTCAGTTAATGCAAAGGAACATTCCTAAAGGGCAAGATACTTTGACGTTCTCCAGCATGAACTATAATATTTTGAACTGGCCAGACTACACTGGATTAATATGTCATATTATGTTTTATAATTTTTCTTTTATTTTGTTTGTTAAATTTATTTATTTCTTTTGAAACAGAGTCAATTCATCCAATCATCAATTAATCTACAGGGAAGAGGAATCATCAATTATAATATTATTTTTTCATTTAATAATCAAATATAGGTGTAGACTCCTGAGCTTGCTTATTAATAGACCAAGTAATCTACTGACTTGAAAGGTGAGACTTTGTTCTATATAATACTAAGCACTCACACTTAGATATAATTATAGTATTTGATGTTCATGTTTGTGTTTAATTAACTTAATTATTAATTATTTGTTATTCGGAATGAATAATAAAATGCTTGAATAATTGATATGTTCTATCAGATATGTCACCAGAATAGGAGGGGCTCAGAATATAAAAGCAACCTTCAACAAATTGTAAAATAAGATAGATGGATCGAAAATTAGTTATCAAATGATGACAGAAAGTTTAGTTAGCAAAGAGTTAAATGTTAAAATATAGTTTTTAAATCTTATTCAATGTAAATTTGAAATTATCAAATTGGAATGGGGATTGACTAACCTTTGTAGGGATCAAAGGCATGGGTTAGTAAATAATTAAGGAATACAAATGAAGGATTATCATGCTTATACAATTATTAAATTAAGCAAATGCATTATTTTTGATATAAAACAATCATGAATGGAAACCATCATCAAAATTAATTTGTTAAACATTGAATATTAAATTAAATTGGTTGTTTTTCATTTTATTTGTCTATTTTCTGATTAATCACATAATTTGCATATCTAATGCATGTGTCAGTCAAACCTTGAAATGGAGTACATGAACATACTCCCTGAGTTTGAACTCTGTGGCATAACAAGGATCAAGAAGAGGTGAAGTAATTGAAGTTATGCAAGTGTGAATTCCATCCCATTCAACCAGTAATCATCATGGTATCACTTCATAAAACTTAGGTAAATCTCATCAGATAACTGACTTACCCTATCAGGTTTAATTCCTTACCTTGAAAACCCAATAGGTGACCATAGTTAAATACACCTATCAAGTAGAATAGTTCATCCCATTATATATACTGCCAAATCTATGGGACTCTTAAATAAGAGCATGGCAGTATCCCAACACATATGGCATGTCTAATCATGGCACATAAAACATGGTCCATCCCATTACATATGGCATCCAATGATTGGGGTACTTTGTTCTCCTATTGCACATCTCCAATAAAGTACTATATATATATATATATAATTAGAATAAGTGATCAAGTACTATATATATATATATATAATTAGAATAAGTGATCACTAGTTCCAAAGTTATAAAATGAATCAACATGGCAATAAACCAGCAGAGCAATGGGAAGAGTTGGCAGAGGTTGTGGATAAGCCTGGCAAAGAAAAAGTACTTGCACTGGATATATTTTTAAAAACCTTACAAAAAATACAACAAAAGAATGAATTTGCATTAAAAGAAATGCAACAAAAGTGAAAAAAAAACAAAAAGAATATAGTAAAATATTAAAAGAAATGCAGAAAACAAAACAAAAATCTTAAAAGATTACAAGAAGAAAAAAAGTTTAAAAAAGGGAGTTGAGAAATCAAGCAATACACGAAGAAGAAAAAAGATGAACCAAGGGTGTAAAAACCATGAACTTGGTTAAAAAAAATGATGAGATTTTCATTCTGAATGAGTATTTGAAGGAGAAGATGAATAAAAAAAAGCCAATAATCATTCTTGATATTGTGAGAAACAAAGATGAATAAGAGCAAATAAAACAATGAAAATTAAATGAAACCAGTCAAAGAAAAATTAGAGAGCAATGAAGAAAAGTTAGTAATCATAAAACAAATAGTAAAAGAAAATATAGAAAATAAATCAAAGCTGGGATATATTCAAAAGTAAATCTTGATAGAGTCTATACAAAAGAGGATAAGTAAAGATATCCAATGTAGGCTGATTAATGCAATGGAGAATAGTATCTTACAGCCTAGATTCACCATAGGTCACAAAATTTTTATTGATATAGTTCATGTCAAGATTTATGATTTCAATGTAGTAGTAGTAGTTAATCAGAGGACTTAACTACGAATATCAATATCAATGTTATTTGTTACATATAGGAAAAGAGAGAGTAGATACCAGCCAAGAGAAAACCAGATTAAAAATAGTCTTGAATTATGTGAGAAAAATAAATGATTTATTGTTGAAGACTCTGGATATGTCCTGAGATATATACTTTTGTACAAACTTTTATAATATTAAAAAAAGAACATTTTTTGTGTGTAACTAGACATTAGACAGACTCTGACTATTATAACTACTAAGCAAATAAATTAAGGGGCCATACAATATTTGAAATTTTGAAGTTAGTTAAAAGTGAATATATAAGCTCATTATGATGAATTGAGAGTGTGTGGAGAATTGGTGTGTGTTGATTTTTTTAGAGATGATGGAGAGCTCAGGATTGTAATGTGTTGGTGTGCATTGTTAGGATGTCTAAATATTATACAAACAGAATTTTTGTATTTGGATGATCGTGTACAATTTGTTTTTAAAATAATATTGTGAGAATTTTAAGGCACGAGTTGAGATATCTTAGGCCAATGCTATCTGCTGAGAGCAGCATTTTGTTTTTGATAAAGGACAATCTTCCATTTTAGATAGTTTCACATTTTACATAGTTAGTAGAGGAATTCCTAACTTTTTCTTATTGTTCATATGTAATAGATGCCTCTGGTTTACTAACAAATGTTTTCTATATGATTATTCTATAATATTGGGCTCTCACTGTAGAAGCATTTTGGATATTTTCAGGAGTGTAAATCTGCATGTTTCAATCATGAGTTTGATAATGAATCTGAAGGTTAAGATACATTAATTTTGGAGCACTCCACATTTCATCAAGAACAGATTTACAACTGCAAGAGAGTGAGTAAATAGGAAAATAGATTGTTTTAAAAAAAGATTATATGTTTAGAGGTCATATTTTGTGGGGAAAATGAATGCAAAATAGATTAGACCCTATAACCATTTTTATTTACTTTTGGTGAGAGAGTAGATACCAGAGCATTGTGGTACATGGATGTAAACCGTTCAATGTTTATTTCGCTAAAAAGAGGACTTTTCTGTAATAAAAATTAAAAAAAAATTTCAAATTGTATTTTTTCTTGTATTTCTTGTGTTTAATTAGTAGGTTTCAATGATATAAAATATATATAAAGTCCTGTGTGGTTCTATATAATGCAAATAAAGTGTTCAGGCTTATTAAAGTTTAAAAAAGAAAGGAAAAACACAAAATAATAACTTTGTAACAATTTTTTTAAGTTAAATATTTAATAGAAAACAAATTTCTTTTGTTGTAAGTGATCTTTGTAATTAGCAAAACAAATCTACAAATCTAGTAATTAGGTTTGTTTGTAAATAATAAAATTAGATTAATTAAAAACCAAAAATAAAGATAAGCAAAAATTTTGTTAATTAGGTTTGTGTGGATCTAGTCATGTTTTCAGAAATTATTGACTATAAAATAAGAGAGTTCACTGTTTTTTCTCATTATGCAGTCATCTACCTTGAAGTACCACTATTGTAAATTGCTTTTAATTATTGAATCTAAAGTACCAGCTCGCTGGTAATATATAGAAATGGAAAATAACAATTTTTATAATAGAAGAACTAACATGAAGGGCTAAAACCCAACTTTTATAAATGCTTGCCACATTTGTTTTCCAGAGATGGCTGCTGATTGCTTAGAATGTCCTTGCCTGCTTAATGTGTGATAGTTTGCTGAGAGATGAGAGAAAGAAATTCATGTTAAGAAATAATCTCACAGCCAATGTTTTCTAGGAGACCAGACAAGTAAACCAATAGGGAAAGACTACATATAAACTTAGAAGTCCTTATTGTAATTATGACAAGTATGTAATGACCTTGAATATATGTGCACACAGATACCATTATCTACATATCAACATATCCACATATCTACTATTTTAGAGGAAAGAAAACATACATAATAAAAACTATGAACTTAAGTGATTTTTAAACCAGAGGTGAGATTATGCTAGTTTTGTTTACTGTATAAAGTGTGATATTTGATATACTTTTGTAACTATTATTATTAAATTATTAATTTTATTATAATCTCCATCTTCTTATTCCTAGCAGCCTCTCAAAATATTCATAACATACTATACATATGTGCATATATAGTTTATATGTAACTAATTATGTAACAGAAAATTGAAAGCTACCATTTATGAGTAAATACCAGTCTTGAAATTAAGAATCATGACAAAAGTGAAGTCATCACATGGTACTGGAATGTCATAGGAATAATAATATGACTGGCACTCATTAATTATAAATATTTCTTTGCCATGCAATTCACTGGCTAATCGCTGATATAGTTATAATAAAAAGATAATTAAGCTCAATAAAATTGTACATAGTGGTAAAATAGATTATTAGTCTAATAAGTTGTACCTTTGGTCATCATAACTAAGTAATGTGGAATGGTAAACAACCAAATATCCATAAGCCAACATGTACAGAAATAATTTGATAGTAATACCTTATGTTAATAGTAGATTGTTGCATTATAGATGTCCAAGTGAGGCAGGTCAGTACAATTCATTGATAATTTTATACATATTGTTTTATATAATTATTTTTTCTTAATACTTAAACTTGTAGACAAATTTAAATTTCTGTTTTTTTTAACACACTATTAAATGAATTAATTTCAATATTAGATGCTAAAAGTATCGGATATGATCTACCTTGCATTAATCAATGGTCTTATCACTCTATTCACAGGCAGTAATAAATAGCTAATATCCATTTTTAAAAATTCTATGTTATTATTGTGCTTATTTTTAATATTATGTAGATATTGAAAGATTGAAGTGTGGTATTTTGAAATATTTGTATTATTTATGTTAACCATTTAATAAAATTTTAAAAAAAACTTGATTAGCCTTAGTTTGAGTTATCTTGTATGAAGCAATGCTAGGTGCATATGTGTACTATCCATTGATGGAGGTACCATCCACATACTAAAGTAGATAAGAATAAAATAATCAATAGATTTAGTACTTTTTATTAAAAAAAAAGCAAGAACATGAAAATAATACAACCTGATTGAAAACATGACAATAACATAATTTATTTAGAGAACAAATTGGAAAATAATATTTTTAGCAAAAATTCAGTGATTTAAAAATAAATATTTTCAATAAGTACGATCAACCACAAATACTCCATGAGAAATTTTATTAGTGATCAAGGCAAAGAAAAAAAACAACCACTGTGTATCTTGAGGGTATATATATGCCAGCCGAGCTACATTCAAATAAATAAACAACACAAAATTAATATGAGTTTATTATATAATATGTATATATTGTACCGGTCGGTTTCGTTTGTTCATATAACAAGATCTAGCATCTAGGCAAAAGTACCTCGAATCCAATCCTGTGCAAGATACATAAGTCAGGAACATTCATGAACTCTGCCCTATTTGCCTATTTTCCAGATCTACCCACTTATGAGCAACAATTCCAATGATACTGATCTAATTTATTCCTACCCCGCCGGCATCACAAAGTCGTGACACAAAAAGACTCTTATTCGAACTTGGTTCATGTCTAGAATATTATAATTAGCGATTTTCGATCATCTAGTAAGTGAAACCTTTTTATATTACATCAAAATTATTTCTATTCAATGAATGAAACAATGACTTAAATATTTAGAAAGATATAAAATTTATTAAATCAACTTGGAGTATATATGATTGCAAACGTTATTGGTGTTACAATGTCAATAAAATGGGTGTTTATCTCCCTTGGACAACATTAACCTCTCTTACAATACGATACAATGAACATATTTAATCATCAATAACAAATAATTCATGGCTTTATTCTAGTGCGGCTATTTATATGTCAATAATTTATCGATTGACTGGGATACATAAGATTTTTAATAATAGCGCTAGACTACGGTACCCGAAGTTATTTGAGTCCACCAGTAATAAGAACAACAGCATTCATACCAATATGTAAGTTTATTCAGTTGGATGATAAGGGTAATTTTATTTAATTAATATTTGCATTTTGCTATATAAGAACGTGTGTGGGAAGCTAATTTGGGAAATAATAATAATGGCAGAAGTGTCGTATCTGAAAGTGCGAATGAAATATATATTAAAAAAATGGTAATCCATTTAGTATAATCATAACAGTACGGTTTAGGAGAATTAATAGGCTTTTAACAAAAACGAAATATGGGAGAGCGGTACGTGTATGAGGGCAATGGAACGATCTATTCTAAGATCTAAGAAGACGCTTCAACTCACCGTTAAAGAAATGCGACTCTCTGCAAACGTCGGCAGGGTCGGGTCATAAACAACAAGAAGGCGCTTTATTGAATTGCCATAGGCTGGACTTTTGCCAGAGCGAACCCTATGCAATAATATCTCGCGCTGAAGAAATCCAAAGAGGTTTGCCAAACCTTGTTCTTGGGATTGGAAGTAAAAAATGAATGAAGCACAAAGATATATATATCACGAAAGGCCGGTATACACGTAACGCTTGCATTAATATAAATATATAGATATTTAGCTAAGGAATAAATAATTATCACCTATCTTTATTAATAAAAAACCCTCGTACCGGTATGATTTGATTACTACGTGGATATGGAAGAATTACAGTTAATGCTAATATAATATAGCTCATAGAATTAAACGATCCCCCCCTTATGTATTATTTTAAACTACACGTAAACTTTCCACAACGTATAAATATAAATCTTTGGTTTTGAATGCTTTAATAAATAAATACTTTTCATATTATTAAATATATATATAGTCGGTGGTGGCTATTGATTTCAATAAAGTAATATTAATTTTACTCATATAAATCTATTTGCAGATTTTTAGAAGTTAGCGCTATTATTTAATTAACCAAATAAACACATTTCTAAGAAAATAGATTTTTACTTAGTTTTAGAAAATAACACTGTATACTAATTATCAAATTCTGATTTTATTTCCCCAGACTGGCAGGCACCCGCTATACTAAGAATAACAAATTTGTTTTTAAAACTACTAGGTTAATTACCCTCTGAAAAGTAAGGAGGGTTTTCTTTTATTAAAAGAGATAGCGTAAGCATTTGCGATTCTGGGGGAAAATTATCGACATATAATTTAGTATCTGAAAGTATAAAACATAATAATGAGAATAAAATATTGCCGCATAGACATGACATTAAGAACTAATAATTATTCAGGAGAGGTTTAATGTAGGAGAGATTACAGCTAAGTTATATATAGAGAGAACAAGGTACAATTAACAAAAAGGTAAGAACTTTACAAATTAATTCATAACTAATATTAAATTTTACAAATGAAAGATTTACAAAATGTTTAAAGAAATAGATAGGTGAAAGTTAAAATTATTCACGGTAACTTTAAGAGTCTAGCAGCATTTGAAATGATTACCTCTGTAAAACATGGCGGTTCTTTTGATGATTTCAATTCCCGCGGAGACTAGATCTAGTTTGTCAAACATAGTTATTCAGGCAGGTAGTAATTTTATGATTTAACGAACAGGCATATCAGTATAGTCTATGAGTATCGGGATCCATGGGCACAGATTGCAGGGAAGGCCATCTCGAATGGCGAGAAAGGCGATTTAGATTTACTCAGTACACATTGAAATTAACGAACGCAAATTTTCTTGGTGACTGCTCTCCTTGACTGTCCTAGTTACTCTCTAAATTAATTCGTAATTAATTCCATGCCTCGGTATTTTTGGAATCCCTTTCTGATTGGTCATTGCAATCTAATTTCCAAAAGAATTCGTATACAAGCTTTTACCTATTGTGATGGAAGATGCCATTGTTAGATAAGTATTCAAACTTTAATTAATTTTGATAAAAGGAAATGTTTGTAACAAAAGTAAATCAATTAAGTTTAGTTTCTACTTTTGATTTTAGAGAAACTTTTAATTAAAGTTATGTTAGAATATTATACAAGATTACGCTTCTCATCTTTAACTAAATTTGATTAATTACAATCGCATCTTCCATATTGGATTTAAAAGAAAAGTATAGTTTAATGGCAAAAATAATTTAAAAACACAATTTTATAAAATTACATATAACGAACTTTTCCACTAAATATTTGCTCAGTACTTTTGTCTCTACAATATCTATAGATATCTGAGCTGCAATTAACAAACAATTACTATAACTTTTATAAAATAAATAAATACAGAAACTATAATATATTTTGATATTATAAGTCCGTGATAATTAATTCCCCATTCCCTATTGCGTATACGAATTTTCAGATGCTACATTTATTAATTTTATTTTGCATGTTTAAATTCAGATATTTATGCCAATATCTTCGTTAATAAATATGTTAGTTAATAATACTCAAACAAAAAGGATACAAACAAATGTGTTAGTGAGTGGAATATATATGCAAGAATCGGGTTTGAATTTAGGTTGGTAGCGGAAGATTGGAAGTGGGCTGTGAAGCGCAATCTGAATCTCAGATTCCGCTTCATTTTCCCGGACTTACAATTGATAAAAAAAATGTAAAAAAAAAAGATCTTACTTGCTGTTCCGGTGACAAAAGAACAACCTGGTTTGAAAGGAGTACGTAATTTATTTGTATATAAAAAAAAAATTATCAAACTAATGCTAGCCCCATTTTGTTCTTTGCTGCTATATGCTAAAAAAAAAATCTTGACCTATCTATCATTGAGTGCAAAACTATATTCATATTTTCCTTTTTTAAAAACGTGGTTCAAATTCCTTATCTATCCGTCTGTGATTTATTGTTCTGTCTTACTTTCCCCGATCAGGAGGTTCAAATGGCTTTTTATTGAGGGTTTGGTCACCCCGCCAGAAGTTAGGTTGATCATGAGAGGTTGCTTGGTTTCTAGCTGGCTCAACTTTCCGTATTCTTTCATGAGGTTCTTTGTTGATGGGCGTGTAGTCAATTGTGGTGAGGAATTGTGCCATTTCCTCAATTCTCCTTATTCGGCATCCTACCATCATTTGTTGTATGTATGGTGGCATATTTTGTTGTATTGCACGGATAATCTGGGTCTCTGTAAATGGGAATGCCATCAGAGACCGGAGACGTGCCACTTGCCTCAAAAAAAACTGTGTGTGTGTTTCCTTGTTGGCCGATCCATACATTTCTTTTAAAACCGAATGATAAATGCCGTCCTGGCGCTCCTCGCTCCAGAAGGTCCTTAACAGAGCTGCTGCATACTGTTCAAAATTCAGTGGCTTGTCTTCATGGCTTTCCCACCATGATTTTGCATATCCATTGAGATAGTGAATTGCCAAAGCTACTTGATCCGGTGCTGAGATCTGTTGGAATCGAAACAATTCTTGAAGACTTTCAATATGCGCTTTCGGATTTTCTCCAGCATCACCTTTGAATGATTTTCACTTGGATGAACTTTGCCAGGTAGGCCTGTGCATTCGAGTTCTGTCCTATGGGCATAACATCTGATGTCCTATCAACGTGGTGTTCCTGTACTGGTCCTGATGCGTCAGGTTTGAACTCTGAAATTTTCACTGCGCTGCTTTTTAGTTTATCAATTTCACCTCTCAGTTCCTTTAGCTGGTCTTGAAACTCTGTCTGTGTTTCCTGCACATTTAAAATGATCCTCTCTTGTTCTTCATGACACTTCAGTTTATCACCCAAACGTTCATTTATTTGACTTATGGCTATGTGGTGGGCAGCTTCTTGCTGGTCTATCACACTTCGTGTCATCATTAATTCTCCAGTCATTTTGGATACTATAGTTTTAGTTTCTTCTTTATGCTCCTCCAAGAGTCCTTCCAATTCAGTATGAACCTTTTCATAGCCTTTCCTGCAGTCTGCTCGCACCTCATCTATTTGCTTTAATATACTACTGTTCATTTCAGTACACAGTGATGACATCCACTCCTTCATCTCATTATGCTTGGCTTCGAATTTTTTCTCTATGTTAGTGAACATCTCCATCAACAATGTTTGTAGGTTTATATCCTGTTTCTGTGTGGAGCTCTCTACAGATTCCATGGTTACAACTTCCTGATGTTCTTGCTCTGCATCAGTTTTCTCTTCGCTTTCCGCTTCCATCTTTTGGCCATCATCATCGATTACTCTTCCCGACCTGAGCGTCTTTCCCTGACATATCTTCTCTTTATCACTATTCTCCATTCTGCTAAGCTTCAAATATAGATAGATATATGTGTATTTTATTTATATATATTTTATTTATTTAAGACACAAAATGCTCACTTATGGTTTCCTGTTTGTTTTTATTTATTTATGGCCTGATACACCTCTCCCCCATTCTCAACAGTCTCCCCCTTGTTCTGCTCCCCCATACCTGTACCCAATCTATACCTGATTTATTATATTTAGTATTCTACCATGCCTGCCTTTTGCATTATTAACTTCTAGATCCAACATTTACAATATATATATATATATATATATATATATATATATATATATATATATATATATATATATATATGATATATATATATATATATATATATATATATATATATGTTCAAATATCATATTGTTACCTAATCTACTCTTGTGCATTCTTCAGTGTTTTTGCTGGGTCTTTAAGTTTGGTTGTTCCTTTGCACCTGAAACATACTTAAAATTGTATTACTTCATATTAAAATTATCAACATTTGCATTACATAGTTGAGTACATTACATAGTTGAGTACATAGTTGAGTACAATAGTTGAGTACAAATAATGCTCTCTATATAACTTGTTAAATTTTGGAATCATTGTTTCTAATAATATTTTTTTTATTCAATCTACCACCTGATGACAAAATTTATAATGGTATTACTACCGGGCGCCAGTCAAGAGGAGTAGATTGTTACAACACTTTTACTAGATGATTGTCCATTTTTATAAACACATATTTTTATTTATGACAGCTGTACAGCAGTTCAGATGTATAATATCATAAAGTAATTAAAGATGTCATTACTATTTGAAGCACATATTTTTTTTTCTTTACATACTATGGGTGTGAAAGTATTTAAAAGCTGCCACTACTTTTCTTTCACCACCCCAAGAAAGTGTACATATTTATTTAAAACATTATTTATGGAAGCAGAACAAAATATCACATACTATGGGTGTGAAAGTATTTAAAAGCTGCCACTACTTTTCTTTCACCACCCCAAGAAAGTGTACATATTTATTTAAAACATTATTTATGGAAGCAGAACAAAATATCACATACTATGGGTGTGAAAGTATTTAAAAGCTGCCACTACTTTTCTTTCACCACCCCAAGAAAGTGTACATATATATTTACAACATTATTTATGGAAGAAGAACAAAATATCACATATATCCTGAATCTTGTTTATGGGAAAAAAAAATCTACATATATGATTGACATTATTGGGAAAATCATATACATATTAGTAATGACTTATACCTAGTGTGTATAATATTTAAAAAGAACATCATCTGAACTGGGTGTACAAACCAAGAAAAAAAATTTTACACATATATTTTCATTATTTAGAGAATAAACATCATATATAGTATTGAAACAGTAAGATTCGTATTCGAATCTTAAGTTTCACCTTTTTCTGTCTTCTCTCACTGACCGGTCTATCCCGCCCCAAATTTAAACTTTTGATATCGAGTTGTGTGTGTAACAATATTAAAAATGTATAAATATATGTAGAATTCAACATAAACACGCACACATTTCGATCTCAAATTAAAGGCAATCAAGTAATATAATTTAGATTTCTTTAGCTAAATAAATCTTGTGTAATATTAATCATTTATATTGAATTTATAAAGTTCGTGTTTATTGCTTAGTTTGAATTTCATTAAATAATAATTCTAACAAAATCTGATGCAATAATTAATTAAAGTTAAAATAATTTTATTCCCTTTTGTCTTTGAAAATTTAAAAGCATCGGTCAGTGATAGATAATAAATTAATTAAAGAAAAATTCCAAAAAAAAAATGTAATTAACGAATGTAAAATGCAAACAATAGAACAGCAGATTTCTTTCTAATTAAAATCAGTAAAAGCATTGATTATCCTGAGGGCAAGATAAAGAAAACCTAAAATATCTCAACAAAAAAAAATTAAAAGATCAAGATAAAAAAAGGAGGCCATCTTGGACTTGCTGGAGACTTGCACTTGAATTTTAGCTTTGCTCTCGAGTGGAGAGCCTAAAAATATCTTAAAGTAAATTGATACTGCAAGGTATGACCGAGTAAGCACCGAGATTATTCTCCATCGGGAGATGGCCCACTGTATGCCGACCTTCACCTTGCCCATCGTAAGAACACCATAATGATCTGCTGCCTGAAACAAACAAGAAAGCCGCTGCTGTTAAAATCATGAAATGCCAAAGACAAGAAAGAAAACTTCTAATCACGAACAATCTGCTATTAAACTCATGGAAGAGAACCTCTTATAAAACAGGTACCTGTGTGTATATTCCCAATTATAGAGTACTCTAGTAATAATAAGCTATAGCTCACCTCCTATTATTTGTCTAACTTCTAAATGTTAAAAGTGTAATTTTATAAACTAAAATTTGAGAATTAATGTAATCTGTAAATTTCTCGCATAATCTAGCTTACCTCCATCTATCCTTCTTAAGTGTGTGTTTCTCAAATCTGCATTTATTTATAATGATTATTGAAATATTACTTTCTCATGATTGTCTTAGTTTTAAAGCTAAATCTATAATTGCTCGGTCCGTGAATGCGTGTCAAATTGTCATTAATATTTGATTTTATAAATAACTTAACTTTCACATAAATCGACACGCATTCACGTAATCAGTTATTGTAATGCAGGTCTACAACATCGTAATGGCTGGCATACTCGCTGTAATAAGTCCCCTTTTAGATATTTTTTTTTATTATTAAGTTTTAATGAATAATTACGGAAATTTCATTTCTTTGAGAGTCACCAATTTTCTTTCAGTCAATGTTGATAATGGGAGGCCGAGTTTGAAATCTAGTTAAATATTACCATAATCTTTTAGATCTTATACATGTGTTACGTTTTGAAGCCACGATGGCCCATTCCACGCCGTGAATACTCCGGATTCTATAGGGTTGAATCAAACCCAGTCGTCCTACACAAGTGGACATGATAATGTTCCCGTAGGGCTTGACGACCGTCACGCAGCCAGCTGGCAAATTGCGACACGGACCGCTTGTCCCTGGTTATGCTCATGTGACACCTTACCTCTTCGGGTCGAGGCAGAGACCAACCCGAAACCCTTATAAACTTATTCACGGCATTGCAGTTTCAGTGCTGCCATTTTATATCGTCCTTCTAAAGCGTACCACGTGTTCCTTTATTTAGTTTATCATTCTCTATATCACTCCGCCTCGGCATTATCTTCATCATCCACTCTCAAATAAATGTTTGCCCTTAGTCGTAAAATAAATATTTTTATTAAATAAATGTATGTCCGCCGCTACTGATGACTCTTGCAGTGCAAAGTATAAATTCCCTACAGCACGTATTAGAAATACTCCCTCGAGAACCTTAGGTAGCTAGATTATGCCTTCATATAAATGAATGCTCCTTATAAATAAATGTATTTTATATATAATAAAATTGTCAATTAGCTATTGAAACTCTGAATATAAAATATGATTAATAACATTAATAATGTTTTTTTTATTAAATACGTAAATAAATAATTTTAACTATACGTCTGTAGTTAAGTTTTCATTTATTCGATGCCCATTATATATATTTCCTCGATTATATATGTGAATTAATATTCGTTTGATTGTTGGCCAACTCGGAAACAAAACCATGAATCTCGTGCATCTCCCTGACCACCGTGCCTAAAGAAGTGTTTACTTATGTCGCATCAGAGGCGTTGTTCCGTAGATTGTAGTGTGGAACCGATAAACTATGTTCGAACTCGGTACCATGGGTGGCTTCGCTACTCGATGGTGCTGCTGTTCTGTGTGGTGGTCGAATTCTGCACTATGTTAACGAGATACACGTGTTTTGACTGTTACATAGTTAAATTTTTTTTTTAGCGTTTGGCGCTTTCCAACGTGAGGCTTCGAGTATAAAACCCATAGATACCCTGAGCAAAAATAACGCAGATAAATTTCTTTAGCGTTCGTTGCCGAGTTGGCTAATTGTTTTATATATATAAGAGTTTGTTTTGGATAAAAATGAAAATAATAAAAATAAATCGAGTGAAATAATGTGGGTCGAGTGAGTGAAAGGAAGGCAGGCGTAATAACAAATTTAGGGAAAGCAGGGATGTGTGTGTAATTTAAGAAGGAACGAAAATACTCGGATCTAATGAAATGTTTTTTTATATATATGTCGGAAAAAAAAAAGTAATATCGCGCTAAATGAAAAGCAGATAGCATTGAATTTTTTCTTATTAAAGCACCATTATATATATATCAGAGACAGCAGAAGCTTGTTATGTTTTAACAATAAAATTTTAGTTAAAGAACAAATATATGTATTATGACAGCAGTGGCTTATACGCGTTACTAATAGTTCGTTATGATATATATGTTAAGTATATTAAAGGCAGCAATGTAGAGTAGGAGAGGGCAATGAAAGAGTATTATAGGGCCAAGATACCGGTGGGGAATAGTTAAATGCTACTAGTGTAAAATAAATAAATAAATAGTAAGAAAATGGATAAGAAAATGGAGGAAATAATCAGACGGAGTATGCAAGAAATGAAGAAAATGTATGAGGAGGAAATGAGAAAAAGAAGCGATGAAGAATCAAAAAGGAGACAGGAAGAGGAGGAGAGAAGAATTAGGGAGCATCAGAAAATTGATAGGGATATGTTGATATATCTTGAAAGGATCAAAGAACATTATGGAGTATCCCCAGTTAGTAAAAAAGAAGAAATTAAAGATATGGAAAAGGAAAGGAAGTCAGAGAGATCAGACCAACCTATAATAGTAGAAGTGCAAGCAGGTAATGTAGTAAAAATAGAGTATGATGAGCAAAGAGACCTCATTCCAGCCGATGAAAGCCCACAAGAACCGGAGAAGGAAGTTAGCGTTAAAGAAGAGACAAAGATGGACGGAGACAAAATTATAGGACCGAAAGTCATGGAAGAAAACATGAAAACGGACAGTGGATACCAAAGCCACTTAACAAAGATGGCCCACATCAAAATATTTAGAGGGGAAATAAGAAAAAAACCTCAAACCCACCTTGAGAGCCTACAGAGGTTCTTAAAATTTCATAAAACAGGGCCAGATGAACAGATTGCTATAGCTAATTACCATCTGCAAGGTTCTGCCAAAAACTGGTGGAATATGGGGACATGGAAATTTAGAACGACCCAGCGTAGCATGCCGCTAACCATCCAACCATTAATGATAGGCATTCACATAAAAGATATAGGAGACATGATTAAATTTCTCACTGTCTTGGATTTGAACCAGTGGGCCAAAGAACCACCTGATCGAGGACAAAGATTAGAAAACCCAAGGACGCAGTCGTCAACGACAAGAGATATATATTATCCACCTGACCCGGGATTATAACAATATTGGAGCATTTCGGACGGCCATTCCGTGTATAAAATTTAGTAAAACGAACTTGATAAATATTGGTTGAATGGAAATTATATTGGTCAAATAGGGCTTTATATAGAAATTTTGTTATGTATATTTAATTATTATTATTCTTTAAAAATTTTTTTATATATATTATGTTAATTAATATTAGTCTAAGAATTTTTTTTTATATATATAAAATCAGTTTAACTAATAGTATTATAATGATTGCTAACCAGACACGGCCAAATTAGGTCATTTTAAAATTAAAGTTTAAATTCTAGATCCGGGTATATAAATTGTTCGTTACTTCATGTAATCTCTGCTTTCTATA
The DNA here is from genome assembly GCA_028023455.1 of Epiperipatus broadwayi. NCBI lineage: Eukaryota > Metazoa > Onychophora > Udeonychophora > Euonychophora > Peripatidae > Epiperipatus > Epiperipatus broadwayi. Next base: position 55,012 of record JAQFVV010000612.1, read on the forward strand.
TTTATATGTATCTGTAAAAAAAAAAAATAATAATAATAATAATAATTCTTTCGTATTTAAATTATGTAATGTAAATTTTTTTTCCCCTTTCTTGCCTCCTTTGTTCTTCCTTAATTGTTCACGGGAAGTACGGGGAAATGAAACAGTAAGATTCGTATTCGAATCTTAAGTTTCACCTTTTTCTGTCGTCTCTCACTGACCGGTCTATCCCACCCAAATTTAAACTTTTGATATCGAGTTGTGTGTGTAACAATATTAAAAATGTATAAATATATGTAGAATTCAACATAAACACGCACACATTTCGATCTCAAATTAAAGGCAATAAATACGGATAAAGTAATATAATTTAGATTTCTTTAGCTAAATAAATCTTGTGTAATATTAATCATTTATATTGAATTTATAAAGTTCGTGTTTATTGCTTAGTTTGAATTTCGTTAAATAATAATTCTAACAAAATCTGATGCAATAATTAATTAAAGTTAAAATAATTTTATTCCCTTTTGTCTTTGAAAATTTAAAAGCATCAGTCAGTGATAGATAATAAATTAATTAAAGAAAAATTCCAAAAAAAAAATGTAATTAACGAATGTAAAACGCAAACAATAGAACAGCAGATTCCTTTCTAATTAAAATCAGTAAAAGCATTGATTATCCTGAGGGCAAGATAAAGAAAACCTAAAATATCTCAACAAAAAAAAATTAAAAGATCAAGATAAAAAAAGGAGGCCATCTTGGACTTGCTGGAGACTTGCACTTGAATTTTAGCTTTGCTCTCGAGTGGAGAGCCTAAAAATATCTTAAAGTAAATTGATACTGCAAGGTATGACCGAGTAAGCACCGAGATTATTCTCCATCGGGAGATGGCCCACTGTATGCCGACCTTCACCTTGCCCATCGTAAGAACACCATAATGATCTGCTGCCTGAAACAAACAAGAAAGCCGCTGCTGTTAAAATCATGAAATGCCAAAGACAAGAAAGAAAACTTCTAATCACGAACAATCTGCTATTAAACTCATGGAAGAGAACCTCTTATAAAACAGGTACCTGTGTGTATATTCCCAATTATAGAGTACTCTAGTAATAATAAGCTATAGCTCACCTCCTATTATTTGTCTAACTTCTAAATGTTAAAAGTGTAATTTTATAAACTAAAATTTGAGAATTAATGTAATCTGTAAATTTCTCGCATAATCTAGCTTACCTCCATCTATCCTTCTTAAGTGTGTGTTTCTCAAATCTGCATTTATTTATAATGATTATTGAAATATTACTTTCTCATGATTGTCTTAGTTTTAAAGCTAAATCTATAATTGCTCGGTCCATGAATGCGTGTCAAATTGTCATTAATATTTGATTTTATAAATAACTTAACTTTCACATAAATCGACACGCATTCACGTAATCAGTTATTGTAATGCAGGTCTACAACATCGTAATGGCTGGCATACTCGCTGTAATAAGTCCCCTTTTAGATATTTTTATTATTATTAAGTTTTAATGAATAATTACGGAAATTTCATTTCTTTGAGAGTCACCAATTTTCTTTCAGTCAACGTTGATAATGGGAGGCCGAGTTTGAAATCTAGTTAAATATTACCATAATCTTTTAGATCTTATACATGTGTTACGTTTTGAAGCCACGATGGCCCATTCCATGCCGTGAATACTCCGGATTCTATAGGGTTGAATCAAACCCAGTCGTCCTACACAAGTGGACATGATAATGTTCCCGTAGGGCTTGACGACCGTCACGCAGCCAGCTGGCAAATTGCGACACGGACCGCTTGTCCCTGGTTATGCTCATGTGACACCTTACCTCTTCGGGTCGAGGCAGAGACCAACCCGAAACCCTTATAAACTTATTCACGGCATTGCAGTTTCAGTGCTGCCATTTTATATCGTCCTTCTAAAGCGTACCACGTGTTCCTTTATTTAGTTTATCATTCTCTATATCACTCCGCCTCGGCATTATCTTCATCATCCACTCTCAAATAAATGTTTGCCCTTAGTCGTAAAATAAATATTTTTATTAAATAAATGTATGTCCGCCGCTACTGATGACTCTTGCAGTGCAAAGTATAAATTCCCTACAGCACGTATTAGAAATACTCCCTCGAGAACCTTAGGTAGCTAGATTACGCCTTCATATAAATGAATGCTCCTTATAAATAAATGTATTTTATATATAATAAAATTGTCAATTAGCTATTGAAACTCTGAATATAAAATATGATTAATAACATTAATAATGTTTTTTTTTATTAAATACGTAAATAAATAATTTTAACTATACGTCTGTAGTTAAGTTTTCATTTGTTCGATGCCCATTATATATATTTCCTCGATTATATATGTTAATTAATATTCGTTTGATTGTTGGCCAACTCGGAAACAAAACCATGAATCTCGTGCATCTCCCTGACCACCGTGCCTAAAGAAGTGTTTACTTATGTCGCATCAGAGGCGTTATTCCGTAGATTGTATTGTGGAACCGATAAACTATGTTCACACTCGGTACCACGGGTGGCTTCGCTACTCGATGGTGCTGCTGTTCTGTGTGGTGGTCGAATTTTGCACTATGTTAACGAGATACACGTGTTTTGACTGTTACAGTATACTAACATCTATTATTCAGGGTTCTGCAGGGTGTAAAAGTAATTAATAGCCCCATGTTGGGCGCCATACCAGGGGAAAAAACCCTGTACCGGTCGGTTTCGTCTGTTCATATAACAAGATCTAGCATCTAGGCAAAAGTACCTCGAATCCAATCCTGTGCAAGATACATAAGTCAGGAACATTCATGAACTCTGCCCTATTTGGCTATTTTCCAGATCTACCCACTTATGAGCAACAATTCCAATGATACTGATCTAATTTATTCCTACCCCGCCGGCATCACAAAGTCGTGACACAAAAAGACTCTTATTCGAACTTGGTTCATGTCTAGAATATTATAATTAGCGATTTTCGATCATCTAGTAAGTGAAACCTTTTTATATTACATCAAAATTATTTCTATTCAATGAATGAAACAATGACTTAAATATTTAGAAAGATATAAAATTTATTAAATCAACTTGGAGTATATATGATTGCAAACGTTATTGGTGTTACAATGTCAATAAAATGGGTGTTTATCTCCCTTGGACAACATTAACCTCCCTTACAATACGATACAATGAACATATTTAATCATCAATAACAAATAATTCATGGCTTTATTCTAGTGCAGCTATTTATATGTCAATAATTTATCGATTGACTGGGATACATAAGATTTTTAATAATAGCGCTAGACTACGGTACCCGAAGTTATTTGAGTCCACCAGTAATAAGAACAACAGCATTCATACCAATACGCAAGTTTATTCAGTTGGATGATAAGGGTAATTTTATTTAATTAATATTTGCATTTTGCTATATAAGAACGTGTGTGGGAAGCTAATTTGGGAAATAATAATAATGGCAGAAGTGTCGTATCTGAAAGTGCGAATGAAATATATATAAAAAAAATGGTAATCCATTTAGTATAATCATAACAGTACGGTTTAGGAGAATTAATAGGCTTTTAACAAAAACGAAATATGGGAGAGCGGTACGTGTATGAGGGCAATGGAACGATCTATTCTAAGATCTAAGAAGACGCTTCAATTCACCGTTAAAGAAATGCGACTCTCTGCAAACGTCGGCAGATCAGGTCATAAACAACAAGAAGGCGCTTTATTGAATTGCCATAGGCTGGACTTTTGCCAGAGCGAACCCTATGCAATAATATCTCGCGCTGAAGAAATCCAAAGAGGTTTGCCAAACCTTGTTCTTGGGATTGGAAGTAAAAAATGAATGAAGCACAAAGATATATATATCACGAAAGGCCGGTATACACGTAACGCTTGCATTAATATAAATATATAGATATTTAGCTAAGGAATAAATAATTATCGCCTATCTTTATTAATAAAAACCCCTCGTACCGGTATGATTTGATTACTACGTGGATATGGAAGAATTACAGTTAATGCTAATATAATATAGCTCATAGAATTAAACGATCCCCCCCTTATGTATTATTTTAAACTACACGTAAACTTTCCACAACGTATAAATATAAATCTTTGGTTTTGAATGCTTTAATAAATAAATACTTTTCATATTATTAAATATATATATAGTCGGTGGTGGCTATTGATTTCAATAAAGTAATATTAATTTTACTCATATAAATCTATTTGCAGATTTTTAGAAGTTAGCGCTATTATTTAATTAACCAAATAAACACATTTCTAAGAAAATAGATTTTTACTTAGTTTTAGAAAATAACACTGTATACTAATTATCAAATTCTGATTTTATTTCCCCAGACTGGCAGGCACCCGCTATACTAAGAATAACAAATTTGTTTTTAAAACTACTAGGTTAATTACCCTCTGAAAAGTAAGGAGGGTTTTCTTTTATTAAAAGAGATAGCGTAAGCATTTGCGATTCTGGGGGAAAATTATCGACATATAATTTAGTATCTGAAAGTATAAAACATAATAATGAGAATAAAATATTGCCGCATAGACGTGACATTAAGAACTACTAATTATTCAGGAGAGGTTTAATGTAGGAGAGATTACAGCTAAGTTATATAGAGAGAGAACAAGGTACAATTAACAAAAAGGTAAAAACTTTACAAATTAATTCATAACTAATATTAAATTTTACAAATGAAAGATTTACAAAATGTTTAAAGAAATAGATAGGTGAAAGTTAAAATTATTCACGGTAACTTTAAGAGTCTAGCAGCATTTGAAATGATTACCTCTGTAAAACATGGCAGTTCTTTTGATGATTTCAATTCCCGTGGAGACTAGATCTAGTTTGTCAAACATAGTTATTCAGGCAGGTAGTAATTTTATGATTTAACGAACAGGCATATCAGTATAGTCTATGAGTATCGGGATCCATGGGCACAGATTGCAGGGAAGGCCATCTCGAATGGCGAGAAAGGCGATTTAGATTTACTCAGTACACATTGAAATTAACGAACGCAAATTTTCTTGGTGACTGCTCTCCTTGACTGTCCTAGTTACTCTCTAAATTAATTCGTAATTAATTCCATGCCTCGGTATTTTTGGAATCCCTTTCTGATTGGTCATTGCAATCTAATTTCCAAAAGAATTCGTATACAAGCTTTTACCTATTGTGATGGAAGATGCCATTGTTAGATAAGTATTCAAACTTTAATAAATGTTTGTAACAAAAGTAAATCAATTAAGTTTAGTTTCTACTTTTGATTTTAGAGAAACTTTTAATTAAAGTTATGTTAGAATATTATACAAGATTACGCTTCTCACCTTTAACTGAATTTGACTAATTACAATCGCATCTTCCATATTGGATTTAAAAGAAAAGTATAGTTTAATGGCAAAAATAATTTAAAAACACAATTTTATAAAATTACATATAACGAACTTTTCCACTAAATATTTGCTCAGTACTTTTGTCTCTACAATATCTATAGATATCTGAGCTGCAATTAACAAACAATTACTATAACTTTTATAAAATAAATAAATACAGAAACTATAATATATTTTGATATTATAAGTCCGTGATAATTAATTCCCCATTCCCTATTGCGTATACGAATTTTCAGATGCTACATTTATTAATTTTATTTTGCATGTTTAAATTCAGATATTTATGCCAATATCTTTGTTAATAAATATGTTAGTTAATAATACTCAAACAAAAAGGATACAAACAAATGTGTTAGTGAGTGGAATATATATGCAAGAATCGGGTTTGAATTTAGGTTGGTAGCGGAAGATTGGAAGTGGGCTGTGAAGCGCAATCTGAATCTCAGATTCCGCTTCAATATATATACTGGTAATAAAACTAAACATTAATCTTTGAGGAGACAATCTCTAATGTAAAATATATTACGCAATGAATAATATTTCTCTGCATGCATTATTTGAAATAATTATAAATCTGCTTCTAATTAAATTTAGTTTGAGTTTTACATATATAAAATTTGCATAAAATATTTTAGATTCAATCCATGCTAATTTCACACAAATTTTTCTAGAGTAAATAATAGAATAATAATGTAAGTGTTGTGCAGTACTTATTTTCTAAAATAAACTTTATTTACAATAATAATGATATATACATATTCTAACCTCCCCCGCGCATTCTCACCCCAAAATATACTGTTTATTACGAATATTACGGGTTCTAGCTCAGTTAACAAATAAATAAATGAAATATTCAGCATTAATTAAAATGATTACTAGCTCTAATTTTTAAAATACAAATGCGGTTCAATTTTTAAAATGAATTAACAAATATTTACTATTTTCATGAGACATGGAGTGACAATACAGGGAACGAGATAGACTACATTGAGCTATTATCCACACGATACTACCTCAATGGCATAAGAACACTATTCCCCCTTTTTTACTATACCAAATAACTAACTCATAGTATTCTTACGACTTTCTGAGCTCTATTCACTACGATTAAAATAATAATCATATCTTAATCTTCTTTATAACAAGAATCTAGCTCAATTAAATAAAATGAAGTAAAATAAAATAAAATCTCAGGTTCATAAATTGTATTCTAACTGATTTAAAATTACGGTAGTAAAATATGAAAAGGGAATTTTATGTCATAATCTACTACACAGCAACTAATAATAATAAAAATAATAATAACAATAATAATATAATATAATCTTATTTCTTCCTAAATGAAATAAATAAATACGTACGTGGTAGTATTTTAATAATCTGACAACAGAATACGTGTGGCAACATTAGCATATAATTTAATGTAATATTGTGGCAACCGACTTATGACCAATAAATAATATAAAATTATGATCTTTTAATTTTAACATACCAATAAATTCTCAAAATTATTATAACACTTTTATGTTTACCTTTTGTGCAAAATTTATATGTCTGTTTCAATTATAAATGTATCGTGATTTCATGCATCCATGTGGAGAAATAACAACTCGGACACAAAAACTTTAAAACAAATTTAAAACAAAGTTTATTAACAACATAAATAAATTAACAATATTTTTACACTATATACATTGGATATCCCTTACTTTCATATCTCAACTTAGTTTATTAGTTTATAAAATGAAATCAAAATATTATTTACTTTTCCTAGTTAAATCTTATTTTTTTAACACTTAAGAAAATACAGTATTATTACTTGATTTATTATTATGGTTAGCTTATTACAAAATGCATTTCTTATATGATTATCACTAACACTTTGCATCCCTAATATTATTAAAATTATATTTTTTTACAAAATTTACATTCGTAGTAAAATTCTACAAAATAACAAATTTTAGTTTTATATTGGTTGTATGGAATCTTACAAAGTCAAAACATTGTTCTACATTCGGTATTAGGTTTTTATTGTTCATTATCCGATGTTTATTAATCCTAATATTCTCATTCAAGCCTTACTTCGGATGATATAATTACAACTATTAATATACCATGCACAAGTATATGTTTATTATACCTTATTGAACTATTTTCTTAATAAATATGCAATACTTATTTTCTAAATATTATTTTAAAAAAAAAATTCATTCAAATTTTATTATCACTTTTAAAATACTTGGTTTAGATTTCTTTTCAAAAATCTTATATTCATTTCTGAATTAATTTTACAATGTATTATATGATTCTTTCTCTCTTTATGATATTTTGGACTTTCAATTTTAAAGTTACACAATTCTATACATTCCAGCAAATAAACTATTCTTACATAAACGATAACATATCTTCAGTTCTATTTTATTCATTATTTCTTTGAAAATATCTTTCTGACCGATGCAGATTCACAAAATAAGGATAGCGAAGATAGATGCATAGGATCAAAATACAACTAGAATATTACTCGTCATATATCTTGACAATCATGGCACAGTGAATTAAAAGACACTATAGAGGAGTGACCTTTACCTGTCTACCAACCTCTATCATAGGAACGATGTTAAAGCTATTTCTTCAGCTTTATTCTAACATCAAAAGTTTAAAGATATGCAAAAACACTGTCCAAACTATATGTGTTCAGTCATAGGGCCTAGTTAACTATACTGAAATCACACAAAACTAAATATGATCCAAATCCTTTATTTTTCCTATTTCTTAAAAAAAAACATCATCTTGGTTTCCTCTCCACTAGTACTTCCAAGTCACTATCCGATCTTATTTCTCAAGATTTTTTCTATACTGTACATCGACAAATACATATCTGCATTACTAACAATAATAAAATTCATTTATTTTAAAACTATTCCACTGTTCTATAAGACAGCTTGCTTACTACTTTCCTCCGTATATTTAGTCATATACAAACTATTTAAATATCTGAATACTTTATCACATGAAAGTTCAAAAGAATCACACAATTGTTCTGTTAAATTATATTATTAATATACTTTAAATAAATTATTGCATGCATATTCCGAATTACTCCTATCTCATTATATGTTAAAAATGTTGTATAAAATGTGTACATATAATTTAAACTTTCACACTTCATTCTTAGGTCAATAGATGATCTAAAAAAAATACATTATGCATTATAAATAACTATTAAAATTACCAAACGACCTTTATCTCCTCGATCGCGTTCCGTAGGCTTCACCATCCATTTGATCCTTGTAGATATAAGATTCACATCCATACACTTTATTTTAAACACTATTTCTATAATTTTATCAAGCTATTATATTTAAATTTTAATATTACTAAATTTATGTTTATATGTTTTCCCTAATCTCACATAACATTTTATATTTTAAAATAAATTAGTAAAAAATATTTCAAACTATATTTACTGTACTTCTTCATCAAATTTTCTTGAAAACCGTTCATATTAAAGCTAAAAAAAAATGTTTATTATTTCTTCTTCAGTCACTTAATGTTCTTCTCCCTACTTGTTCAATTTTAAGGTAAAACAATTATTGCTCTGTTTAATAAATATTCATAGATGACAATCCTTGGTTTTTTATAATATTTAATACAATTATTAATTATGATATCAATTAATCCCGTAAAGAAAACGTCTACATATTCTCTTCTAATATTTTCTGCTAATATTTTCCCCCGTGCGACTTTTACGATGCATCTTCTCAGTACTTTGATTTAAATATTTAGTAAATTTTTCTGTCTCCATGGATCCATTTTCATTAAGTAATTTAAATTTCCATTTTCCTAATCTCTATCTTTATTAAGCGTTTTTATAATGAACACTTTATAATATTTTAATTCTTCTTAGATAAAGTTTTTTTCTTTCCTTTTTTAAAAAAATAATGACTCTTTCCTATCATTATTCGGTAATTTTTCCTTTCTTTTAAAGTTCTGGTAACTATATACTTTGTAATGTTTCCTTTAAAAAGGACAAACATTCTTTCTCTGTTATAACTTTTACATAATTTTTTCTTTATGATATACGTATCTTAATTTTTCCATAGAGAAGAATAAAATAACTTCAGAGTAGCCTTATAAATTTGTGCGTCATAATTTTTCCTGACGGCAAATAACTTCTCTTTTAAGTTTTCCGTATAGCGTCCAAATTATATTCCTCTGAGTTACAATAATAAGTTTCTGGTTGAGCATAAATAAAGCTGTATCAAGGCACTTTACAAATATTTTTCCTTTCTCATAACTTCTATATACTGTTTTCTGTAGTATTTCCATTTTTACTGTAAGGTTTTGGCTAAACTTGAATAAAATATCCTGGTAAGAAAACTTTTAAAATTAGCCCTCCATGTAAAGGCAGTTCAAAATATTATATTTTAAAAAACTTTTAAAATAAATATAAAATTTTAAAATTATATTACTTTTCTAGCTTACGATCTTATACAGCTAAAAAAATATGTTACTCCCTCCTTCACTTACACATTACTTTCTCCCGCTCCGTCTAATTCTTATATTTTGTCTGCTAAAATACCTCCGTTGATTGGTTAATGACTTTTTTAGCGCGAACAAATTTACACATTTTAGTTTTATAATAGATTAAACCTTTTTAAAATAAAGAATTTATGACGTCATGATTTAAAATATTACTTAGAATAGTATTTTTAAACTCAATTATAATTTTATCAAAATCATTTAAACTTTAAAACAATTATTAAAATAACATTTAATATTTCAACTTTTACTTTAACGATCGATAGCAATTATATTTAGTTTTATAATTCACAAACTTTATTATTATATTCTAACAAGCGTGTGTGTGAAGGTATATAATATACAGTCACATGATTACTAACTTTATCAGATGATTTTTTTAATTTACGTCTCGGTCTAAATTACCAAAACTGATATATTTTATAAAAATTTGGAAAATAATTTAAAAATGTAGAACTAAATATAATTCTCACCATCCTAAAGTTTATTTTAAAATATATTAGATTAAATTTGAATATTAATTATAATTATAACATTACATATAGCGTTTATTTAATTTATTAGTTTTAAAATATTACAATTGGATTGTTAATATACTTTTAACTATTTATAGCTGTATTATTTTATATGGCCAGCTTTTACAACCATAAGCAAGGATATAATTAAGCTTTATTTAACTGTTTTCTTTTAAAATAATCCATTACACTTTTATATACCAGGTATTTTCAGCCTTAAATTGTACTATAAGATCTAATCGATCATACAATTATCAATATATTACACAAACGTATTTTAAAATTTAAAATTTTTTAGCAATTGACCATTCTACCTTATTATGACCTATAGATAAGGGCACATAACTTCCCCCTTCGAATAAAAAATTTTAAATTAAACATCTAGTTTAATACCTACTTTATTCATTAATACTCCTCATTTTATTATCTGCTACAACCAAATTCCATCTTATACTACTCAATACAACAGAATACACTGTTTGCTATACAAATTTATATAATATCTGGACACTAAACTCAGACTTTGAACTATTAATACTTATAAAAAATTTTCTACACTTCTGATGGGTATGGGATTAAACTTCTAGCGTTGTATGTCCCTTTTTCACCATCTGGTGTAGTTAATACAAAAGCATTCTCTCCCACTTTTCTAAAAATCTTGTACGGACCTTCATACAATTCTAGAAATTTTCTAAATTGATTTCTTTGTAGGTTGCTAACATGGGGTGTTCTAATAAGAACTAGATCATCAACTTTGAACGGATGTGGTCTATTATGGGCTTGCTTTACCCTCTTAGCACCCATAATATGTAGCTTTACTTTGGCTTGATTTAAGTCATGATTTCTATCTATTGGCTCTCTTATCAAAGGTATAGGTGTTTGAATTAATAACTTTTCATGTTTGCCATAGTGTAGACGGAATGGTGTAAAGCCTGTGGATTCATTGCAAGTACTATTTATATATTTGACAACCTCAGAGAGTTTATGGACCCACTGTTTATGATCATCAGCTACATAAACCCTGAATAATCTACCGAGCTCCCGCATAACACGTTCGCAAGGATTAGACTGCGGATTTCTAATGGAGCTCATAACATGTCTGAGGTGTTGAGTTCGAATCCACTCATTCCATCTACTAGATATAAAAGCAGTTGCATGATCAGTAAGAATTATTTCTGGCTTTCCAACTAATGGAAATTGATACTCAATCATACATTTAATTACATAATGAGCGCTGGTTTTAGGTACTGGGTAGGCTGAGACTAATTTACTAAAAACATCATACGTAACAAGTATAAATTTTTGACGATTGAATGGTGGCAGAGGCCCATAAAAATCGATCGCTAATAATTCATTAGGACGATCTGGAATAATGGGTTGCATGATTCCCACGTAAGATTTACTACAGTGCTTAGATTTTAGACAGATTTTACACGTTTTAATCTTTTTAATTACGCGTTTGTACATTTTATTCCAAAAAAATATCGATTTTAATACATACATAATTTTTGGTGCTCCATAGTGCCCATAGCTACTATGAACATACATAATTAGTTTATCAATCATGGAGTTAGGGACAACTATCCTCCATGATTCTCCCTGATTATAATTTATATTGTACATAAGCAAATTTTGATAAATTTTATATTTATTAAAAATCATTTTAACGCGTTTATTTTTGCTATTTATATTATCATGATTATTTAAGATAGTCATGATCCTATTTAATCTCATATCCTGACTCTGAATCATAGTGAGATTATTATAATCATCAGCTATAGATTCATCCCTAACCAAATCTATGTTACTGATAATAATGTTTTGATTAACAGGATTTTGTGACATTAAACAGATAGGGTGGCGGCTAAGAATATCAGCAGGGATATTCTGTCTCCCTTCAATATAAAGTACTTTATAATTGAATTGTTGGAGATACAAGCTCCACCTAATAAGTCTCTCATTACTGAGGTAGCTTTTATTTAAAAACTCTAAGCTTCTATGGTCGGTCAATACAATCACAGTAGAACCTAGTAAAAATTGCCTTAATTTCTGAAAAGCCCAGACAACAGCTAGGGTTTCCTTTTCAGTAATAGTGTAGTTCAACTCAGCACCTCTTAGATGTCTGCTCAAGAAGTACAATACATGAGGTACCTGATCCTCATCGAGTTGAAATAACACTACACCCAGACCATAGTAACTACTATCTGTTTGCACATAAAATATTTTATTGAAGTCAGGATAACTTAAAATTACGTGTTTTAAAAATTTATCTTTAATCAAATTAAATTCACGGTCATGATCAGGGGTCCACCTCCACCTCTCAATCTTTTTTAGTAATTTAGATAAATATATGGTGTCCTCGGCAAAATTTTTATAGAAGCGGTTGTAATAATTACATAACCCAAAAAAAGATTTCAGCTGTTTTACCGTTTTTGGTATGGGGAAGCGTTGAATAGCTGCTATCTTTTCTGGATGGGGCTGGATGCCATGCTCACTTATTAAGTGTCCCAGAAAAGTAATTTCTTTCGCTGCTATTGAACACTTCTCCAAATTAATTTTTACATTTTTTGCAGTGCATTCACTAAAAAACATTTCTAAATGTTGGAGATGCTCTTCCAAACTGTCAGAAGCAATGACGATATCGTCCACATACATGACAATCTTTTCTTTTAATTGCTTTGAAAAAATCATGTCCAAACATCTGATTAAGCCAGCACCGCTATTAATGAGACCAAAAGGCATCCGTCTGAAAACATACGACTGGCCTTGAAAACGAAATGCTGTGTATTGCTGATCATTCTCATGTAACGGTATTTGCCAATAACTAGCTGTTAAATCAAATGTAGAGAAAATTGACCTCTTATGAAACTTAGTTAGGAGCTCATGTACAGGTGGAGGAATGTCACGCTCTGGTACAGTTATAGAATTCAACATGCGAGCATCTAAACATACCCTAATATTGCCATCCTTCTTCTTTACAATAACCAATGGGTTTACGTAAGGAGAAGGGCACTTTTTGATTATATCCCACTCTAGCATCATGTCTATTTGACTCTGTACCTCGTCCTGATATTGATATGGGATCGGGTACATCTTTTGATGGAAAGGATCATTACACTTCAACTTAATACGATGGGTATATCCCTCTATTATACCAGGGATTTTAGAAAAAATGCTTTTAAAGCTATACATTAATTGATATAATTTCTCATTTAATTTAGAATTGACTGCATAAATATGTTCAATTTTTGCTTTTATGCTAGCATCAATCAATGTATTATGGATGCATAGTAATTGATTGGAAAGGTTATGCACACCATATTCAAAATTAAGCCTTTCCTTCTTACAGGTAAAAATTTTGTTATAAAAATCTATTTGACAATCATTTAAAATCATGAAGTCAGCACCTATTATGGCTTCATGTATCAATCCAGGCATAATAAGAAAAACATGCCCAAACTCTGTATTATTAATTTTGAAGGTAATCCAAACTTGTTTATTTGTTAACTTAGTTCTCTTTCCATTTGCTAGAGTTACATGTATTGGTTTTACTGGCAGTGAAGGTATATCACCTTTTATGCATACCAGATTTTTATAAGTTGACTCTGATAATATGGAAGCTTGGCTTCCAGAGTCAATCAATGCTTCAACTTTTATATTTTTAATGTTTAAAATTACAACCGGACATTGATACGTAATAGGTGGTTCACCTATTGTAAAGGGTTCTAAGAAATCAATGTCTAAATCCAAAGTATTCAGCATCCACATCTGATCGTTCCCCATTTCGTTAGCACCTGGTCCTTGCAAAGAGGAACTAATCCACAAAGACCTCTTTAGTTTAACTTTTTCTCACTTGTTTTTATATTGGGTTTCTTTAAAATAGTAGTAATACCACTAGTAGAGGGTTGATTATTTTGCAACTCTACCCTACTTCTAGATTTGTCAAATCTAACCGCTTTCTTAGCATATGGATATACCCTATTTCTATCACTAGAACTATATCTTCTTTTAAAGCCTATTTGATGCCTTTGACTATTATAGTCAACATTGATATTAGATAATGGATAGTTATTTCTTTCTCTATTTGTTTTAAATCTATTATCTATAGATGTTTCAGTGTTTTCTAGTGCATCTAATACTTCTGACACCTCTTCTATAGAATAACGGTCCGCTGCAATTAATAGTTGCTCCACATTTCTGGGCAAATTGTGTCGTATTATTCTTACTATCTGTCCTTCAGACAATGGACATGCCGTTAGTGTTTTTAATCGAATAGCCTGACTCCTAAAGAAACTAGTATAGCTACCTTTATTCGATTGATATTTTTCCTGAGTTATCTGGAACCTAATGCTATCTTGCTTGTCAGCGTTCCAGAAACTACCTGTTATTAAACATCTAAAGTCACCATAGGTATTTGGCCTTTCAAAAAGTGACTGCCACCAATCTTTGGCAGTACCTCCTAAGTGATTACTACAGATGGCCAACTTTTCCTTTTCAGTTAAAACACATATTGAAAATAGTTCATCTAAACTATTTAGAAACTCATATGGATTTTCGGCATGGTCACCTCTAAATGGTTTGACCCTCATAAAGCGTAATGCCATCGAGTTATTTGATCCTCCCTCACAACTAGTATTTCCTTTAATTATTCGGCTGTCTATTTCTTTATTATTATCAGATTCTATTTGATTACCTTCCTCCTTTCTTACATACTCTATTTTATCTATTGGGAATGGACTTTTATATTCTTCACATTTACTATGCGATGCTTTTTCTTTACCTAATTCTAACGTTTGATTGCTAATGGATTTTATCTCTTCTATTTGTTCGTATACCTGTTGTAATTTTCCTTCCAAATTTACCTGTCCAATCACTTGATCTATGTATATCTTTTGTTCCTGTCTAAACCTATCTAAGTTTTGATCTATAGCTTCCTTATACTCATTACTATTTCTCTCTACCTGCATTACTTGTTCTTTTACGTCCTTTTGTAAGCGCTTTATATTCTCACCTATTTTGGACCTGTACTTCTGATCATCCTCCTTCCCAATATTAAAATCCTTTAATTTTCCCATCAAACCTTCTTCTATTTCTTCTTTTATATCTCTCCTATTTTGCACTACTAAATCATTAAACTTATCCACTAACTCTCTCTCCATTTCATCTTTCATCCTTATTCTACTCTGCATTATCTCTTCCTTTATCTCACATATTTCATTATTAATATCTAATTTATTATTATCAAACTCCTGTTTTAACTTGCTATTATTGGTCTGACATTGACTGATAGAATCCTCTATTTGCTTGTTTATACCTTTTATAGCAATTTCAGAAAATTCTGTAAACTTAGTCTTGAGCAATTCCTGATTATTACAATCTATTTGTTCTATTTCATCCCTTAAAGAACTAATAACTTTTTCACTATTGTCCAATCTTGATTCCAAGCCATTAAATTTATTATGTGCTTCCTCCTTAAAGTCTTCCATAGTCTTACAAGTATCATTGAGTTTTTTATTCATACTGTCTATACACGCTTTGATTTCATTACTATTTTTACTCATAATTTCATTGATCTCTTCTCTATTTTTTCTATTATCTTCTTGAATCTCTTCTCTATTTCTACTTATATTCTCATTAATCTCTTCTCTATTTCTACTTATATTCTCATTAATCTCTTTCATCTCTTCTCTATTTTTTCTATTATTTTCATTGAGATATTCAAATTTTATATTACTCTCTTCTCTATTTCTACTTATATTCTCATTAATCTCTTTCATCTCTTCTCTATTTTTTCTATTAATCTCTTGAATCTCTTCTCTATTTTTACTTATATTCTCATTAATTTCTTTCATCATCAGTGCTATTTGAGACAATGAGAAGCTATCTACATCTCTTTTATGTGTGACTACTTCTTCTTCCTCTATTTTTAATTCCCTAATCTTTTCTTCTCCTTTTATTTCGTCATCTGTAATTTGTACAATATCTGTAATTGTTTCTATATTAATTGTCTCTTCCGCTTCCCTTTCCTCCTCACAACTACTATCCACAATGAATTCAGATATTTCCTCTACTGAACTGTTATCTTGATTATCCATTTTTTTTCTTTATAATACTTTTTCCTCAAAATTTAATATCCCAATAATATGTTACTATTAACTTCTCATAAAATAGTTTCTTACCAGTTCTTTTATCTCATCCAACCATCACCCACAATAACTATAGACAATACCTTCTATACACCTTATACTATCTAACTAATTATAATAACAATAACAATTAAAATTATATGTGTCACAACATCATTTCCCACATGCATGATTCACAAATATTTTGCACAAATTAAAACACTTTCAAATATATTTTTCAATAATACTTCAATAATTGACATGGTCATATTAAATACCAATAATCGTTAGCCACATATGCATATTTTAAATTTTGTTTGTCAATTGACCCACAATAGTATAGTACGATTTTTTTTTAAACAATCAGATTATCTACCACATAAAATTGAAATTATTTTAATAACAAATACTTAGTTTACTTTAATAACTAAATCCTAATAATTATTTCTATAATCAAATATGAAATTATCTACTTCTGTAAAATATGTCTATTGACAATCTCCCGATTTACATGAACAAATTCAAATACTAAACTATATGTAACTCCACTACACATCGTGCAGTCTCATTGGAAGAGCAAAATTTAACCTTCTGTTAGTTGAATCCAACCTATCGATTGTAGTTCCAACTACACATCGTGCAACACGTTGGGCGATCACAATCTAACCTCCCCCCGCGCATTCTCACCCCAAAATATACTGTTTATTACGAATATTACGGGTTCTAGCTCAGTTAACAAATAAATAAATGAAATATTCAGCATTAATTAAAATGATTACTAGCTCTAATTTTTAAAATACAAATACGGTTCAATTTTAAAATGAATTAACAAATATTTACTATTTTCATGAGACATGGAGTGACAATACGGGGAACGAGATAGACTACATTGAGCCATTATCCACACGATACTACCTCAATGGCATAAGAACACTATTCCCCCTTTTTTTACTATACCAAATAACTAACTCATAGTATTCTTACGACTTTCTAAGCTCTATTCACTACGATTAAAATAATAATCATATCTTAATCTTCTTTATAACAAGAATCTAGCTCAATTAAATAAAATGAAGTAAAATAAAATAAAATCTCAGGTTCATAAATTGTATTCTAACTGATTTAAAATTACGGTAGTAAAATATGAAAAGGGAATTTTATGTCATAATCTACTACACAGCAACTAATAATAATAAAAATAATAATAACAATAATAATATAATATAATCTTATTTCTTCCTAAATGAAATAAATAAATACGTACGTGGTAGTATTTTAATAATCTGACAACAGAATACGTGTGGCAACATTAGCATATAATTTAATGTAATATTGTGGCAACCGACTTATGACCAATAAATAATATAAAATTATGATCTTTTAATTTTAACATACCAATAAATTCTCAAAATTATTATAACACTTTTATGTTTACCTTTTGTGCAAAATCTATATGTCTGTTTCAATTATAAATGTATCGTGATTTCATGCATCCATGTGGAGAAATAACAACTCGGACACAAAACTTTAAAACAAATTTAAAACAAAGTTTATTAACAACATAAATAAATTAACAATATTTTTACACTATATACATTGGATATCCCTTACTTTCATATCTCAACTTAGTTTATTAGTTTATAAAATGAAATCAAAATATTATTTACTTTTCCTAGTTAAATCTTATTTTTTTAACACTTAAGAAAATACAGTATTATTACTTGATTTATTATTATGGTTAGCTTATTACAAAATGCATTTCTTATATGATTATCACAAACACTTTTCATCCCTAATATTATTAAAATTATATTTTTTTTACAAAATTTACATTCGTAGTAAAATTCTACAAAATAACAAATTTTAGTTTTATATTGGTTGTATGGAATCTTACAAAGTCAAAACATTGTTCTACATTCGGTATTAGGTTTTTATTGTTCATTATCCGATGTTTATTAATCCTAATATTCTCATTCAAGCCTTACTTCGGATGATATAATTACAACTATTAATATACCATGCACAAGTATATGTTTATTATACCTTATTGAACTATTTTCTTAATAAATATGCAATACTTATTTTCTAAATATTATTAAAAAAAAAATTCATTCAAATTTTATTATCACTTTTAAAATACTTGGTTTAGATTTCTTTTCAAAAATCTTATATTCATTTCTGAATTAATTTTACAATGTATTATATGATTCTTTCTCTCTTTATGATATTTTGGACTTTCAATTTTAAAGTTACACAATTCTATACATTCCAGCAAATAAACTATTCTTACATAAACGATAACATATCTTCAGTTCTATTTTATTCATTATTTCTTTGAAAATATCTTTCTGACCGATGCAGATTCACAAAATAAGGATAGCGAAGATAGATGCATAGGATCAAAATACAACTAGAATATTACTCGTCATATACCTTGACAATCATGGCACAGTGAATTAAAAGACACTATAGAGGAGTGACCTTTACCTGTCTACCAACCTCTATCATAGGAACGATGTTAAAGCTATTTCTTCAGCTTTATTATAACATCAAAAGTTTAAAGATATGCAAAAACACTGTCCAAACTATATGTGTTCAGTCATAGGGCCTAGTTAACTATACTGAAATCACACAAAACTAAATATGATCCAAATCCTTTATTTTTCCTATTTCTTAAAAAAAAACATCATCTTGGTTTCCTCTCCACTAGTACTTCCAAGTCACTATCCGATCTTATTTCTCAAGATTTTTTCTATACTGTACATCGACAAATACATATCTGCATTACTAACAATAATAAAATTCATTTATTTTAAAACTATTCCACTGTTCTATAAGACAGCTTTCTTACTACTTTCCTCCGTATATTTAATCATATACAAACTATTTAAATATCTGAATACTTTATCACATGAAAGTTCAAAAGAATCACACAATTGTTCTGTTAAATTATATTATTAATATACTTTAAATAAATTATTGCATGCATATTCCGAATTACTCCTATCTCATAATATGTTAAAAATGTTGTATAAAATGTGTACATATAATTTAAACTTTCACACTTCATTCTTAGGTCAATAGATGATCTAAAAAAAATACATTATGCATTATAAATAACTATTAAAATTACCAAACGACCTTTATCTCCTCGATCGCGTTCCGTAGGCTTCACCATCCATTTGATCCTTGTAGATATAAGATTCACATCCATACACTTTATTTTTAAACACTATTTCTATAATTTTATCAAGCTATTATATTTAAATTTTAATATTACTAAATTTATGTTTATATGTTTTCCCTAATCTCACATAACATTTTATATTTTAAAATAAATTAGTAAAAAATATTCCAAACTATATTTACTGTACTTCTTCATCAAATTTTCTTGAAAACCGTTCATATTAAAGCTAAAAAAAAATGTTTATTATTTCTTCTTCAGTCACTTAATGTTCTTCTCCCTGCTTGTTCAATTTTAAGGTAAAACAATTATTGCTCTGTTTAATAAATATTCATAGATGACAATCCTTGGTTTTTTATAATATTTAATACAATTATTAATTATGATATCAATTAATCCCGTAAAGAAAACGTCTACATATTCTCTTCTAATATTTTCTGCTAATATTTTCCCCCGTGCGACTTTTACGATGCATCTTCTCAGTACTTTGATTTAAATATTCAGTAAATTTTTCTGTCTCCATGGATCCATTTTCATTAAGTAATTTAAATTTCCATTTTCCTAATCTCTATCTTTATTAAGCGTTTTTATAATGAACACTTTATAATATTTTTAATTCTTCTTAGATAAAGTTTTTTCTTTCCTTTTTTAAAAAAAATAATGACTCTTTCCTATCATTATTCGGTAATTTTTCCTTTCTTTTAAAGTTCTGGTAACTATATACTTTGTAATGTTTCCTTTAAAAAGGACAAACATTCTTTCTCTGTTATAACTTTTACATAATTTTTTCTTTATGATATACGTATCTTAATTTTTCCATAGAGAAGAATAAAATAACTTCAGAGTAGCCTTATAAATTTGTGCGTCATAATTTTTCCTGACGGCAAATAACTTCTCTTTTAAGTTTTCCGTATAGCGTCCAAATTATATTCCTCTGAGTTACAATAATAAGTTTCTGGTTGAGCATAAATAAAGCTGTATCAAGGCACTTTACAAATATTTTTCCTTTCTCATAACTTCTATATACTGTTTTCTGTAGTATTTCCATTTTTACTGTAAGGTTTTGGCTAAACTTGAATAAAATATCCTGGTAAGAAAACTTTTAAAAATTAGCCCTCCATGTAAAGGCAGTTCAAAATATTATATTTTAAAAAACTTTTAAAATAAATATAAAATTTTAAAATTATATTACTTTTCTAGCTTACGATCTTATACAGCTAAAAAAATATGTTACTCCCTCCTTCACTTACACATTACTTTCTCCCGCTCCGTCTAATTCTTATATTTTGTCTGCTAAAATACCTCCGTTGATTGGTTAATGACTTTTTTAGCGCGAACAAATTTACACATTTTAGTTTTATAATAGATTAAACCTTTTTAAAATAAAGAATTTATGACGTAATGATTTAAAATATTACTTAGAATAGTATTTTTAAACTCAATTATAATTTTATCAAAATCATTTAAACTTTAAAACAATTATTAAAATAACATTTAATATTTCAACTTTTACTTTAACGATCGATAGCAATTATATTTAGTTTTATAATTCACAAACTTTATTATTATATTCTAACAAGCGTGTGTGTGAAGGTATATAATATACAGTCACATGATTACTAACTTTATCAGATGATTTTTTTAATTTACGTCTCGGTCTAAATTACCAAAACTGATATATTTTATAAAAATTTGGAAAATAATTTAAAAATGTAGAACTAAATATAATTCTCACCATCCTAAAGTTTATTTTAAAATATATTAGATTAAATTTGAATATTAATTATAATTATAACATTACATATAGCGTTTATTTAATTTATTAGTTTTAAAATATTACAATTGGATTGTTAATATACTTTTAACTATTTATAGCTGTATTATTTTATATGGCCAGCTTTTACAACCATAAGCAAGGATATAATTAAGCTTTATTTAACTGTTTTCTTTTAAAATAATCCATTACACTTTTATATACCAGGTATTTTCAGCCTTAAATTGTACTATAAGATCTAATCGATCATACAATTATCAATATATTACACAAACGTATTTTAAAATTTAAAATTTTTTAGCAATTGACCATTCTACCTTATTATGACCTATAGATAAGGGCACAATATATATCTGCACACCTATTATTTATAACACTATACACATTCCAAAAACAAAACATGAAAATAATATAATTTATTTAGCAAATAAATGTTAAAATAATATCTTTAGTGGACAACAATTATTCAAAACAAGCATTGTTCACAAATGTAATAAATGGAAACATTATATAAAAAATTATCTATTTAAGTAGAGGGATTTGAACTCAAGATTTTTCAGTCTATTCATCCTTCCCTCCATCTCAAGTAACCACTACATGTGACCACATGCATGTGAAAAAGAAACATGATCCCCAATATATGTACTGTCTTAGAATTAAATTATCTATGGTGGCAAATACTAATTTAATTTCTTTTGGGATGTTTTATTAATAATATTTATTGGAAATATTTGTTTTTCAAATACTGTTGTTTGCTGAACAGATTTTTTATTTGCTTGTGGTGATTGATAATAAACCTTTTCACTGAATGATTGTTTGCATTCAATACATCTGTTAAAAGTATTTGTTTTTCAATCATTGTTTATTCACTAAAGACATTGCTTTTAGATTTGTTTATTTCAAATAAATAATATTATTTTTATGTTTTCAACATATATTATTTTCATTTTTTTTATTTTTTACAAAAAAAAAAATAAAACTTATTTTTTTTTTACTATTAATATGTGTGTAAGTGATTCCACCAATAGATAATATAAACATGAAACTACCACACACAGAACATTAATTATTCACTTGCATATATTCTATATCTCAATCACTTAAAGCAGTATTACATCAAATTAATGGGTAAGGCTGTATAATCAATAATGTAGCCAATTTTTTTTATTGTTTATCTTTATAAATTTTCTGAATATATAAATTATTTAATAGACTAATCCAAAAATGGTTTATGAAGTGTATTTGAAATAATTCATAGTTTAAATTTTTTATATGTTGTTTACTATTTTTAAGAGATTGTTAGTGATATTTGGAAGTTTGTATTCATACTTTGATTATTTATAATGAAGCCATCAAAGAGTATGTGTGTATATATATATATTGAAGCATTTTGCCCTTCTGACTAGATCCGTTACACATAAAATGCATGAGTTGATCAAGTTATGGAAAAAGAAGAAAGTGCTGGGTCTTATGACCAGCAAGTAAATAAATGGACAAAGGCAGAATTGAAATGGTAAAATTATAGTTTAATACGGTTAAATTCAACTATATACATAGCCTATTATAAGGCGAAATAAAATAATTAAAACTCAGAACGTATTCAGAACATATCAGTACAATTAGAAATGGTTATGAGGGTTTATATACCCCTCAAGACTTCTGGAGTCTTTTGCATTCCTAACCATATATGGCGTTTTCACTTACGTTTTTACATACACACATTATTTTCACGTTTCTCACCATATATGGTATTTTACACAGTTTTCTGACCCTATAAGGTCAGCTAAGCTTTCTATTATTATAAAACTGTTTATGATTTAATAACATTGTAATTTTTACACATTGTTATACTTAATTACTATACAGTTATTTTACATTTTTATTTATACATTACTTTTATTCTACATTTACATATTCGTTATTTTTATACAATTATTATTATTTACATATTCATTATACATTATGTGTTTATACCTTGACCTTGAATACTGCACTCCTCCCCCACTCCAGAAGTATGGTTTTTCACCTAACATAGTCTGTGAGTTGAGACGGTTGCTGGCGATCTTTGCTGTGCTATGCCAATTTACTGTTTGTTGGTGGTGGTTTCGATGTGCCAATTTTTGCTGTGCTATAGGTACTTTCCGGGGTTTTGTTACGAAAGGTTTTCCTCTGTCTCTTAACTCTATTTCTACAGGTGAGGTTTTTTGTTTTTCTGGTTCTTTTTTGAACAAGCTGGGGTAATTATTTTTGACTTGCGATTCTATGTCGATTTTTTTTATTTTTATCATAATTTGATCAGATTCGTCTATAGTAGCACTTTTTAGGTAGCTACTTTCCATCGCTTCACACGTAAATTCTCTGTTCGGTTTTGTATGGTGGTGCCAACTTTCAGGATACTCGGTTATTTTTCGATCAGATTCGTCTATAGTAGCACTTTTTAGGTAGCTACTTTCCATCACTTCGCACGTAAATTCTCTGTTCGGCTTTGTATTGTACTGGGTCGAACCGCTGAAACCACCTACTTATACATATATATAAGTTTTGGCCGGTTTCAAACTCCTTCATAATACATTTATAATCTTATAAAGGTTACGTGAACGAACCGGCACGTTCGAGCAAAATGGGAGATCTTATTAATAGCTTTAACTATCAACAATGGCCCATCTCGGCTGCTAGATTCAAACCCCTACTATCCAAATACTTTATTTGTTTCGGGGTAAACCCCGAGGCGCCAGCTAGTCTGAAGACTAACGTATTCGGTCAGTAGGCTCATAATCCAGCGCTCAAAACAATTCCCTTAACTAGCTCAGTCTAATTTTAATCAATAATAAAATATTGGTAAGAAAAGATTGATAAAAGAATTGACCGACAAATAGAGTTTAATTTTAAAGACAATTTATTAACTAACATTAATTTACTAAATTTAAACATCTTTATAATTTGATAATACACATACATTTTAAATTAACATTTCTAAACTAGTTTAAATATTCTTGCAGATTTAAATAATAGAACACTGGTATTTATCTAATTTAACTAATAACACTGATATAATGATCACGCCCATATTAATTTATATAGCATTCACAAATATAATAATAAAACATTAATAGCATTTGACACTTAAACACACATATCAATAGTTCATTTTGTGTATGATAGAGTTCATATAATTTGTATCTTGAATATTTACGAATTACAGCGGTGGCTACTACGTATAAATGATAATAAATAAATGTTTACCTAGGATTTTTGGGAATGGGGATATTGCTTGTTGTTGGCTGCTTCTGCTGCTTCTGATGGATTATATCTAACCAGTTAGATTTGGATGTTTCTTGAAGAGATTTTTATGCGAATCCATTTGTTTTATTTTGAAGACAGTTGAACGTTTGACGGAGGATTTCTGAGTTGTTATAAAGACATTATTGCATGGGCAGGTCTTGCTGATCTTGTTGGACTAAGGGCTGAACGAAGAGCGTATATTTCCATAAGATCCTCAGCAATGCATGTTTGTTTCTGGATTCATAATAGAAATTGCACAAGACTGTCACTGCAAACTAGACTGAATAAAAACTCTTAACTCAACTGATTGTCCGATAAAATATTCAGTATTTATACCGACGAAGTTTTTCCTTTTGATATCCTCCAGCAAATATCCGTTGTCGAAATTCTTTAGCAATTAATCCTAAGACAACATGTTTTTTGATTGATTGTTTAATTAGTAGTAGCTATTTCAAAACATGTTGTTTTCATATCTTTAATTAGTAGCGCACCGCTGTGTTTTTTTTTTTTAAATACATTTTTCATTTATTTATAATATTTAATATTGATACATTTTTTTTACATTCGCACGCACATATATAATTTTACTCTACACATCAAAACTAGTTTTAAGATTATTTTTCTTCTTTAATTTAAATGAAGAGATTTATTTATTTTTTTAAAGCTTTTAAATTGTATTTCACTAATAATAATAAACTCTTTACTTCCTTTTTATAAAACCTTCAGTTTAGCTTTAAGAAAAACCCCTTTCCACTTTAAATCAATGATTTTTCAACTTTTATTTCAAACTCTTTTGCGAAAGATTTTTTTGTTTTAATAATTTTTTTATGACAAAATTATTTTATATACATGTGCCAATTTGGCCTTGGCACATTACACCCCCCTCCGTTTTAGAGTAAAATGCGTCTTTTTTGATCATTTTATCTCTTGCAATTTTAATTCTTGACTCTAAAGATTTATTATTTTAGATAATTCCTACACATGTGTATATGTGCAGCATCCAATTCTACACCTACTAATATTCTAGATATCGAGTTATTACTGGACTTGCTTACAGGGAATCTATAATAAATAAATCTCTTTTTGCACGCATCATAAGGTGCAGCAGTACCAAGAAAATAACCTAAAAGGATATCTGGATAAATACATTTAAAATACTCATCATAAGGTATCGTATTTACCGAATATTTTCAGTGTATGTGCGCGTATATACACATGTAAACTTATACACTCTTAATACACTTAGATTGACTTATTATTATTTATTTTTTTATTATGAATCTTACAACCTTATTTTTAAATTCACATGAACAATATCTTACACTATTTATTTATATTACAATATTATTTATAACCCTTAAGAAACATTATTTAAAATATTTATTTACACTAATCTTTTAATATTATTTGTAAATCATTACGAACATCTTTATTTAACATGCATGTATTCAATAAACAAAAAAAAATCTATTAATTTATCACGAGTCACTTTTTATTATTATTTACTACAGATATATTTACGCTTATTTATTTAACTTGATTTTAATGATTTTTTATTTATTTGAACTGTTTATTTACAAGCATTTCTTAATTAATATGTGCGTGGAGAAAAACAAAAATCTTTTATTCTACGAAGCCTCCGTTATTATTATTGCTTTCAAACATTTAATTTATTATTCAGTTATTTTTAATTTTATTATTTTAGTTTTAAATAGAAGTTTCAGATTTAAACTTCTCAAATTATTGACATTAGAATAATCATATTCCTGCTCATTGTCCATTTCCGGTCCTTTTTGTTTATTTCCTTTACTATTCTGCCCGTTTACTATCTTTTAAATATGTCCGGCGGTTCCTTCTTTCTTTCTGCTAACTCACTAATATAAATTATACTCCATATTCTCACATCTATAAAGTTTGTTGCTTTATCTCTTTCTCTCTCCGTCCTATTTTTTGCCTTGTAAATTAGAAAACTTTTAAGCTTCACAGACCTCCATATTTTTCTTAACTGTGAATATTTTTTCTTACGCTTTCTCTTTGTTTTAAATTTCTGTCTAAAACAAACACGAACGCTTCCTTTTGAAAACTCTATTACATTATTTTCTATCTTTATTATTTTTATTTCTCTGTCACTATACTTAATGCTATCTTCTGCCTTTTGATCTACATACGTTTGTACTTTATCTGTTTCAATGCTATCTGATTCTAATTCAATTTTCATTTCCAAACTACTATATTTACCACTATCTGATTCTACTATCTCTTTTATCACCTCAACTTCCTTATTTTTTTTGACAAAATCTACTTGTACGATCTCTTGATTTTCCTCTAACTTTCCTGTTATCTCACATCTTATGTCTCTTATTCCTGCAATGAATTCTTGGTGAATTTGCCTGAATTCTTGATGCATTTCTTCCATCATATTTATCATCATTTTCATCATCTGCGTCTCAGACATTTCTTTCTCTTTTTCCATTTTTAAAACAATATTTTATTTCACTAAATTTAATATATTGCTTATTTATTTATTTTCTTACTAAAACAGAAACACACGCTGACTCCGCCCCTCCTTTGTCCATTTTTCTCCACCCGATCTTAATGCTTTAACTCTACCCAAACATCCACCTGTCTCTAATTTAACATAATGATTTATTTTAACCAATGTAAATAGCATAAATCTCTCTTCATTTAAAGAAAACAAAGTTTTCGGTCAATTCTTTTTTTTAAAAAAATTAAAATGCCTTAACGTACGTAATTTAGCTTTTGTATAGAAAACTTTTTTTAAACAAGAATCAAAGCATTTATTTACTTTTGTTTCTTAGGTCCAGCCCCAAGTTGGGTATAGCCATTTATGTACTGGGTCGAACCGCTGAAACCACCTACTTATACGTATATATAAGTTTTGGCCGGTTTCAACCTTCTTCATACATTTATAATCTTATAAAGGTTACATGAACGAACCGGCACATTCGAGCAAAATTGGAGATCTTATTGATAGCTTTAACTATCAACAATGGCCCATCTCGGCTGCTAGATTCAAACCCCTACTATCCAAATACTTTATTTGTTTCAGGGTAAACCCCGGGGCACCAGCTAGTCTGAAGACTAACGTATTCGGTCAGTAGGCTCATAATCTAGCGCTCGAAACAATTCCCTTAACTAGCTCAGTCTAATTTTAATCAATAATAAAATATTGGTAAGAAAAGATTGATAAAAGAATTGACCGACAAATAGAGTTTAATTTTAAAGACAATTTATTAACTAACATTAATTTACTAAATTTAAACATCTTTATAATTTAATAATACACACACATTTTAAATTAACATTTCTAAACTAGTTTAAATATTACTGTAGATTTAAATAATAGAACACTGGTATTTATCTAATTTAACTAATAACACTGATATAATGATCACGCACATATTAATTTATATAGCATTCACAAATATAATAATAAAAAATTAATAGCATTTGACACTTAAACACACATATCAATAGTTCATTTTATGTATGATAGAGTTCATATAATTTGAATCTTGAATATTTACGAATTACAGTGGTGGCTACTAGGTATAAATGATAATAAATAAATGTTTACCTAGAATTTTTGGGAACGGGGATATTGCTTGTTGTCGGCTGCTTGGATTATATCTAATCGGTTTTTGGACGTTTCTTGAAGAGATTTTTATGCGAATCCATTTGTTTTATTTTGAAGACAGTTGAACGTTTGACGGAGGATTTCTGAGTTGTTATAAAGACATTATTTCATGAGCAGGTCTTGCTGATCTTGTTGGACTAAGGGCTGAACAAAGAGCGTATATTTCCATAAGATGCTCAGCAATGCATGTTTGTTTCTGGATTCATAATAGAAATTGCACAAGACTGTCACTGCAAACTAGACTGAATAAAAACTCTTAACTCAACTGATTGTCCGATAAAATATTCAGTATTTATACCGACGAAGTGTTTTCCTTTTGATATCCTCCAGCAAATATCTGTTGTCGAAATTCTTTAGCAATTAATCCTAAGACAACATGTTTTTTGATTGATTGTTTAATTAGTAGTAGCTATTTCAAAACGTGATCTTTTCATATCTTTAATTAGTAGCGCACCGCTGTGTTTTTTTTTTTTAAATACATTTTTCATTTATTTATAATATTTAATATTGATACATTTTTTTTACATTCGCACACACATATATAATTTTACTCTACACATCAAAACTAGTTTTAAGATTATTTTTCTTCTTTAATTTAAATGAAGAGATTTATATATATATATATTTAAAGCTTTTAAATTGTATTTCACTAATAATAATAAACTCTCTACTGCCTCTTTATAAAACCTTCAGTTTAACTTTAAGAAAACCCCCTTCCCACTTTAAATCAATGATTTTTCAACTTTTATTTCAAACTCTTTTGCGAAAGATTTTTTTTGTTTTAATAATTTTTTTACGACAAAATTATTTTATGTACATGTGCCAATTTGGCCTTGGCACAGTATGGTGGTGCCATCTTTCAGAATACTCGGTTATTTTCCGATAACTTTCAGTTTCTGATAAACTGCAATCACGGGCTTTGTGATCGATTTTTCTACATCGAAGACATTTAATTTGTTTATCGGTTTTGGGTTTAACTCCAAACATTTTAAATATCATGGTTTGAAGTGGTTCTGTTTTCGTAAAACTTCTGAACACTCTCGCTTGGTCAAGCTGCAATTCCTAAGCTGTTGCACATCTGATAGATTCTTCATAGGTTATATCTTTTATTGCCAGTAAGATCTGTCTAAACTGGTCATCAATTATTCCGAATAATAACTGTTCCATAAGGGCTTCGTCTAAATATTTACCGTAAAGGCATGGCCTTGCCATCTCTCTTAAACCAATGTCATATTCTTTTATTTTTTCGTTCTTTCTTTGCCTTCTGCTTCTAAAGTGCAATGGAGCAATAAACTTGGATGGCTGGGGATTGAAATATTCATTTAGCTGTTTTACGAGTTCATCGTATTTCTGTGTCTCCGGCGAATTTTCACACAGTTTGTTAGCTATTTCGATTACTCTTTCGCCTGCAAAGCAAAGTAATGAGGCTACTTTTACAGTATTCTCCATAATACTATTTAGTATAAAGTAGTTTTTAATTCTCTGAATATACAGTGGCCAATCACTCGGATTTTGTACATTAAATTCGCAAATAGAAACTTGCGTTATGCTCGCCATTTCTCTGTTGATTCAAATCCACTTGCTATTTAGGCAATTATTTCGAGATTTGATCCTATGATGACCAAGCCAATTTTTAATGCAGTTCCGTTCCTGTACTACTGCCACTTTCTTTGATTCGATTCCTGTGCCAACTGTGCCAGTATGCTGGGTCTTATGACCAGCAAGTAAATAAACGGACAAAGGCAGAATTGAGATGGTAAAATTATAGTTTAATACGGTTAAATTCAACTATATACATAGCCTATTATAAGGTGAAATAAAATAATTAAAACTCAGAACATACTCAGAACGTATTCAGAACATATCAGAACATCAGAACAATTAGAACAGGTTATGAGGGTTTATATACCTCTCAAGACTTCTGGAGTCTTTTGTATTCCTAACCATATATGGTATTTTCACTTACATTTTTACATACACACAGAATTTTCACATTTCTCACCATATATGGTACTTTACATAGTTTTCTGACCCTATAAGGTCAGCTAAGCTTTCTATTATTGTATAACTGTCTATGATTTAATAACATTGTAATTTTTACACATTGTTATACTTAATTACTATACAGCTATTTTACATTTTTATTTATACATTACTTTTATTCTACATTTACATATTCATTATTTTTATACAATTATTATTATTTACATATTCATTATACATTGTGTTTATACCTTGACCTTGAATACTGCAGAAAGTTTCATTTCTATTTCTAAAAACATAACTATATTTCCTGATCAACTATACCTAGTAATTGTTACGATTTATGCTATCGACGGAATCAGCTTTTATTTCTTTTATAAGGGTGCCAGGATTCATATAAGAATCCACTGAAATCTGTCGCATCATGTCTCAAAAATAAAAAAATAAATGTTTTTAAAAGAATTTGTATCATATTTTACCGTAACTAGAGTTATTTTCTAGATATTAATATTCCTGAAGCTTAGTCAACACATATTGGCAAAGGTAAATTATATTTTCAAATCTTACTAAACTAATATTAATAAATTTAATAATAATCATCAATAATGTACAATGAAAAGTTGATATTAGAAATAAATATTTTTATTCTAACAAATTAAAATGTTTAAAGATAAATTACTAATTAAATAAAACTGAAGAGAACACACGCTAATCCAGACATGAATCCATTAATAAAAAATAACAATTAAACAATTAAAGTTCTTGGGTAAACAAGAGTCTTTTGAACAATAAAATTAAAGACTCTATCGGGATTATTTTAAGCTTATTTTTTTGTAAGAGTTGTTTGCAAACTTTAAGTCACAATCGGGAAATCTTAGCTTACCAGTAAGTTTAGCGAGAAGATTGTAGATTACTATGCATAGTTTTTTTTTTTGTGGGAGAATGAGCTCGGCCATCGGTTATAAGTTGATCTTGCTCTATCCTACTAGTTGGTCACGAAAGCTTTTCTGGTGTCCATCTTCAGGAACGATGTCAGCAAAGCCCCGGTCCACTCCAACATGCAGAATTATTTTAGCGTGGAGTGGTCCTGGATATATTTTTGTTATCCAGGACCAACCATAGGAAAAACAGACAAAACAAGATGTTGATCTAACTGGTCTCTTCCTTTTTATATTCGAGGTCTAGTTTTCAGACTTCTGTGCATACCTTTTGTTTGTCAAAAATACACATTGATAATCTTGTGCATTCTTTTGTATATTTCAGTTACAAAGTCTTTATTTTTTTAGCATAATTCTGCCATCTTTAATTATCTAAAATATTTTTCTTTTAGCTTATCTGGATTAGTAATTTGTGTGTCTTTTGTTCTCTCCAATTTTTACTTTTATTTTTAATTAGATAAAAAAAATTTGGATGAAAAATTTAACTTTCATTATACATTTTAAAAAAATAAATTATACAAACTAAAAAAATTTAATTTCGTCTTTTTAATAAGATTGCTAAATTTACTTTTTCCTAGCTTTTACCAAATGCCAATATATTTGTACCATATATAAAGAAACGGTACATACCACCGGGGCCAGGAGATGAGAATAAAATAGTGGTTTAAATTAATTTTTGTTCTTAAGCTTTAATTCCATATTCGTGTGTTTTTTTAGTAGCATGCTGATATACTTTGTAGACTCATTCACAAGTGACGTGTGGTTTTAATGCCCACTTTAGTGTCTAACATGGCATGAATGATAAACATTTCCACATTCACCTTTGTCCTTTCTGCTCAAGTGTAATACTAACAATAAGAAGCTCAAGTTATAAGCATAAATGAGTGTTGCTCATCATTCTGAGTCTTATAGGCTCATGGCAACTTGGTCCGCCCTCCCCTTTCTTGGGATCCCTGCTAGAAATAGACTGATGGGCATTTAAAGATGGTCTTATATACTGTGTACAAGGACTCAGGGCTATGCTTTTTCCCCTCTCCAGTAACTGCCTACCCAGTCAAATACTTTGACTTACATCTACTTCAGCTGCGATCGTGTTTTTTTAGACATATTAAAAATATATATATTTTCTTTCTGTAAATCATATTAAAAAAATATTTTTACATTTGTATAATCAGGGTTTAATTAATTAGTTAGTTTTTTTAAACTACTATTCATTCTCTGGCTATGGTTTTTTTTTTGTCATTACTGTAATGTTCTTTATACCATTACAACATATCTCAGTTTGTGGATGTTGCATTGAAGCCTCGCATTGGGAAGCCATTGAAGCATTTTGTTTTTCTAACTAGGTCTGTTACACATAAAATGTGTGAGTTGATCAAGTTATGGAAAAAAAATAAAGTTTCATTCCTAATTCTAAAAACATAACTATATTTCCTGATCAACTCTACCTACTAATTATTATGATTTACGCTATCAACAGAATCAGTTTTTATTTCTTTTATAAGGCGCCAGGATTCATATAAGAATCTGCTGAAATCCGTCACATTGCATCTTGAAAATTAAAGAGAAAAATGTTTTTAAAAGAATCGGTATCATATTTTACCGTAACTAGAGTTATTTTCTAGATATTATTATTACTGGAGCTAGTCAACACATATTGGCAAAGGTAAATTATATTTTCAAATCTTACTAAACTAATATTAATAAATTTAATAATAATTATCAATAATGTACAATGAAAAGTTTATATTAGAAATAAATATTTTTATTCTAACAAATTAAAATGTTTAAAGATAAATTACTAATTAAATAAAACTGGAGACAACACACGCTAATCCAGACATGAATTCATTAATAAAAAATAACAGTTAAACAATTAAAGTTCTTGGGTAAACAAGAGTCTCTTGAACAATAAAATTAAAGTCTCTATCAGGATTATTTTAAGATTTTTTTTTAAAGAGTTGTTTAAAAATTTTAAGTCACAATCAGGAAAAGTTAATCTTAGCTTACCAGTAAATGTAACGAGAAGATTGTAGATTACTATGCATAGTTTTTTTTTGTGGGAGAATGAGTTTGGCCATCGGTTATAAGTTGATCTTGGTCTATCCTACTGGTTGGCTATGAAAGCTTTTCTGGTGTCCGTATTCAGGAATGATGTCAGCAAAGCCCCGGCCCACTCCAACATGCAGAATTATTTCAGCGTAGAGTGGTCCTGGAGATATTTTTGTTATCCAGGACCAACAATAGGAAAAACAGACAAAACAAGATGTTGATCTAACAGGTCTCTTCCTTTTTATATTCAGGCTCCAGTTTTCAGACTTCTGCACATACCTTTTGTTTGTCAAAAATACATGTTGATAATCTTGTGCATTCTTTTGTATGTTTCAGTTACAAAGTCTTTATTTTTTAGCATAATTCCATCTTTAATTAGCTAAAATATTTTTCTTTTAGCTTATCTGGATTAGTAATTTGTGTGTCTTTTGTTCTCTCCAATTTTTACTTTTATTTTTAATTAGATAAAAAAAATATGTATGAAAAATTTAACTTTCATTATACGTTTTAAAAAAATAAATTATACAAACTAAAAAAAAATTTAATTTCGTCTTTTTAATAAGATTGCTAAATTTACTTTTTCCTAGCTTTTACCAAATGCCAATATATTTGTACCATATATAAATAAATGGTACAATATATATATATGAAAAACAAAAAAAACACAAGTTAAAAAAAACTTGCTAACGCTTGTATTTATGATAACAGATGGTGTTCTACCAAAAACACCGTCAAGCGTAGTTTTCTGTTTACATAAACGTCAGAGCGAGCATTCACTATCTCTAACTTTAATTCCACTTTCAGATCATGATTTCAAGCTATTTGCTATCGTCAGTGAAAGACAGGAATAAGAAACTAGATCTAAACACAAACTCTGAGCATTTATGAAACAGTTTCTATTCAGCTTGCAAGCGTGAATCTTTTAGACATGTTAATGTCTTCAAACTCAGCATAGCAAGCCAGATAGCTACATGGGTCTGATCTCAGTTCAGCACCACCACATAGTAGAAGCCTCTGCAATATACATCATTGCAAGAAAGACCTCAAAGGTACATTTATGAAAAACAAAAAAACACAAGTTAAAAAAAAACTTCCTAACGCTTGTATTTATGATAACAGATGGCGTTCTACCAAAAACACTGTCAAGCGTAGTTTTCTGTTTACATAAACGTCAGAGTGAGCATTCACTATCTCTAACTTTAATTCCACTTTCAGATCATGATTTCAAGCTATTTGCTATCGTCAGTGAAAGACAGGAATAAGAAACTATATCTAAACACAAACTCTGAGCATTTATGAAACAGTTTCTATTCAGCTTGCAAGCGTGAATCTTATATATATATATTGATTACTTAGATGCATTAAAAATAGATAAGTTAACAGCATTTTCCTCAGGTTTAGTTTAGGGTTGCTTTCAATTTTTTTTTTTTTTAAATGTACCAAGAGAAAAAAATTTTTTTTCTCTCTTTTTAGTAAATTGTTTAATATTTAATTTTAACCTTTTAAGAGAGATAGTTTTATATTTAAGAATATCTTTAAAAAGAAAAAACAAAATAAGATTTTAATACTTTGCCTAAATTTTACTTTTAATTAGTTATTTTTCTTTTTACCTCTCATTACAAAAAAAAATCAAATCAGCATAATTAAATGATTATCTTGTTTTTAATATCTATGTTTAAAGAAATAAATAGCTCAACAATTGTATTTATAAAAAGTATCTAATTGGTTGTTATAATAACTTTCATGTTGAAAACAGATTATGATTGATTTGTAATCAAGATTGTTCTAGAAAAAAATAATGGGAATGGGAATAAGTCAGAAGAAAGATTCTTAATTTAGCTGTTGAAGAGAGAGCAGTCAAGTCTTAATCCAGCTAATAAAAAAGAAAGCAAAAGTCTTTATCAAACTATTGTATAGAATAACAGAAGTTTTAATCATGCTTTTAGCATATTATGAATTTAGTCATAGAAATGGTTTATACAATAAAAACCATGTGCTAAATTCAGCTAAAAACTAGACATCATCTTCCTCCATGTAACCTGCCTTCACTGCAATAATAATATAGATAAGTTTACCCCTAAAGTAATCTGCAACCTCAACTGCAACCAAGAGCATGAGTCTCTGTCTGTGTATAACCTGGGAAATTTATTAAAAGAAAATGGATAACATTTTTCTGCTGTAAATCTGGAAATGAAAGACTACACACCAGAAAAAGGACAAATTAATTATGTTGACATGTAGAAGACTTCATGAAGATAGCTCAATTGGAAAAACTAAAAATTATATTTGGGAAGGTCTGCAGAAAAAAGAATCAAACCATGATCAAAGGTATTTTTTGTGTGCACCCTAAATTTTCATTTATAAAAGAAAGATTTTTTTTGTTGTTGTTATAAGAATTGAACATTTTAAATATTTTCATTAAGTTGATATTTTTAAATTGTGAAGCTTTTTTTAATGCAGTTAATTTTCTCTTCAAAATTATAAAATGGTTTTTAGAAAATTTAATTTTTTTTGTAAATTTAATTTTTTTAAACATTTATTCATTTTCCCTTTTAAAAATTTAACATTATAATTAAGCTGAATCAAAGATTGTTATCTTTGATTTTGAAAATGTTTTTCCAAATCTTAATTATTTTAAAGAAATAATTTAATGAATTAAAAGGTAATTTGTGAATTGAAATCAATCGATTGGTTAATATAATATATACTTTTTGATGAAATGAATGTTTAAAATTTCATACTATCATGTCATGTTTTTTGTTTATTGTTAATCAATTAGTTATTAAATTGTTTAAAAAAATTTTTTTAGTCTTAATTTCTTTATTCTATCCAATTCCTGTTTCATAAATTGCAGTGTGTGACTTTATTTCATAAAAGCTTAATGTTCTAAATTGCAGTGTGTGACTTTATTTCATAAAAGCTTAATGTTCTAGATTTTTTTAAATGATCCCAATAAAACTATTTACTTATAATAGGATAAATCTGGGAATTATTTAAAGTAATTTATAATAAGCCACTTTATTTATTTATCACTTGCTCACAGTAATAATGTATAGAGTTCTTTCTTCCTAAGCTAGATTTGTGCATAACAGTTATACGGAGCAGGGTTTATGTTTAGGGTTATGAACATCAAGATGATGATGATCCTGGTTGATGCAAAAGGAATATTCTTTAAAGTCCAGACATTACATTTCATTTTATTTATTTCTTTAAAAATTTAGTTCATAGTTGGCCAGTACATTAATGGTACTAAGTGACCAGGGTATTGATGATGGTCAAGATGTTTTAATATCTCAGCATTATTTGACTTGTATTTTGATGGAGTACCACCTAAGCATGTGCATCCAGATAATTAATATTTGTATTCCTGCCCTAGGTTTGGCAGTGGCTAAATAATTTGCTTGGTCTACGATCTATAGTAGACCCATTTCAAATCTAGTCACAAGATTGACTGTTCATTTATTTTTATTGTTTTCAATGCTGATGAACTTATAGTTAGTTCTGTCCTTATATTTTGTTCATTTGGGGATGATAATAGTTTCCCATCTCATAGTTCAGCCCTAAGATGGAGTACTTTTATAAATGGCTACCCAATTGGGAGACACTGTAACCTTAGATTCTCCTTTATTAACCCCAATTTTCTGACTATTACAATATATTGAACTGGATCCATTTAAAACAGATTGTTTAATTGTGTTTCTACTGTATTGAACATAATTTTAAATTTTATATTTTTAATATTATGTGAACAGACCAGCCCTTCTAGCAGAGGGTGAATACTATCGATTACAAAGCCATAAATGATACCCATGATCAGACCGAGCTATGCAGAGCATAACACAATCATATTTCCAGACTGTGGCCCACTTTGGCTGCTAGATTCAAACCTCTGCCATTCAAAGCATTTTATTTGTTTTAAGAATCAACCTCAGGCATCAGCCAATCATAAGTTAGCATGCTTTGGATGACAGACCCACAATCCAGCACTTGAAATATCCCATGACTAGCTCACACTGTCTCAGGGTCCAACATATTTACTTAACACATAAAATAATTCTACATTAAATTACTGGTGATGCAGTGACAAGAGAGAAAGAGAAAACAGACAAAATAACAATTAAAGCAAACATTAATATTTAATTATTTATGCACACATATATTTAATATAATATAAAATAAAAAAATTTACATAAAAAATATAAATGACTTTAGGCTATAGTTATAATAGTCCATTAATTAAAGTTCATTCATTTAAAATAAGGTCTAGACTGTGATCAGAATATATTTTAAAATATCTTTACCTAGGTTTTCATAATTGTCAGTTTCCAACCAATTGGCTTTTTGATTTCCATCAACAATTCCAGGGCTTGTGGAGAGAGAGTGTGCAGCAGTGTTTATTTACACTCTAGGCATTTGTTTCAGGTGTCAGTTCAGGCAAGCACAGTTGATTTCTGAGGGCTTGGGCATGAAGCCCTTTCAGACACATCCATGGCTTAGGTGGCCTCTCCAATAATGCTGACTGCAGCAGTAATTATTGACTTACTACTGCATTTGAAATTGCCAAATATTCTGCATTCTTTAGAAAGAACCCAAACTCCAGACTAATAACAAATTCATGACTGAAATAACTTGATCACAAATTGCAGACCAGACTGTATATCACTAAACCAGACTGTATAGCAATAACATGAACCTGACTAAAGAACAATAACCCAAGATGTAACTTTTATATCTTAACTCTCTCATTGTTTTATTTTATCTTGGCTTGAATCTGTCTTTTAATTAATTTACATTTCTTTAATTAATTGATTTTTACATTTGCCTTAATCTTAGTCCATTCAGATTCATCTAAACAATCTTGATAAGACAGTTTATAGTCTTTTTTTTAATTAATACAATTGAATTAATAATCTTTTCAGTTAATGACATTTTCAAAAGTTTTCTTTTACAAACAAATTTTTACAGAGTAATTTTATTCTAAATTTTACATATTTATTTAGCTTTTACTTTATAAAAGCTCTTTTCCTTAAAAAGAGAGAGAGAAAAAAAGTTTTAACTTTTCTTTAATTCTATTATACATTTCTCCCCCCTACTGCTAAGAAGTTTTATTCTAAAGAAAAATATAATGCAGTACTTTTAATTTTTCAAAATTTCATTTTAAAAATCTTAAAACTAATTATAATTTAAAAATAAAAAAAAAAAAATTATGACATATGTAACGCTATTCAGTAGCGGTACAATATATATATATATGTGTGTTAATTCTAATATTCTCATGGTTAAATGATGTCTTCATATTATATATATATATAAGTTGTCTATTTAGAAAACAAATGATCCAGTATGTCATTGAGTGGTTTCTGTTCCATTTTCTAGCTATTTTCATGTTTACTATATGATTATTGTCTTCAATTTTAAAGTAAAAATCAAGGTGGCAGTATTTTGTTATCTATATCATAGAGTGATTATGGAATATCTAGTTTATTTTGAATGTTATTTTTTAACACCAATCATGTATTGTACTCATCTGCCATTCAGATATAACAATCATTTTAATACTATTTTAACACACTCATTAAAAATATCAGAAACAAATTGTATAATTTTTATTTTTGAGATTTTTATATCATTAAGATCTAATAAGAATACAATGCCCTATTTCTTACTCAATTACAAATTTGTGTATTAACAGACTACATCTGTTTAATCCATTATAATGATCTAATGATGTTTCTATAATAATCCATTAGAGTGCCATAATGACATAACTTATTGTGATACCATGCACATTTTTGATAACTCACTGTTAAAACTTTGTGTATGGGTAGCACATTAAATAATTTATAGAAGCAGAAAATTGATGATAAACAAAAAAAAAGGGCTACAATTACTGATTATACAGCATTATATCTT
Source organism: Epiperipatus broadwayi (assembly GCA_028023455.1). NCBI lineage: Eukaryota > Metazoa > Onychophora > Udeonychophora > Euonychophora > Peripatidae > Epiperipatus > Epiperipatus broadwayi. The sequence continues at coordinate 94,388 of JAQFVV010000612.1, forward strand.
GATTAATACAATATTAAGTGATTGAGATAGAATATATGCAAGTGGATAAATTTAATTAATGTTATATGAATAGTAGTTTCATGTTCAACATAGATTTTTAATAAAAATGTGTAATTCAAAATTGTTGTATTATAATGAGGATATGGAAAATATTTTAATACTTTGTGTTCCCATAAAGGGAATATATAATTAAAATTATTTCATTAATAAGTAATATATAATTTCAAATAATTATTTACTAACTTCTGTATCAATGTTTTAATTTGAATAATAATAAACATTCATATTTCTTTTATGATGAATATAAAGCACTTCTATATTTTGAAATTTAAAAAAAAAAGAATACAAATTATATATACATGGTTATCACCATGTCTATAATATTTAGGCTTAAGCCTTAATGGGGATACGAAATTGCAGTTAATAATGAATCTGTATATTTATTATTACCACACATACTTATAGTATGGATTATTCTTTTCAACATAATGCATACATTACTGAGACAGTTGCATACACTATTGAGACAGTTATACATCTCATGACGTACAACAAAATAGTAGTATGCATACATGTATATATATATAAAGTTGAAAGAAAAAGTAGAAATAAACACAAACAAAAGTTTTTGGAGATATTTTCTATATTACACTGGAAAAACAGTTAGGGATTAAATAATTTTGAATTTAAAATTTTTTAATTATAAATTAAACATTTAAAAAGGTCTAATTAATATTTTATTAATTCTGATTTTGAAATTAAAACAAGCATGCTTTATTACAATAGATATACTGGTAATTATAAAATTCCATTATCTATTTTGATTAGCAAAATTTTTTAATTAATGCTTATATAAAATATTTGATCAAAATTCTACAAAGTTGTATTTTAAAAGATTAAAGTGAATTGAAAAGAGTCATTAACTGTTTTTAATCAAGGTAAAGAAAACTTGCTTTTAATTACTGAGAAAGGGGATTTCCACCATGACTATAAAAATATTAAAACAAAGATTGAGTTTTTTAAGTTTTTACAGATTATGACAGCATAAGGACTATAAAGTTATAACTGAAGGCAAGATAGTGTATCAAGCCACTTCTAGTTCACACATTAGTTTTGATTCACATAGAGGCCAGGACCAATTTTCTGTTGTTCATTAGCCTGTACATATTATGTACTAGCTGGTATGCATGAAGTCTATTAAATTCCAGACTTAATGGAGTTGACAGTATATATGCCAACAGTCATCAGATTATACCTTTCTCAAAAATGACAATAAGCCAGTCTACTGTTTCAAAGAGACCAGCTTACCCAGTGAGTCCATCAGCTTGCTGAAGAATTAGTTTATACATATACTGTTTTATCTATATGCAGAGAAGCACACAAATAAATGTACTGCATCATATATATAAATTTAGCTGGTGAATTATTTTAAATAATTTATTTAGTGCTTATGGACATCCAATTGATGATGAACCTGGTTGGCACAAAGAGGATATTCTTTAAAGTCCAACCACTATATTTCATTTTAATTATTTATTTAGAAATTAAGTTTATAGTTGCCAGTATATTAATGAACCTAAGAAGCCAGAGCATTCATGATGATCAGCATGTTTTAGTATCCAACATTATTTTTTAATTATTAAGTTCTTATGGATTAGCACTTAAGTTTGTGCATTCAAATTATGTTTAAATAATATGCCCCAAGCTGGCAAGGGCTAAATAATTAGCCTGGTGTATAGTAGACCCATTTCAAATCCAGTCACAAAATTGACTGTTGGTTTATTTTTATTGTTGATCATTTATGATGATGAATAATTATCACTTTTGTATAATGCCGGTGAACTTATAGTTACTTATTCTTAGTTCTGTGCTGATCTTTCATTGTTCTCTCATGCTCATTGCTCATGATATTATTATTGATATTCATTTGGATTTAATTTGATATTTAAATTATATATTAATTGGGATTGTTGGTGATATTTTCCATCATCTCAGGTTCACTCCTTGTCTTCATACCATTACACTATATGCACAACTATAGTTTTATTTTAAAAAATTATGAACAGAGAAAAAAAGTCAATAGAATTGATAAAAAAAAAAATGGATAAAATATAATAAGAAATTTAATAATAAAGTTATTTCTACACTTTCTTAAAAACAATATGACATTATTTATTTTCTCTTTGAAAAATGTAAAAAAAAAAAAAAATAGCTAAAGCTAAAAATCTTTAAAAAAAAAAGACAACAACTGTAAAACTTTTTTGATGAAATAAGAAAAAAATAAGTGATAGTATTAATTAGAATAGATAACAAAATAATTTTTCTTAGAAATTATAAATTCTAACTATAATATCAAATCTAGAAAATTTCAAACACTTTTTAATAGAAAAATACTAATTCACCATCTGTTATGGTTATCCTAATTGATCTATATAAAAGCTTTATAATTCTATTAAATTTTAAAATTAATCAATCAAAATGTTTATATTATTTTCATATATATTTATCTTATACATGCATTTTATTTCTTCATATATTTCTATGTAAGCCAATTTTGTAATTATATAATAATTTTATAAATGTTTTTAATGCAAATAAGCAAATTTTATAGTAAATTAAGATTAAAACTTCACTAAATTTCTATGTAAGCCAATTTTGTAATTATATAATAATCTTATAAATGTTTTTAATGCAAATAAGCAAATTTTATAGTAAATTAAAGATTAAAACTTTACTAAAAAAGATTGCATAATCTATTTCTTGTGACATTTTTGCAGCATAAGACAACTCCATAGTGAACTAAAAAATAAATTTAGGAAATTAAAATTTCCTTTTTTATTATTATTAATTTCTCATTTTTATTTATTTTTTTGATCCACAGATATAAAAATCATGGATGTGGGAGAAATATGGGGAAGGAGGGGGGGTTGCTGTATAAACAAAGAACTATAACATGGTAGATTTAATAAATAGAAAGTAAATTATTATTTTAATTCAGTAGGATAAAACTCAAGAATTAAATTAATAAAATTATTCTATTTGTAATTATGGAATCCAGATTATAACTTTGATTTATAATAATTAGTATTGCTAAAATCTAACTTTTAAAAAAGATATTATTTCATTTGAATACTGTAATACAAATAATTTTAATACCTACTACAAATATATATATAGGATATTTGAAAATATTTTACTTTGTATGTATTCATTTTATTTCTGAATATAGTGATTTTCAATTAGTAATCATTAGAACTCACATATTCTTGTAGAAATTTTAAAACGAAATTCAAGTTTATTAAAATTATTTCAAGTTCTTGTCTTTATAAGTATCATTTATTAATAATTTTACCATAGCTGATAAATTCTTATTCAATGATATTATGTTGTTGTATAATTTTTTTCATGCATTATGTGATGCCATTTTTAAGTTTAAGTGACTATCATGGAAAGATATCTATAATATTAAAGAATCTTTTTTGATATTTTAATAAAATTCATTATAATTAAATAAAAATTTTTAAAAACAGATTAACCAAATTTATATATACATAAAATACTGTTTCAAAAAAATATATTTGTAAACTCTGCAAACTGGGCAAAAAATACTGTTAACTTCAGTTTTAAATAAGTTATAAAGATGACCATAAAAATGATATTTATTGAAATAAGCAATTTTTTTCTTATTAACTTTTCACTAAGGTCAGTTTAAATTTTCCTTTTTATTTTAATAAATCTATTTATATTCTCAAAGTGACAGTATAAAATAAACAATCAGAAAAAAAAAAAAAAAATTATAAACTAACAGAAAAAATGATATTTGTAAAACAATCATATTTAAAAATGGTAATTATTATCAAGTGATAGATATTAAAAAACAAAGTAGAAATAAATCTATTAGACATCTATAAGAAAATAGATAGAATTGATCTTTACTGATATCACTTGTTTGATATTTTACTTTTTGTTGGCCAGAACAATACAATTCAGTTCAATATTCTTCAGTACCTTCATCCATAACATCAATAATATAATTATATAATTAGTTGCTTATGAGATCATGCAATATTTGAGTATTTAAGTATTATATTTAATTAACCAAATTGTAATTTTATTTTTTCCATTTGAAAATAGATCCAAGAATGTTTAGAACTCAAGTATGACAAATTGTCATATGAACAACTAAATTTAGAAAATATAAAGAGAAAAATAGTTATAAAAAAATGGTTTCCTAATAAAAAAACAATTAAAAATAGAACATCCTTTTTAATAAATGATTTCTTCACTATCCATTTAGAAGTATTACTAATATTCTCCTTTAACCACAACAATAAAAAAATGAACTCAATCTACTCTAAAAAGCAGGGACCATACAGGATTTTGAAGAAGTTAATATTCATTACTGATCACTTATAATAATGTTTATTATTAGATATCTTTCAATAGTAGTATTTAAAAAAATATTATGTAGTGAAAAGTTCAATCAATTCCTTGTGCCACTTTGAAACAGTAAGATTCGTATTCGAATCTTAAGTTTCACCTTTTCCTGTCGTCTCTCACTGACCGGTCTATCCCACCCAAATTTAAACTTTTTGGTATCGAATTGTGTGTGTAGCAATATTAAAAATGTATAAATATATGTAGAATTCAGCATAAACATGCACACATTTCGATCTCAAACTAAAGGCAATAAATAGGGATAAAATAATATAATTTAGATTTCTTTTAGTTATATAATTTTGTATAATTTTAATCATTTATTTTGGATTATAAAATTCGTATTTATTGCTTTGTTTAAATTTCGTTTAATAATAATTCTAAAAAAATCTGATGTAATATTTAATTAAAAGTTAAAATAATCTTATGTTCCCTTTTTGTCTTTGAAATTTAAAAGCATCGGTCAGTGATAGATAATAGATTAATTCAAGAAAAATTCCCCAAAATGTAATTAGTAAATGTAAAATGTAAACAATAGAACGGCAGCTTTCTTTAATTAAACCCAACAAAATGCATTGATTATCCTCAGGGCAGATTAAGTAGAACATAAAAATACCTTAACAAAAATGTGAAAGATCAAGATAAAAAAAGAGGCCATCTTAGACTTGCTGGAGACATTCACTTCAACTTTAGCTTTGCTCTCGATCACGGAGAGTCTCCAAAATATAAAAATAAATTGTTCCTGCCAAGGTATGACCGGGTAAAAGCACCTAGATTATTCTCCATCGGGAGATGGCCTATTGGATGCCGAACTTTCCATTGCCCATCATAAATTCACCATGAAGATCTGCTGCCTGAAATAAATGAGAAAGCTGCTGCTGCTGTTAAAGTAAATGAAACATCTAAATACAAGAAAGAATTGCCACCCATGAACTATTTGCCACTAAACCAATGGACTCGGAAAACTTCTTATAAAACAGGTACCTGTCTGTGTTCAAACTCTAGAGTACTCTAATAACATGCTATAGCTCTTCTTCATATTACTGATCTAAATTGTAAAATGTAAAAACTATCATTTGTATAACTAAAATTGAATAATTAACTTAATGTGTAAATTTCTCTAATAATCTAGCTTACCTCATTCTATCTTTCTTGGGTGCGTATTTCTAAAATCTACCTTTTATCTATATTTATTATTTAATTATTGCATGCACATAATTATCTTATTTTCAAAGTTTAAATCTAGGATCGCTTGAAACAATGAATGCGTGTCAAATTTTCATTAATATTTACTTTCATAAATAACTTAACTTTCATATAAATCGACACGCATTCAATGCATCATTTATTGTAATGCAGGGTCTACTACTTTGCAAATGGCTGGCATATTAGTTGTAATCATTCCCAGTTTAGATATGTTTTGTATTTATTAAATCTTAATGAATAATTCCATCAAATTACATTTCTTTGAGAGTCGCCAAAGTTCTTTAGTAAATGTTGATAATGTAGGGCCGAGTTAGAAATCTATTTAAATCTTATCATAATCGTTAATACCTAATACATGTGTTACATTTTAGAGACGCGATGACCCATTCCGCCATGAAATTTCCGGATTCTTCAGGGTTAAAATTAACCCCAGTCGTCCTACACAAGCGGACATAATAGGTGCTCCCGTAGGATTTGACGATGTCACGCAGCCAGCCGGAAAACTGCGACATGGACCGCTTGTCCCTGGTTATGCTTATGTGACACCTTACTTCGTCGGGCCGATGGCAGAGACCAGCCCAACATTCTCATAAACTCATTCACGGCATTGCAGTTTCAATATACTGCCATTCCATATCGCCTTTCTAAAGCGTACCACGTGTTCCTTTACTTAATTTTATTATTCTATATATCACTCCACCTCTGCATTATCTTCATAATTCAATCTCAAATAAATGTCTGCCCTTAGTGATAAATAAATATTTTAATTAAATAAATATATGTCCGCCGCTACTCTTAAATCTTACTTTAGAGTCTTGCATTGCAAAGGTATAAATTCCTCAAGGCATGCATTAGAAATACTTACTCGAGAATTTTAGGTAGCTAGATTACGCCTTCAAATAAATGAATTCTTTTTGTAAACATTACAGTATCGGAAATACCGTTACTGAGGTCCTCAATATAAAATAATGTCTAAATAAATAAATGTATTCTTTAAAATATAATAGTATTGCAAATCCCGCTAATGAAGCTTTGAATCCATAAAATATTATTAGTAAATGATTTTCTTATTAAAATGTGTTAATAAATAATTTTAAACTATACGTCTGCAGTTACGTTTCATTTATTCGATACCCATTCTATATTATATTTCCTCGATTATATAAATACGACTGTTTAACTAATATCAGTTTGATTATTGGTTAACTCGAAAATAAAATCATGAATCTCTTGCATATCCCTGACCACCATGCCTAAGGAAATATTTACTAATGTCGCATCAGATGCGTTGTTTCGTGGATTGTATTGTGGAACCGATAAACTATGTTCGAACTCAGTACCACAGGTGGCTTCGCTACCTCGATGGTGCTGCAGTTCTGTGTGGTGGTAGAATTCTGCACTATGTTTATGAGTCACACGTTTTCTGACTGTTACAACTTCACAGAATTAAAAAAAATGCTTCTAGAGCCTTGGAACTAATTTTCGGAGAAAAATATTATGTGTGTAATATCCATTGAAAAAATGTATTTCCTTGGAATATTTATCTTAGAATTGTCATATAGAAGAGAGAGAAACTTATCATAAAAAGCCAGCAATAAAAAAGTACAAGAAAACACACAATTAGAAGTCATCCCAGAAAAATCAAAAAGCTAACAATAAACACTCAAACTAACCATAAATTTTAAATCTCAGAATCAAAAGAATCTCTACTATGTTTCATTACATTATTTCATCCAATTACTATGGCAACATTTGAATAATATGGAATGAAAAATATATTTCTAAAACTATAGTAACATTTTAAAAAAACCTCATCTCAAATCATTTCTCAAGTCAACTGGGTGTTTACAATTGATAATAAACTGAGGTAACTAAAATATATAGATTCAAGCTTAGTGTCAAATTTATATGATTATATAAGCAAGTTGATTTTCATTCAAAACTTTAGACTATTAAACTTGATATTATATATTTATTTATGTGTATGTGTGTTTCAAAACCACTAAATACATGTAGATATTAGTTTCAAGATTAGATCTAAAATTTCTCACTGACAAAATCATAATCCAGAAACGAAGCCGGGTATATGGATATAATAACATTAGCATCTAGTAAACAACTTTAACATCTAACATAAATATATCTATAGCTTACAAAATATGAAAAGAATGACTCACTAGCTGTACATTTTTTGAGTGGGCTAAAATCAAAAAATAATTTTCAGCACATATTATACCAAAGAGCATAATTAATGTAGCTTTAGAAAGGAATTTAAAAACAATTTTATATAATAGTGATGAGATAAAAAATATTATCTAAAATCATTTTTCACATTAATTTAATTGCTACAGTGAACATAAAACTGAGATAATTAAAATATGTAATTAATGGCCTGGAGTTAGAATTTAGATTTACATGATTATACACAATGAAATTATCTAGAGTTCAAAACTTTAGTGTTTTTTTTTTTAATTTCATGCTATTATCTTGATAATATATATAAGAATAATATGGATAGGTGTGAAATACATGTAGCATTAGTTTTAGTATTAGATCTAAAATCGTCACTAATAATGTGACTGAAATGTGGATATAATAGCACTAACATGTAATGAATATTGATTATTCAAGCTTACAATATATGGTTCTGAAGGAAAGCATTAGTTGTACATTTTTTAAAGTGAACTAAAAATAAGAATATTTCAGCATATTATATCAAAGTGCTATCAATCAAAGTGCATAAACTAATATCACTAGCAGAAAAAGTTTATACTTTAGATATTTTGACACTTTGGCCATTAGTTAATAAAACTGAGAACATCACAGTAATATTTATTACTCTAAATCAAGTTTTATTTGTATACTTAATGAGTAAACTATGTCACTAACATAATACAATATACTTACAAACAATTGACATTGTATCTTATTATCCTAGTTTTATTTCAAAATATATTTCCTTTGATTATTAATTTAATAAACACTAAAAGAAAAGAAATTATATTTGAAAATAGAGGAATAGTGAAGGATATCGTAAAAGTTAATTACAAAAAATAATAAAAAAGAGGATATGAAAATAAAGAAAGTTATAGATGATCTAAATGTGGAAAGAAACTAAAAATAGAGCAACAGACAAGAAAAAATTAAAGAGAATGTTGGACTAATGTGCACAGCTTATTAAGTTGGAAAATAACTAATGATAATAAATTATACTTTATTCTGTATAAAAATGGCATTTTCATGTCATATTCATCATTAGAGAAACCCAAATAAATAAGTATGGCAATCTAACTAACAAAAATGATACAAGGAATAACAAATTTTGTAACCTATATATCAACATGTAGGCACTCTAATCAGCAGATTTGATATCTGGAAGTGCTATCTTTTAATTTCTTCCATAGTAAATTTTATTTAAAAGACATCAACACCTGAAAGAATTGTAATTCATTGTTGGATTTCATCCTCCACCATAAATATTGCAGATCTATAGAGTTGCTTTGTAATTAAGATCTGCTTCTTCTATGAAAATCAAACTCAAGTTATTGTATCACCATAAAACATTTTTTATGAAGTATGCTAATCTTCAATTGTTTCACTTATACAATATAATAAAGATGTCCTTATAATTGTAGATTCAATATCATTTATAGCAAATTGAAGAATATATTTATGGTCTTATGATCTTGATATCATATTAAGTAAAGATAAAATAGTCTTTAATTAACCCACTTCAACATAAAGGCTGTTCCAGCATATCATTGAAGAAAAATAATAAATAAAAAACAATACTCAACAATATAGTAAAATGCTGGAATGTGAAGTTTTTCTTCTTATTTTACTCTCTAGTAATAAATAGAAAGATATTCCTTTGTGTACTAATGTCAAATTGTGTTGATTATGTGTCAGTTTTTTGAAAAAAAAAATCCTAATTCCGATTGGAATCTGAAAACATTTTCAAACATTATTATTATCCTTAATTTGAATATCAAAACACTATATTATGCCAATTGTGTATGATTATCATTTATAACTGATTATCTTAATTGTTTGATTTTCTCAGCCATTCTTATCCCAAATAAATAATGATATTAATAATGTTGATTACATTTATTTAAAAAAGGTTTACAAATGATAAAGAAAACATGTTACAAATGATAAAGAAAACATGACTTACCATGTTCTAACAACATTGACACTTGTATATTCTTTTCTAGACAATTGCACAGCTCGTGTAGCAGCAATCCTGAACAATAAAATAAAATTGTATTAAATACAATTTACATACATTTAATTTTAAAAATACAAAGTTGAATTTTTTGTTTTAGAAAAACACACAGAGTTTCAATTTAATTTAAAATAACTGGATATCCATAAAATATTCCGTTTAAGATGTAAGATATCTCATTTAAAGTTTAAATAACACAATTCATTGCTCAAACAATATACATATGTATTGAGACAGATTGCCTTATTGTCCTAATAGAATGAATGAGTAACCTTGATAGTATGTAGTGATGTGCATATATATTTAAACTTTATAAAGAAATGACAAAATGAATACAACAAAAATTACTTATATAAACACTTAAAATAAAGTTTAGGATGATTTAAATTTAATTAAGTGGGTAATAATATTTATATTTTGAAATAAGTTATCTAAAATTTACAAATAAATTATTTAGCTTATTCCTGACTGTGACAAAAATCCAAATTTTTAATGTAGCAAAATATTTTGTATAAACAAAGCTGTTCTTTTAAAATGTACATGTTCAGTAAAACTGTAAACTATATTGTATCAATATATATGATTTCAATTATGTTAGCCAAAAGAAATGTAAATAAACAAACAAAAACATTAAAATTTGCAAATTTAATACATTTTAGATACTTGAGCAGTTATTTTCTATTTAGCAGCAACAGTAGTGCCACCCAGTGCAAGCCTTAGTAATCATTGGATGAAGAAGGTTTGTACATGAAATCCCCATCTAGTGTCTATTCATCCAATATCCCCAGATTAGTTTCTAGCTTATGGATTTCATCAGTGTGGAGATTTGGATCTGAGAGCACTGCATCTAACTGCACCTAGATCTAAGGATCTAATGAAACCCTCTACCAAAACTCCTCAATAATGAAAGTCACTAGCTACAATTAGATTAGGGATATTGGATGAGTAGGCACTAGATGGGGATTTTATGCACAAACTTTCCTGCATCTATTGATTACTAAATATTGCACTGGGTGGCACTATTGTTTGGATAGTAAAAAAATCAAGTCATACATCACTTGACAATTTAATAAGTTTGTATTACAAAGGTAATGTAATGAGTGAGCTAATAGCTCTAAACAAGATTTTTGAATGAATGTCACAAGGGAAAGCATTTAAATATCCCTATCCTCAAACTAGTTTCAAGCTACTGGCTATCCTCAAATGAGGCACTAGGATATTCAGACACTAGATCCAAAATATCAGCTCAAACTCAGCATTTATCTAAAACTTAACTTTTAAGTAGAAAATCTGAATTTTTCGGACAGCTATATGTCTTCAATCCAGTTATATATGTCTTCAATTCAGTTATCTAACTTAAATAGCTATATGGGGCTGAATAAACTTCTATATATATATGTAGCTGAATTTGAAGACATATAGATGTCTAAAAATTTCAGATTTTCTATTTAATAGTTAAGTGTTAGATAAATACTGAACTTGAGCTGGTATTTGGTTCTAGTACCTAAATATCCTAGTGCCTCACTTAGGATAGCTATTAGCTTGAAAGCAGTTTGGGAATAGGAATAATTCTATATAGGGATTTTGAAATGCTTTCTCTTGTAGCATTTATCAGAAAGGCTTGTTTAGAGCTATTAGCATGCTCATTATGTTACATTTGTAATACAAGCTTATTAAATTAAGTCATGTGATGTATGACTTGATTTTTTTTACTATCTATAGTTTGGCTGTTGAGGCTTTGGGGATGCTTTATTGCTATGGCTATAAATATATGGTCTATCTGAAGTTTGTTCAGGCCCATATAGCTATTTAAGTTAAATAGCTGGGTTTGGAGACATATAGAAGTCTGAAAATTTCAGATTATTTACTTAACAGTTAAGTATTAGATAAATGCTAAGCTTAAGCTGGTGTTTTGGATCTAGTGGCTGAATATCCTAGTGCCTCACTGAGTATAGGCAGTAGCTTGAAACTAGTTTGTGGATAGGGATAATTCTAGATAGGTGTTTTTAAATGTTTTCTCTTGCAGCATTTATCGGAAAAGTTTGTTTAGAGCTATTAGCATGCTCATTACATTACATCTATCTGGAGTTTGCTGTTGCTAATAACAGTCTATGTACTTGTAATAAATGGTGATCATGTGATGTTTTGAAAGTTTTATATTTTCTATTTCTAAGCACCATATGTATATCCAGCAACCATTTTTCTTTCTCAGTGCAACTTACATGATCATATTCACTAATAAAATTTCTTCAGTTTATTTTGGAAATACATACATTTTTCTTTTATTATTCTTTCCAAGTTTAATGTGCAGTATTTTGCATAATATAAAATATTTTCCAAGCATATTGCTAAAAATTTTACAAAATTTTAGAACATACTTAAAGTTTTAATATCGACTTACAAATATCAAAGCAATTAAAGAAATCATACTTTCTTGATAATAACCTAGTGTATTATGTTTCTATAAGAGAAAAAAGTTATTGAAGAAAAATATAATATTGCCCAGAGTGTATTTAATTGCAATGAAAGTTAGACATTTCACTATTTATTTTATTTTTAATATATATATATATATTGTTTTTTTCCTTATTCTTATTTTTTCAATGAATGAAAAATATTTCTCAACTTTTTATTTTTTTTGTAAAAAAATATTGTTTATACTATAATTTTAATTTATATTTGCATACCATACATATAAAAAAGTTTCTTTGTTATATATGTATGCATGTTGAAAAGTAATTTATATGTGCAGTTCAATAACCAATATATATTATATTTTTAATAATCAAAGTTTGTCAACAAAATGCAAACTATTATACACAGTGTATGATATAAACGAGAGGGGCTTGGAACAAAATGTAGTATATATCATGGGCTCTTAAAGAAGAATTAAGGAAAAAAATTTAAATAATAAATTATTTGGGAACCTATATTGTTTTGATAAATGTAAGATAATTAAAAAACAACACTGTCTCACAGTTATAATCTTGTTTTTATAATTAAGAAGAAAAAATACAACTTTAATTATTCTCTATATTCTTTAATATATGCTATAAATATTAAAATTCATTTTAACTAAAACAATTACATACTCAAAATGAGAGCAATTGCTGGATCTCCATGATGGTAATGTTTGGAGCTACACAAATACATCCTAATAATGCTATCTGTGTGTGCCCAATCACATAATGTAAAAGAAAAACCTGAATTGAAGACTATAAAGATTTATCTTGACTATTCTAATTAACCACGTTATTTCTATAGGCAAGTCATATATGAAGCCAATTTAATAAATGTGTTTTCAATGAGTTTTATCTATATGTAGGCCAGTTTACATTTGACTAAAAGCATAGACAAAAGTGTATTGTTTATAAAATCCAATGGTATATCCCAGGCATGTCAAACTCATTCAAACAATGAGCCATTTAATGCAACTGATAAGATTCTTGTGGGCCACATTGCACAAATTTTCTTAAAACTTTACTTTGAAGTGAGAATGCAGAAAAATAGGTGGGGTAATTAAAACATATGTAGTTTAGTGAATTCAGTCCATGAATTCAGTTCAATAATATACAATTGATATAGTATTGCTTTTATTTAAACATTTATCTTATTTGATTACATATTTATAAAACTACAATTTATTGTTTTTACCAGAAACTTGCCAGCACTTTCCTCCTATTAGTTTTCCAATATCTGGATTCAAAGACTGAGAACAAACATTTTTCATTATGGCAGATAGATGTTTATCAGTTAATCTTGATCTATAAGCTGTTTTATTTAATGTTTTGCATGAAAATAATTGCTCACATAAGTATGTACTTCCAAAAAAGCATAAAATTTGCTGCACAAATTTTTTAATTTCAGGGTATCTTTTATCTAAATAGATATATATTTTGAGAGTACCTACTTCTTGATATTTATTTTTTAAAATTGAATCATTCTGAAAATCAATTAATTCCAGTCATATCAAAGTCGAAGTTTTTTCAACTTCAAAGGCAAAAGGTCCATTGAAAAGATAAAAAATTTCTTCTAACTCCTTGAAATCATCAAAACATTTATTGAATTCATTTTGTGCTTTTAACTGCTCACACTTAGGAAAATATGTCAAAACATTATTTTGAAAATGATTTTTTAACAAATTCAGTTTTTGTACAAAGCTTGCAACTGCATCATACATGTTCATTATCAATTGATTTTTGCCTTGCAATGTAATATTAAGATTATTCTGATGGCTTGTAATATTAAAATGCTAGGTCTTGCACTCACAATGGAACTTTTTTTTTCGTTGTTTTCATCTTTCATTTCAAAAAATAATATCATTTTCTCCAAAAACAGATAGAAGTTCTTTAGGATATTGTGGCAGGACATCCACCAAACTTCTGTGTAATAAGGAAGATCTTCAAATTCAGATTCTAAATCTTTAAGGAATGAAATAAATTGTGGTGGTTAAGTGCTCTTGATCAAATAAAATTGATTATCTTGGTAACTTTTAAGTAATTGGTTCATTTTTAATAATTTGAACAGAGAACTTGGTGAATAAGGCAATGACCACATAAATAAATTAGGATTATTAAATATATAGTATGGAGATTTTTTTATTTTATTTACAGAGCAGTTGAGTTCAAATGCTCTTACTATAATAACAAAACACAAGTTAGACCTTTATAGAGTCATTTTAATAAACTTTTAAATAATTCCTTCTTTCTCATATGAATGATAATTTAACACTTAAATAACCCACTTTTGTATATAATGAGTTGTGTAACTGATTTATTATGTACAATTAAATCATCTGCATAGGTATTTGTACAAAATATACACATGTATATTGATTTTCTAGGTTAAAGCTATAAACTCTTAAATAATCTTATTCATGGGACAACTAGATCCTAATAATCAAACAATAATAATTCACAAGTCTCACATAGACATTTTAAAAACTATCAATAATGCCTTTATTTTTCATATCACTGTTAATTTATCAGTTAGACAACTCATTATATAAAAAAGGGGGTTATTTAATTGTTAAATTATCATTCATATGAGAAAGAAGGAATTATTTAAAAGTTTATTAAAATGACTCTAGAAAGGTCTAACTTGTGTTTTGTTATTATATTAAGAGCATTTGAACTCAACTGCTCTGTAAATAAAAATAAAAAATCTTCACACTATATATTTAATAATCCTAATTTATTTATGTGGTCATTAAAATTATTAGAAACTGCTGAATATACATAAAGTTAAACTGTAATATATGCTTTATAAATATATATTATTTCAATTATAATATATTCAAAAAATGTAAATAAAAAAGTAAAACAGATAGCAGCCATTTTCCATCTTGGAGCTCTTAGGTGATCATATTTATTAATGTTTCTTCAGTTTATATTAAAAACACATTTATTCTTTGATTTATTATCCTTTTCAAATTTCATATGTACAGCATTTCACATAATTAAAATTTCCCCAACTGTAAAAGTAAACCAAATTATTTAAACAACCATTGGTTTCACTGCTACTTTTCAAGTGCAAAGGACTAAAAACTTATGAACAAATATATATTAACCCCATATACCTTAATATTACAAGAACTCTTAAATAAGTTAATTGCTTCAGAATCATAAATTTTTAATAATAAAGATTCTTCAATTCTTTTCTTTATTTCATTTCTTTCAAAGAAAACAACCTTAATCTCATCAAAATTAATAATGTGACCAGTATCTCTTTCATGTATATACAAAATAGAATTAAAATATTTATTTCTAACTTTACCTTTATGTACTTTTATTTTTCCTTTTAAGCTCCAACTACTCTGTCTTATATATAACTTTTTACAAAAAACAAGGGATAATATACACTTCTCCAGAAATAGTCTTCCTATAAAAAATTTCCTTTGTATTATTTAATAAATTATTCAAATTAATACTCCTTCTTTCAATCAATGTTCTTATTTCCAAATAAATTAAAATTTTTATTGCAATTCTATAAGAAAATAATTTAAGAGACAAAGAAATAAAATCATATTATCCTTAATAATATTACAATTATTAACAACACCACAATAAAATACTTTTAATAAATTTATCAGAATATCCAACACTCAAATAATCATTATAAAATTGACTTTTTTCGAACCAAGCTACCTTATTAGCAATAGTTTCTTAAGACAGCCACCTTATGAGATATAGATTGATAGATATCAGGTTTAATTATAGATCTTAAATCCTTAATCTTAAACATAATGATTATATGCCAATCACTTACTCCTTACATTTCTTATCACCAATAAATCTAAAAATTTTAATTTAACAAAATCTAACCCTCCTCCTTCAACAACATATTTTATAGAAGGATCAAAACAATTAAACTTATATCTAACAACTCTTTCAAACAAACAATCACCAACATATTTAACAAATAGCTTTAAATATACACATGCCTTATTATTAATTTTCTCTTCCGAATAATTAATATAAACTGAACAAATCAAAAAAGAAAAAATACAACCTATTATCCACTCTTGCCCAAATATTTAGAATCTTCCAATAATAAGAACCAATCTTTAATATTAATTTTACTCAATATTGTTTAATCTATTAACAGATTGATATATAATCTCAATATGCAAACTATCAAAAATCCAATTAATTTACACTTTAAAATCATTAATCTTATCAAAAGTCTCAAAAGAAGAAGAAAATGTGTAATGATCATTAAAAAATTATTCAAAAACTAATAATACCTTCAACAACACTACCTGTAAAGTCAAAAATAAATTTTAAAAGAAAATCTTTGTGAGTTTTAATAATCATAAGCATCTTAGCTGATAGTAAATCATTAGGATAACATTTTAAAAAATTCAGTCTATTAAAAAATTTTAAATTTACTTTTTTTCATAATAGCTATGAACTTTCTTTTAATAATATTAACAAGATCTTTTTCTAAAAACATATTTACTATTATTTAACTCTTTATCTACTTTCTCCTAAATTCATTTTCTTTCATAATGACAAACCAACCAGCTTTGTCTTCACAAGAAATGATCACGTCATCATCAATTAACATATTTTTAAGATGTTTAACCTCAGCATGATTAACAATAAATTTTTCTTTTCTTTTTAAACTTTTATTTAAAACCAATTGAATACCCATTTTCTGCTCATCACTTAAATTACTAGATTTTATATACAAAATTGTATCAAAAACTATATTTTAAATTAGAATATTTACCAAGACTTTCTAATTCTCTATCATTTAACTTAATATCACAAAGATTAACAACTTTATTAGTAGAAATTTTGTGGTTTTTCATTCAAATAATATACTTGTTAATACAATTTTGTCTGTAGAATCCAGTAATTTAAGTAATGAGCAGAAAATTTATTGCTTTAATCCAACATCTGGTGTTTATTGATTACTTATATTTAGAGCCAGTCAATTAATTTTGTAGCCTAAAGCAAGCCTTAAAAACTAAGTATCTCTGAAAAATATTAAAAAATTTTCATAGTGAAAAGATGGTACATATGTCTATTATGCAAAAAAAAAAAAAATATGAGATTCAAATCCATGTAAATGGAATTCTTTTCAAAATTTTTAAGATTTTATCCTCAAGTATTTAGCCATAACCACGTTAGTTTATCATCAAACATACAAAAACTATACAATAAAAAATACAAAAAAAGTGAAACAAAGTATAAATTGTTCATAAATAACTTTTTAAATTTTCAGTTTAGAAAAATTGTATTTGGCTGCTGTTATATTCAGAGGTAATGTTAGAATATTTTTTTAGATTACAATAATTTTTACTTGAGAGAAGACAATGTACAAAAAAAAAGGAATATGAAAATATCCAAAATGATTCATTATAATCATACATTTAAAGATGAAAATATATAGATGCTATGTATTATACTAATAAAAAGAGAAAAAGAAAAATTAAGGAGGTAGTGATAATTAAAAAAATTTGTCTAATGGGAATAAATATCAAAACAAAAATGGTTTTTATATAAGTGAATGATTATTAATTGATAAAAAAAAAAGTTAATAAAATATAAATTAAAGAATAAGATATTAAATAAAATAATAGTTAAATAATATATATATATTATATAACAATGTTTTTGTTTATTGTGGATTAAAGAGCCATCAAATAATTGTTTCTTCAACTACAATTGGATTTTTCATATTTAACTTGAAATAAAAATGTGGGGTGTCCAGAAATTAATTAATTCAATCACTATTTTTTACAACAAGTAATTGAATTAATTAATTTTTGGGATACCCCATACTTTTATTTCAAATTAAGTATAAAAATCTCAATTGTAGCTGAGGAAACAATTATTTTTTGGCTTTTAAACCAGTGGATTCAACTTGTGGTATGTATACCCCTAGGAGTGCATGGCAGATCAGTTGGGGATACATGAAAATATTATTCATAATGTTTGAAACAGAAAGCAACAAGTTGTTAAAATTAAAAAACAATGTCATAATTTAGCTTTACAAAGAAAACTATAAGCACAAATAAATCATATCCAGATGTTTCATCTCCATATAGGAAAATGGGTACTGTTTTGAAAGCTCTCATTTGAAAAATCATTTTTAAAATTTTTTAATGTAAATTTAAATTGAAACTCTTTGATATGGTGTAAATATCCATATACAATACAAATGTATCAACTTTATATTTAATTATTTCTTTCATATTTTTTCTTTGTAAAAACAAAACAAAATATTACCAAATTTGGATTGACTATTATATAATCTTTTATATTAATTTAACACTTTAAAGATTAAAGCTGCAATTGAATTATTAGAGCATCTTTACAATTAATTTATGAAAACAAATCAATGGAAAGAGTAATAAGAATGGATAAAGGAAAAGAATAACAAACCCATTGTATGTATGTATTTTACCACTTAATGTTCTTCTATATTAAATATATGATGGCGTGTGTATATGATGTTCAACAGAAATTACAACATTAAATACTAAAAGAAGAATTATATGGTGTAAAATTTTTTCAGGGCAAAGTCTAAAATGGCTTTTACACTTTCAAATTTTTTCAAATTATTTGAACGCTTTTAGTTCTGCACTTTTACACTTTCAAATTATTTGACACACATTAAATACTTTTGATTATTGCTATATCAACATATCATGAAAGTACAATAAAACTTAGAGAGTGCAATAGTTTTTGTTCCAATAATGTTATGTGGACAAGATGAAATGAAAACTAAAAAAATAAGTAAATGTACTAAAAATTTTGTAAAAATAAATATTTTTACAAAATAATGAATTTAAGTAACACTATATATTTTAGAATAAAATCTTAATTCCCCAAATTGTTCCCCAATTAGCTCAATTAGTTTTTCTTCAACTTCTTTTAAAACTAATTTCTTTCAAGTAAATTTTAGTACTTTGGAAAACTCCCAAGCAATTACCAGTGAGTCACTATTAATTTATCATTTTTCGAGTCTAGAACCTCTATTTTAATTTCCAAATTATCATCATGCCAATTTTTAATATGCATTATTGATTTTTTTATTCCAGTAGACAATTTTATCTTAATGTTTCTGCTGGATACAGAAATTATAATTTATAAAATACATTATATTTACAAAAAATTTTCATACATTTTTTTTAAAATTTTATTTTTATTTTTATCAGACTTAATGTCTCACAAACAAGTTCTTTGTAAAGATGACATTTTGAGTTTGAATAATTCAATTCATTAATCTCAACCAAAAAATTTTCAGCACTGTGAAAAAACTGTCAAATTATTTGAAAAAGCTTTTAAACTTTCAAATTATCATTAAAATATTTGCAAGTTTTTCAACATTCTCATCAAATCGCAAAAAAAAATTAAGAGTTTTCAAATGGCTGTATAACAGCTATTTACACTTTCAAATTTTTTCAAATGACTGTGACTTTTTAAGTTATTAAATAATTATAACAAATAATTTGGAAAAAAACTGAAAGTGTAAAATGGCTTTAAGAGGGTTTTTTTCAATTCAAATTTCAAAATTTTAATGAGTTTTCAAATGAGAGCATTCAAAACCATGCATGTTTTCTTATATAAAGATGAGACATCTGTACATTATTTATCTGTGCTGTAAGTATAATAGCTTGCTCAGGAAATTAATAAAAAAAATAAATAGGCATGTTCCTAGTAACTTATTAATAATTGGGTGTCATTAGCCAACTATCATATTTTGCAATCCTGCAGGTCATCTCTTCCTTTCAGCAAAATTTTCATAAAAAGCAATTGAAAGCAGGTAATTATTTTTATTTTTCAATTAAACTTCACGTGATTTAAGTGCTTAATTAGGTTTTTTTTTCATTTTTTCAAATAATTTTTTTTAAATATTATTTTATGTCCTAAAATGGATAAGTGGCTGAAAACAATAACTCTTAAAAGAGCTACAATTAATTTTGAAAATCAATCCATTGAGTCACCAGCAAGTACTTTGAAGCATCATGGTGATTTAGAAGCACAAGGTGATAAGCATATAGTGATTGGTGGGCCTGTTATAAATTTAGCATTATTAATAAACCTCAAAACAGTCCTACAATTAAAAAGGGGAAGTATTCTGTGAATACTTGAAATATTGGGTTTTCATTCACAGGAAATGTCAACTATACGAAACCATTGTGCAGAAATGTTATCTAACAGTACCATAAAACCATCTTTATATTAGCTATATATAAAAAAAAATGTCACTTTTTCCGAGCAACTATTATGTGGCCTAAATCTAACTTCTTTTGTGTTATTTGCAAACATAGACAAGAAAATGCAGTAGAAGCATCTGGTTGGCACAGAGTGGCACTATTGTAAGGAGAGTTTTGCCTGTTTAATAACAGTTATGTGCTAGAATAAGAAATGATGATCATGTGATGTTTAGTGGTTTAACACCAATCCTGCCTAATAGGATAGTGGTGGCTACGGTTGTTAAAAAGTCAAAGACACCAAAATGTATGGGTGCTAAACTGAGTTCAGACCCATATGACTATATAAACTAATGAGCTTAGATTGAAAATATTATCATGTTTTCCAATTTCATTCTCATAGTTTTGTAGTTAAGTAGAGATAAAAGATGGCTGCTGGAGGGTTGCATTAGATCCTAAGATCTAGGTGCAGTGCTATCAGATCCAAGACTCCTCACTGACAAAGGCCACAAACAAGAAACTAGTCTGGGGATATTCGATGAGTAGGCACTAGATGGGTATTTTATGCACAAGCCTTCTGGCATCCATTGATTACTCTGTTTGGCACAGGGTGGCACTACTGTATGGAGAGTTTTGCCTGTTTAATACAGAATAAG
This sequence comes from Epiperipatus broadwayi, assembly GCA_028023455.1. Classification (NCBI taxonomy): domain Eukaryota; kingdom Metazoa; phylum Onychophora; class Udeonychophora; order Euonychophora; family Peripatidae; genus Epiperipatus; species Epiperipatus broadwayi. The sequence goes on from JAQFVV010000612.1 coordinate 115,584, forward strand.
TTACCATATTGCTAAAGGTGGTAAAAAATCATACAATTGCTGAAAAATTGATATCTTCATGTATCAAAAGATGCTATTTAATGTATGTTTGGTAATGACCATATCTGAGAAATTAACAATATTCTATTCTCAAATAATACAATTTCTCAAAAAATTAAGAAAATGTCTGATGATATTGAATAAATAGTAATTGACAGAATAAAAAAGCCCCTTCTTTTCTATACACATAAATGAAAGTGCTGATGTTTTCTATTTATCAATTCTGTTTATTATTGCAAAATATTTAAATGAAAACATTCTTGAGAAAAATCTTTTATTGTGCTATCCCCTTTCAAAAAGATGCACAGGTGAAAACATATTCAATGCCAGTCAGAATTATTTTTGTAAAAAAGAAATTGATTGGATCAATTTCTGTAGTGTTTGTATGGATAGTGGAAAATCTATGTCTGGCTATTATACAGGCTTATGTGATTGTATCAAGGAAATTGCTCCTCGTGTAGCTTGCAGTCATTGCTGTATACACAGACAGTCTTGTGGCCAAATCTCTACCACATTCATTGAAGGAGGTGATCAGTCAATCTGTAAAAGCTGTTAATTTTATTAAAACCAGTTCAACAAATTCCAGACTATTCAACTTGTTGTGTAAAGATATGGACATCCTTCATATAACATTGCTTTTTCATACTGAAGTGAGGTGGCTTTCTGAGAAAAAAATACTCACACAATTGTTTGAATTGAGATATGAAGTTCAGGTTTTCTTTGAAGACCATCATTTTAAGTTCTAAGTTTCATGAAACTGAATGACTTCAACAACTTGCATACTTATCTGATATTTTTTCAGAAATAAATAAACTTAACTTAGGATTACAGAACAGTTCCACAACCATTTTTAAAATGTTCAAGGCTATAATTAAAAAATTCGATTTTGGGGAAAAGTTGTATTGATAAAGAACAGTGTGCAGTTTTTGAGAAACTTCACAGTTTCTTATCGGAAAGTGAGTTGAAACTGTCAAAAGAAATAAAAATTAATATGATAGCTCACTTAAAGGACTAAAGGTGTCATTCAGGCAATACTTTTCAAAGCAAAATAGTGAAAACAATTGGATTTCAAATCCATTCAATGAACTGTTTTTCAACAAGCCAGAAAATTATCCATATCAGAAAAAAAAAAATTTATTGAACTTTCAATTGATTCTTCTTTACAATATGACTTCAAAGAATAAAATGTCATTGATTTCTGGGCAGCAGTGAAAGAAGGGTACCCAGATCTCATTAATAAAGCATTAAAGTATTTATCTTTTATGAATATACAGCTTGTTGTATCAGCCTTTTCATCCTATGCTTTCATGTGCTTCCTGATATAAGATGGCATCTGTTTTCATTTGAACCTGATTTAAAAAAACTCAATTCCACGAAACAAGCTAACGGATCACATTGAAATTATTAAGAAGAGCTATATTTGAAGACTTGAATAAATTAAGTAAAATCATTGGCCATTTGTATGAAATTTTATTATAAATTAATGTGATCAAAAATTTATTTGTTTTTGCTTTTATAAAAATCTGAAATGAAGTGTAATATGTAAAATAAAAATTAAAAACCAAAATTTACCATTAATTATTTAGTTAACTTAAGAACATTACGCAATATAATAAAAAAAGACATATTGTTTGTGTAGAAGAATGGGAGAGAAGGGGGTACTCATAAATAAAAAGTCTACTCAAGAAGTACCAGAAAGAAAAAACATTGGACATCCCTGCTTTAATCCATAGTAAATAAAAGTATTTATTAAAAAATATTTATATATATTATTTTTAATTTTCTATGGATTTTTTTATAATAATTCCAATTCAAAGAGATTAAAACTATTGCTTAATATTTGAAAGAAGAATTGTCCACATTAAAAATCATTTACAATATTGTTTTGTGTCTGAATAAAGCATTTTTAAAAATCAACTTTTACAATGAAAAGAAATCAAGATTTTATTTCAATTTTAATAGATCATTAACACCTTTTTATCTAAGCTTTTTAAAATATATATATATATATACCACCCTCTCACATGCTTCATTGAAAACTTACTGAAATGACATCAACATATTTGAAATTCAGTCTGACAACTCCTCTATAGTAAAAAAACCAGAGACCCAAGTTAAAATATTTCTTTATCATATTGCATTGTCATTGATTTATTATACATATACAAAATGTGAAGGAAATTAATTTGATATAAGTACACTAATTTTTGATTATAAAATTGTATCTAAACAAAACAATTTCTAATTTAGATAAAAGCATTTAAAAGTAACAAAACACTAAATTTTCTTTAACAATGGGCTTATATTTTTTTCCTTTTTTTAAAAAAAAAGTACAGATATTTAAAGCAGTCATGATATTCATTATATTTTGTTCCAAACTCCCCTAACATACATCAAGTACAATAATTCATGTTTTACTGATTGAATTGTGCATGTACATTATTTTTCAATATAAACCTAGACACAGATGTGTATGGTATGCATATATATAAATTAAGTATTATAATATGAACAAAATTTTTAAAAAGTAATAATATAGTTATTAATAATACATAGAGAGCACATTGCATATTCAGAACCATTAAGAATCCCAAGCAACAGTCAACAGATATAGTATATAACAGCTCAGGTTTTGTTTGATGAACACTGAGTAGAATAAGAATACTTTTTAACATATATATATAACACAGATGTTTTTTTTAAGTATACATAAACAAAATTGAGAGGGACAAATATTTAAATATATTTTACTGAATGTGTGTTCACTCATGTATTCACTAAAACAGGGCTGGGGAATCTTTTTTCTGCTAAAGGCCATTTGGATATTTATAATCTCATTTTCAGGCTGCACAAAACTATCGACTTAAAAATTAGAATTATTATATTTGATCAAAAATTAAATTAATTTACATTTAATCATTAAGGATGGGCAACCTTTCCAACTGACAGAACATTTTCAATATTCCCCTTTTAAACGAGGGCCATAATTTTTTTTTGTGAATTAAAAATAATGTAATATCATTATTATTAATGACTGTTTCACATTTAATAATAAAAAAATTTGATTTGCCTCAAACCTATCTTCGTGGCATATATTCTCAAATTTTTTATATGTTCTTAAAAGATTAATCCTAGGATGTAATCTTTTATAAATTACCTTTCAAAAAATGGTTTTGAATTTTCTGGGATTTTTTAAATAATTTATTTTCACAGAATTTTCTGACTTGTGTATACTTTTTATAAAATATGTCATCTACTTGATGAAACTCTTTTTCAAATTTTCTATTATAATAGTTCTTTGTTTCCCATAAATTTTGTTTTCAGGAAGAATGTTTTGATAAATAGTATTACTTAATAATGTGTTCTTTATTAACTGAGATACTTTCTAGACATATCAGGCACATTGATTTACAATTTCTTTCTATATAAAAACATATGCAGTGATCCATTTCTTTTCAAATGCATGATTTTCTGTGTCGATTTTTCTGACCTTACTCTATGTAGCCATCCTAATTAAAAAATAAATAAATACAAAATAATAATAATAAAATGGAGTAAAATATTTCTTTTATTTTTACTAATTACTGTATATGTTTGCCCACTATAAAAATTAACAAAATACTCTCAGTCTCATAGATTAAATCCAGTCAGATAGACCACACAATATAGATATTTGTTGGAATATTGCATCTCTGAAAGAATGAAGTTGAATATTCCAAAAGTTGGAGAGGAGGAAAGATGTAATTGAGAAAATAAATATTTTATTTTACTTAACTCGTAATTTAATATTTGCATTTATAGTAGTATTGCACCATGACCTTGTTTAAATAAAACTTTTATACAGGTCCATTTTATAAGTTTATGAAAATATCTGGGGCCAGATTGAGAGCTTTTGAGGCTAAACTTGGCCTATTAGCTGAAGGTTCCCCATTCCTGCATTAAGGCAAGGAGAATAAAAAAAACAAAGTACCATATTTTTATCTTTAAAATAAAAATAAATGACAAAATAACCTGACTTTCTCACTATTAAATAAGTTCTAGGTAATTTTCCTTTTTTTCCAATAACTTTTTTCTCTTATAGAAACATAATAGAATACTCTTTAACAAGAAATGTACCTTTAAATATATTATAACAGTTAGTAAAACTAAAGGAAAAATAAAATAAATGTGCTTTCAACATAAACTGAAGAAATTTTATTAACATATATAATCATGAAGTGGTATTCAGAAAAAAAAATATTAAAAAATTATAAAAGTTGTGAATTTTAATATTTTAAATTTTATTCCACTTCTTATTTGCATTGCTTAATTATATATACTATAATACACATATTCCTTAAATTACACTGTACAATGCAGTTAACATAAGATTTATTTTATTTCCTTCCTTACAGTTTCAACTGTCCAGCAGTCATCATCAGAGCTTTTATCTCAGTGCTCTGATGATGACTGCTGGACAGTTGAAACTGTAAGGAAGAAATATAAATCTTATGTTAACTGCATTGTACAGTGTAATTTAAGGAGTATATGGTGTATTATAATTTTAATGTTTGTTTGTTTTTGATTTACTTACATTTTTTAGATAGTGTATAATTAAAATTACATAGTTAGATGCTTCATTGTATATTTAATGAGTGTTAGTGCTCACTCATTTGCTTTTACTCAAAAAATAAAATAATGCACTTATTGTACTATATCTTTACTATTTTTTTAAATAAAATGAATTGCAAAATATCAGACATTCATCACAATTAAATATTACCTTAGTAATATCATTTTTCTTCAATAATTTTTTAACAGACTCATTATTAGGAAACTATAGTCTCTAATTGTTTTGATGTTTTTGAGTAATATCAATTTCAGAATCTATATGGTCATCCCTACTTACCATCAATCATTTCTGATTATTCTTTAAACTTATTAAAATTTAATCTTTCTGACATTATTAATAAACATGATTGTATTCAGCATCCAAAATAGAAAAAGGATTGCTGCCTATCATGCAATTTATTGAATTTGAATTTACAAATTTTAATGTTTTTTTTCTTATTATATATGTACATTTTGGGGGGACAGCGTATAATTGAAATAAACAAAGCAAAACTCTCCATACAGTATTGCCACCCTGTGCCAACCAGAGTAATCAATGAATGCCAGAAGGCTTGTGCATAAAATCCCTATCTAATGCCTACTCATCCAATATCCCCAGACTAGTTTCTGGCTTGTGGCCATCGTCAGTGAGGAGCTTTGGATCTGAGAGCACTGCACCTAGATCTTAGGATCTAATGCAACCCTCCAGCACCCACCTTTTATCTCTACTTAACTACAAAACTATGAGAATGAAATTGAAAACACAAAAAATATTTTCAATCTAAGCTCAATAGCTTATATAGTCATGTGGGTCTGAACTCAGTTCAGCACCCATACATTTTGGTGTCTTTGGCTCTTTAACAAAATAGCCACCACTATCCTATTAGGCAGGATTGGTGTTAAACCATTAAGCATCACATGATCACTATCTCTTAATACTAGCACATATTTGTTTATAAACAAAGCAAAACTCTCCATACAATATTGTCACCCTGTGCCAACCAGAGTAATCAATGAATGCCAGAAACTAGTCTGGGGATATTGGATGAGTAGGCATTAGATAGGGATTTTATGCACAAGCCTTCTGGCATTCATTGATTACTCTGGTTGGCACAGGGTGGCAATACTGTATGGAGAGTTTTGCTTTTTTTTAAACAAATATGTGCTAGTATTAAGAGATAGTGATCATGTGATAATTGAAATATTGTAAATTAATTATATAAAATAAAGGGAGCAGTAAGAAAAAATATATAATAAATTTTAATTATTAAATTATTTAAATATATAGTATAGATGTATAATTTATGTTATAATATTTAAAAGGATAATTTTGTAGAAGTTGATCAATGGAAATTTACCAATCATGCTTTATTTTAGTTATCTATTTTCAGGGGCCCCAACTATTTGTTTATTTTCTCAAAAATATTTTACCAAACATATGTTACTTATTAAAATTAAATAATATTAAGAAAATAAATTATAAGTTACTATTACCTTTAAAAAATATTATTAAATGGCTTGTAAACTCCATTTCACAACATATAATTAATATTTTTTTTATGTATATGATATAAGCACATTGTAACCATTATTGTTATTATTTGATGGCATTTTATTACATTTAGTATAATATTATTTTTGAGCTTTTACTTTACAGGTTTTTTTTTTTTTTTTGTGGAAATGATTAAAATTTGGGATTTTCCAAAGACAGAAGAAACAAAAAGCACAAGAGAACTGTGAGACAACATTTCAATTCCTATTTAGCAGAATTTATATTATTCCAATTGCATAAAGATGTGTTTGGGGCCATGATGTACACTATTACGGACTTCTTCCCACTGAAATGAAGAACTCATGTTTGTAACACGTCTTTGTTATACTTTCTTTGACCAGCTTTTTCATTTGTTATTTATGTTAAATTTCCTTTAATTACAATTATTTGTAGTTCTGTGTATTTTCTTTTGCTTTTTAGAATCATACTAAAAAAATAATATTAACTGTGATAGCTTGTATTCAGCCATATTTTACAAGTTTTTTTTTATGCCTGTAAATGCATAATTAAAATAAACATGACAAGCAAACTTCTGTTGTACAGCTTCCATAAAAGTAACTTTGAAAGTAATATTTTAAACTAATAATAATATTTAATATCATAATATTTATGTTGTACTTAAAGCATTTAAGGTTGATGATCTAAAACTAATTACAATTAAAATTGACTATTTAATCATATTTGATTTTTACAAATATGTAAGAAATTCAGATTGAATTAAACTAAAAAAAATTGTAGTGAAAGGATATACAAAATTTGTTTTATATATTTATGTAATGTCTTCACCCCTAAGTTTTTCAGAGGGGTAGAAAAGAACATACAATCCGATACATAAACACAAATGAGGACAAGAAATATAGATAAATATATGGAACTCAGCTACACGGCTAAAACCAGTTATTAAACAGTTACGATGTAAATAGCTTCAGCTTGATACACGTATCCAACTTCTTCTGGTAAACAAAACTGTAACAAGTGCCCGATGATTTTACATTCACAGTTTTTATATTCCTCTGTCTTCTTTTGTTTAAGTCTTATCTGCTACATCTCTCCAAATTTTTTATCGCATGTTTTCAAAAACCCCGTTTTTGATTGTTCTTAACTTTTAATCTATGTCACCATGTTTCAAATTATAATTATTTCTATTATAATTATTTAACTTTAATTAGTTCTTTTTATCTTTAATAAAAATAAATCTCTACAGTTTTGTTTCGAATTATAATTATTTCCATTATAATTTTTTGACTTTACATTAGTTAGTTTTATTTCCAAATAAAATAAGAGAAAACTTCTGGAGTAAATTGTTCTTTGAAACTTCGCTATTTATTTCTCAACAAATGAATACAATACTTCCTCCCCTCACTCCAGAAGTTAGAGTTTATTTATGTTACACATAATCATCCATTCTGCACGGTTTCCTTTTATCCCATACAGGTCTGGGCAGTTTCTATTTTTCAGCTTGGAGAAACACTTGATTTTTCCGATTAATTGATATAACCTTGAAATTTGTGTAAACTCTTCTTTTGCCTCGCCGCCGTGAGTACTTTTTTCTCTCGCCTGGAGAAACTCTGGGTTTTACCCTGTTCTTCGGTTTTTGTCTCTGGCAGATCACTGTCCAAAGATTGCCATTCTTCCAAAAAATCCTTGAAAGGGTCTATTTCACTTTCACCTTTGGCCATCCTTTCTTGTAGTTCCATTTCACACTGCTCCCAACTCTCTACCTGTTCTGATAATTCTGACATTGTGAGTTTACTTTTTAAATCTTCATTTGATCTTTCAAAACTCTAACATTCTGAAAGTTTGGTTTGTAATTTTCCACTAAGTTCTGAATTTTATTGTTCAAGCTCTTCTTTTAACTTATTTAATTTATAAACATCCAGTTTTAATTTGTGCATTTCGTTTGATAGTTCTTTAGTCGTCTTTTCATATTGTCAAGTAGAAATGTTCGCACTGGTTACACTACATTCTAATTCTGTTACTCTTGTCTAGAAGCCTTCAATCTTCCTTGAAATTTTTCCAGTTCATTTTGTAATTTGGAATTATAACTTTTCAATTCTTGTAATTGCAAACTGAGTTGTAGCTCAGATTGCATCTTTTTCTCAAGCATGGTAGCTAATTCTTGGTTCCTTGGCTCCAATTCTTGTAGTTTAGTGACCTATTTTTCCTTGTGAAATGGTCCTATCTCTCATGGCCATGCTTTGCTCCTTAGTTGCTATATAGCTAATACTATATGTTCTACCATTTGTATCTGGATTACATTTTATTTGACGTGGTTTTTTGCATTTAGCTGCTAAATGCCCTTTAAATCCGCAGTTAAAACAGTTTTCTTTTCTCCATTTGCAATTCTTAGATACATGGTTAGTTTTACCACAGCAAAAACATTTTACTTCTAACATTGTCTCTCTCTTTATATTTTCATTCTTCGGCTGCTGCCTTCGATCTATTTTATAAACTGCCATTTTGCTGGTCTCTTCTGAGTTGTTTTTAAAAGCTAGGGCTTGCTCAATTATTGCTTCATATGCTATTCATTTTTTAATAGCCACTTCATATGATAAGTCTCTTTCCATTAACAGCATCTGTCGCAAACTTTCGTCATACATTCCCCATAATAATTTATCCAGAAAAACTTGTTCTAAAAATTCACCATAATCGCAGTTTTTTGCCAACTGTTTTAATACTATATCATAGTCTTTAATTTTTTCCTCCCTGGCTTGCTTTCTATTTGTAAGAGTTAATCTAGCTACATGTCTAGAAGGCCTCAGGCTAAAATAGTCTGTTAATTTTTTTAACTATATTTTCAAACTGTACTCCATTGGTTATCGGTCCGTCCTATAATTTATTCACAATTTCTATGACTTTACATCCTGCTAAACAAAACAATGTGGCCACTTTTTTTTCATTATTTTTTATCCCATTCAACTTGAAAAAATGTTCCAATTGCGTAATATAGAGGGTCATTCCTTGGCATTTTCAATACTAAATTCAAAAATACTGCTTTGTCCTAATGACATTTTACTTGTTTCAAAAAATATCAGTTGACTTTCTTGCCTGGCCTATTCTTTCAAGCTTCCCTAGGTTTGAACATTTTGACTGTGCCAATCTTGTAATGTCTTTGCCCCTGAGTTTTTCAGAGGGGTAGAAAAGAACATACAATCCGATATATAAACACAAATGAAAACAAAAAATATAGATAAATATATGGAACTCGACTAAACACCAATTCTTAAAACAGTTATGACACAAATAGCTCTAGCAGCTTGATACGTATCCAACTTTTGGTAAAAAAAACTGTAACAAGTGCCCGATGTTTTTACATTTGCAGTTTTTATATTCCTCTGTCTTCTTTTGTTTAAGTCTTATCTGCTACATCTCTCCAAATTCTTTATCACATATTTTCAAAAACCCTGTTTTTGATTGTTCTTAACTTTTAATCTCTGCGGCTATGTTTGGAATTATAATTATTTCTATTATAATTATTTAACTTTAATTAGTTATTTTTATTTTTAATAAAAATAAATCTCTGCAGTTTTATTTCGAATTATAATTAGTTCCATTATAATTTTTTGACTTTACATTAATTACTTTTATTTCCAAATAAAATAAGAGAAAACTTCTGGAGTAAATTGTTCCTTGAAACTTCACTGTTTATTTCTCAACAAAAGAATACAACAATTTATTATAATATTTATTAGATTGTTGAATAGTTGAAATCATCAGCTATTTTGAAAGCATATAATAAAATAATCCATTGTATGAAGTACATCAAATAAGTGTTATCACATTTTAACTTCTGGAATTTTGCAAAATTATATGTAAAAAATTTAATGATATAAAAAATGTAACTGTGAATTGGCAAGGAAAACTATAGAAAAAAATGTTTTAATAATATAACATACTCTTACGGTATTAAAAGGAAAATTGTTCCAGCACTAAGAAAAAAAATGGAACTATTACTAAAAAGATGCATGATCTTTTAAATTTCCAAGTATTTTAAATTAAGAAATGAGACATGCAATTAAATCTATGAACATTTTAGATAATGATGGAATTATCATTGATAATCATAAAAGAAGCAAATGAAGAAGTAGAAAAATTTCTTGCAATATCTAAATGATAGAGATATATGCTAGTTAATGTGGTAGTGATATTGACATTTAAAAAATATGATTAAAATATATATTACAAATTACAAACCTATAAAATTTATTTAAATTGTACATAACTTTTCCCAAGATAATTACAATTTGTTTACTGCAAACTTTAAATACCAACTAACCAAAAGAACAAACTGAATTTAACAGTAGTTTTATACAGTAAATCATATCAAAATATAGAATAAAATCATAGAAAATATCAGAGTACGAATTGCTCTTATTTTTTGAATTTGTAGATTGTAAAAAGGTATTTGGTAATGATAAATCTTTAGATCATCAAGATATAAACACAGGTTAATGTCCTATTCTAAAAAGTATTTGCCAAAATACAACAACAGTGAATAAAATATATAGTAGCACTAAGATTAACATTAATAAGAATATACAAGATTTTTTACAGCAGATTTATATAAAATATTTTGTAGATTAAAATGGGAATTAGGGGAATGAAAATACCTGAATCTTATTTAAGTCAATTTGATTTTAGAAGTAATATGGTTATTTTGGTAAATAATGCTTCAAAGCTTCAGGAAATATTATAAGAAATACAAGATAAAATTAAAAAAATAGAACTAAAAATAAATACTAAAGCAATGAAAGTAATGATCAATGGATTTTCTCAGAACAAAATTAAAAGAAATTAATAACTACAAATACCTGGATTTGATATTTAATACTGTTGGTATAATAATATATGAAATTAATAAAAGATTTAAACTTGTTAAGGTATGTTTTTAGTAGAAATAACCTAATATTATAAAGATATATGCCTATATATTTAAAAGGAAGATGTCGACTGAAAATATTTTACTATTCTTACATATTTTTCTAAGATTTTGATTATAAAACATCAATATAGAAACTTGAGATAACCCAGCAATAACAAAAAGACCAACAATGAAATATATGAGTAAGAGAATAAACAAGTAACATTATCACTAAGAGAATTATGAAAATGAAATGCAGCTAGATATTAATAGAAGAGATGAGAAATAATACATAAACAGTTAAAATAATAATTAATTCTCAAGAGATTGTAAAAGATCTATAAAGAGAATATGTTAGATGGATGGATGAAATAAAAAAATTTGTCGATATGATGTGGAGATGACAAATTATGAATTGGAGAAACTGTATTAAATTTGGTACATATTTTTCTAAGATTTTGATTATAAAACATCAATATAGAAACTTGAGATAACCCAGCAATAACAAAAAGACCAACAATGAAATATATGAGTAAGAGAATAAACAAGTAACATTATCACTAAGAGAATTATGAAAATGAAATGCAGCTAGATATTAATAGAAGAGATGAGAAATAATACATAAACAGTTAAAATAATAATTAATTCTCAAGAGATTGTAAAAGATCTATAAAGAGAATATGTTAGATGGATGGATGAAATAAAAAAATTTGTCGATATGATGTGGAGATGACAAATTATGAATTGGAGAAACTGTATTAAATTTGGAGACCTTCATTCTACAATGGATCAATAATACTTGAGAATAATGATAATGATTATCATAAATTTTATACATTAGAATTATTTATAACTATTAAATTGTTAAGTTTAATTTAAAAATCATTTTCTCAATCTAATTGTAAATATTTGAAAACAATTAATTGTTTAAATTAATCATTTTAAGCACAGCAAATATATATTTAATACAAAATACTTAAATATTAAAGAAATTATTTTTCCTTTAAATTTTACTTCAATTGTAAATAATATTCTATCATTATTTAATGCATCACATGATCACTTTTTCTGTATGCTACTGTTTTGTTTAAAGCAATTACACTTGTATATAATTATCAATAAAAACTTTCAGAAATATAGAACAGTAAGAATAAAGTATAATTTTTTTTTAAAAAAGATTAAATGTAATAAGATAAAATTTTTACAATAAAATAATAAAAGTTATTGGGAAATTTCCCATTTATTAATTTTTCTATTCTTTCAAGAAAGAAAATAGATCAAGAATTAATATTGTATCGTTTTCTTGCATTATCTCCAACTCCTGATAATTTTTCCTATCTCCAAACTGCATAGATCCAATTAATTCAGTTTAAAGCAACAATAAGATTTTTTTTTTAAATTTTATGTTTTAACAACATTCAGGAAATTCATTCATGTTATCATTTGAGAACTTCAGCATAGTGAGAGTATCTGAAAAATATTTTATTTCATAATTAAGATGTTAAAAAATCCCTGAACACTTGTTTACATTTATTATTTGCAAAAATATTAATAAAAAAAATTTAAGAGTGAATTTTTTTAAAAAAGAACAAAAAAAAAAAACAATTTTTGATTAAAGAGAAGAAAGAATGATATTTTGCCATTAAAAATATTCTCTAATTTTTTTAAATAATTTATTTAGGTATTTTTTATTATTAATTTAATAAAAGTTATTTATTAAAATATTATGTCTCATTTTTGTGCTTATCCTATTTCAGAACTAAGACAGTTGCTTCTTTGTTTGATTTATTGCATTGATCCTACTCATGTTTAATATGAATGGCTCTAGAGTAGAATAAGTGTATTCTTTATGCAAATATTGAATATAAGCAAGAGAATTTAAAATGATATTGAATTACTTGAGCAGTAATATAACTTAAATAAAATTGTGTTTTACTATATTTACATATTCTAAAAAAAATTAAAACTAAGCTTACCATATAATTCCAAATTTGCCTTTTCTTTTCTGCAAAATTTCTTGTGAATAAAACATTATTTTCTACAAAAAAAAATGTTTTTTCAACGATGTTATATACAATTTAGTTTTAAACAAAAAATTATAATGGTCAACTTCAATATTGATTTTGCATGAAAAAATATATATTTATATACAAATATAACATAAACAATCTTGCATATAAAAAACAATATATTTTGCAATTTTTGGATATTGTACTAAAATCAACTGACTGCATAACAAAACTGCTATAGGAATTAAAAGGAAACAGTGTAATAGCATATGTGATCAATATATCTAAACTTTAGGTAAGAGACTTAGTTAAATTACTTCTTATTAAAAATATTGAGTTGATTATTCACCAACAAAAATATTTAGAATTACAATTTCTTACTATTACAAATGAGTTGAATGAGGTCACCATTTATATATATTGAACTGGATACTTTATCCGATTCAAGGGTTCTATCATGTAAATTAAAAAAAAGAAAAACCAAGTTTTATATGTGCAATAACACACATACTTATTTATCTTAAAATCTTATATTTTTAATTATCAGTTGATTTTAGTATAAAATATTTTTTTTATGACGCTTGTTTTCTTTTAAAATAATTAAAAGCAAACAAAGTTTAATTAGTGCTCTTATAAAAGTATTAATGTTGATGTATTTTTAAAGCTGAGATTTAGTTTTGTATTTTTTTTTATATAAAAAAATAATAATCATTTTTGTAAGATAAAGCCCTGTAAGATATTGTTTTTCTAATTAAGATTGAGCGGGAGATAGAGATTTACGTTGGTTGAAAGTTGCAAAAAAAAAAATTGTGTGAGAGATAACAAAGGACAGAAATAGCTGGGTAATTTTTTTTATTGGAGAGGAGGATTCAAAGAGACTATTCTGGTCATTCAGTTTTTTTTATTGCTCAGCTAACTCAGCTTCTTGTTATTGAGGATCGATCCAGATTTTAGCTGTTATTGAACTGTTGCATTGTTTAAGTGACTAATTTTTTTTTTTTTTGATATTGGTGCCACGGGAATCACCAAGTTGAATTTCCGTTGACCGACAATAACTCTATTTGTCGCAATAATAGCAGTCATTCAGACACCATGCTTTAATATATGCCATGAAGAATCTCCACAATATGATGGGCTCAGCCTTTCCAAAAATGAACCTCCGGAGCTCCAAATTGTGACTTCAATCATGACCTAGCTGTCAAGTCCAGAGTGGATCCCGATAATGCCTCCAGACTTCTGAACCTGTAGTAAATGACAACCGTTGTAGAGGACTCTATAAACCGAACTTTGTGTGAACAGCAGAAATTAATATTATCTCAAGGTAACTTACCTTTCCATATCAAAATCAGGGCTAAATCTCTAATTAAGTCTCTCACAAATCTCAGCTTAATCTTAAAAAGAAATTATATTTATGATGTGTAATTTATCAATTTAAATATTAATGTATTTTTGTTTATTTTACATTACCATCTTAATAGCAAGATTTTCAATTGTAAAATGTTACTTGTTTGAGAGTGTAGGGCGAGTGATATTTTATATGCTTAATAATTTCTCCGTTTTATGATTAACTCTTGTTAAATGCTCAGACTGACCTTAGTAGTTTTCTTTTATTTTTGTTTGTTTGTTTGCTTCGACGTTAAACTAAATCAAACTTGGCTTTGGCTAGCGATTTATAGGATATATGATTTATTTATTTTTTGGTAGAGATTTATTTCCAATAATTCAGATACGTAGTTCATAATGTTTCTTTTCGTGTGTAAGACTAACCTTGGCTCGTTTCAATGTACTTGTCCATGAGCGTTTTGCAGAATTACGACATTCTTGGTTCCGACATTTCTTTTCCGGACTAAGAAAAGCTCGTCTGCACTGTTCCATTATTCTCCACAAACATCCATCTTACTAAATCTCTATAGGAAGGGAATTGGTTGGGTGAACCGCTAGCAAGAAGATATAAGGCATTATTGTGTTATAAGTTAAGAAATGAACTTGTCTGCCTGGGTATTTAACGTAGTACTGCTCGCATACACTCAATGTTAAGATCTGCTAAGTAAATGTAGATCAAGTTTCATGTTTATTTTGTTATTATGTTTAATAAATTTAAAAAGTTCTTATAAGTATTTTGGCTGACGTTTGTCTCAGTGTTTTCTTAATTGTCTGAACCACATTCATTAGCTTTTGCTCTCCCTGGGTTTAGTCCGGCACATTCATGGTCGTATATCCTGCCCACCCTTAAAATAAATTTCTAGTTCCGATTTTTTGACTAGTGGCGCCCTCGTGGTCAGGATATATGAAACAAATCTTTTGTCCGGCACATAGCTATAGTAATTTTAGCGCACACAACGCGAGTCTTCGATTTTAAATCCCACATGAGATTTTTTTCAGACAATTGAGGAATATTTCAGTGTTGGAGGCAAGATTCAGTAGGTAGGGATCAGTTTGTGCTAAATTGTAGAAAGCAGTTTGGAGTAGGGGGTTCATCTTTTCAATATGAATAATTAATATATAGTTAATTAAACAGCATTCTTTAGAGTTATTACTGAATGGACGGATCAGACAAAAAGATATTAAGAAGTTATATATTTATTTTGTTTCTTTATTAAAAAAAAAAAAAGTTATTAGTTCTACGTTCGTAAAATAATAAAAAACAAAGAGTTTGGGTTCGCGTTTTAGAAATAACAAAATATAAAAGATTTTTTTTTAAAAGTTAAAATTAGCTGTTACATTCATAAAAAAAAAAAAAAAAAAGCAAGCAAAGAGTTTAGGTTCGCGTTTAAAGAAAAAAGTAAACAGTTTAACTTTTGTGCTTTAAATATATATATATATAATAAATAGCAGTTGAAGATTAAAAAAATAAATAAATTTCATAAATAGACAGAAGTTGCATTGGGAATTTAATTAAAGTTAGAGAAGAGGCTGAAGATAGACTAGCTAGCATCATGGCCGAAATAGATTGGCAAATAAAATCTTTTACGGCTGATATTTGGGAAAGCCCATTAGAGTATTTGGAGAGCCTGCAAGAGATGTTTCGATGTCATAATTGGCAGGAGACTGAACAAGTGGCAATTGCACGTCACTATTTACAAGGAATGGCTGAGGATTGGTGGCATATCTTAAAGATCAAGCCACAGACTTTTTGGGATTGCAGATGCAAATTATTGCACACTTTTTGGAGTGAAAAAAAGCAGTATCATATCTTCATCAATATATCACAAGAAAGATATATTAGGGGTAATGGGGAAACTTACACCCAGTTTTTCTGCAAACAAGCAGCAAGTCTGAAGTCATTGATAGCTTTCTCCTTGACTGAGAGGCTGATATGCCGAATAGTATTGGGCAATATGCCAAGAGATATACAGCAGATCATGTTGTGCAGTAGCAACATTCACTTGGAAGAAATGATTAAACTGCTAAATGAAATTGAACATAATCAGGCCCAAGAAGAAGTGGAGAAAAGAACAATGCAGGGCAATCAGATAATTTCGATAGAAAAAGGTCAAAAGAGTCAATTATCAGCTCCAATTAAAAAAAGTAAAAAAAAGCCATAGGACCGTAGCTAATGTGATGGTGGATCAAGAAGAATCAGCATGGAATAGAGCTATGCAGACATGCCCAATTGTCAGTATAAAGACTGGAGATATCATTACAGAAGCATTGGTTGATTCAGGAAGTCAAATGTCATTGCTCCAGCCACGTTTGTATACACTGCCAATAAAAAGAATGCAGGTGCCACTGTCCAATGGGAAGAAGGCAAATATTGAAACCAAACAGGTGTGGTTACATTTGCATCTGGATAACATAGAGTTAGACCATGTCTTTTTGATAATGCCTGGTCTCATACAAGATGTTATAATTGGGACTGATTTTTTTTGTACAGGCATAAATGTTTTGGATTATGACAAATGTTTATTTCTTTACCAAAAAGTTTTGATGCCATTTGAAGGGCTAAAGAGTTATAAGCCACTTCAGGTACAGTATGGTCAGCAAGTGAGGAATACTGTGGAAATACAAAATAAAGTGTCGCAATCCATTTTAAAAGGAATGGAAGAACAACACCCTCTAATGGAACTGTTGAGGGAGTTTTATTCAGTTTTTTCGAATAGGCCTAAGATCATTGAGGGGTATGTGCATCGCATTCAAATTAAGGATGAAAGCCATTTCCAGAGTCATTCATATCCCATTCCGTTTCAATATAAGGCTGAAGTAGATCTTCAAATACAGCAAATGATTGAATGGGGAGTTATATAAGCACACATCTCCGTATGTTAACCCATTAGTAGTGGTAAAGAAAAAAGATGGATCTGTCAGAATATGTTTGGATGCCCGGCGGTTAAATGCCATTATCATTCTTGAAAGAGACATTCCACCTACAATAACAGAACTCTCAAAATTTCAAGAGAAAACCATTTTTTCTACATTGGACTTGACATCCAGTTATTGGCAGATCCCTCTACATCCATTTTATCGCAAATATATTGCCTTCCGCTATGAAGGGCATACATATGCATTTAAGCGTATGCCTTTTGGATTAATCAATAGTGGTTCAGGACTTCTAAGGTGTTTGGATCAAGTGTTATCAGACAAAATCAAGAGTCTGATTGTGATATATATGGATGACATAGTCATCGCATCTAAAAATATGGACGAACACATGGAACACTTGAAAATGTTCTTAATGGAGTGTTACCAGAAAAACATTACCATCAATTTACAAAAAAGTTTCCTGGTCCAGGAGGAGGTTACATTTTTAGGCTTTTTAATTGGGAAAGAGGGTATTAAACCTCATCCAGAGAAACTAACAGTGATACAACATTTTCCTACATCCACTAATAGGCATCAGGAATGGTCTTTTCTGGGATTATGCAATTTTTATCATAAATTCTATGAAAATTTTGCATTAGATGCTGCAAATTTGGTTCAGTTATTAACAAAAGACCAAAAATGGGTATGGGAGTACAAACAGGAGCAGGAATTTCAACACGTCAAGTTCTTGGAACAGGTGGTTCTAGCCTACCCTGACTTTTCACAACTTTTTATGTTCAGACCAACAGCAGTGGGCAAGGGCTTGGAGTCGTGTTATTTCAAATTGATAAACAAAAACGTCACAGAGGGTTGTATTTTTGTAGCCGCAAGCTAAAAGGGGCAGAAAATAATTACATGACGACAGAAAAGGAAGCTTTGGCCATTGTTTGGGCTTTCAGTAAATTCAAACAATTCCTGCTTGGGTCAGAGATTATTGTAATTATGGATCATAAGAACTTGGAATTTCTTAATAGCAGTTACTTATCGAATGATCGATTGATACGTTGGAGTCTTACGCTACAGAAATTCTAATATAAAGTTCTATATTGTAAAGGAAAGGAAAATATTGTGGCGGATATTTTGAGTCACCATCCCGTAGATCTGACCCCACAACATCTTGAGCCCAACAATCTAAGTATGGCAGCATTCACATTGACCATAGATGAGTCCATAGAGCAACAACTACTAAGGCTATCTGAAATACAGGAGACCAGCCCAGAGTATGCACAAGAAAGGAATAGAAACTTCAGACCCCAGTGACACAGCAACATTAGAAAAACACGAAACCTATAGAATAAAAGATGGTGTGTTGCAATACAGAGTCGCCACAGAAGAAGACTCATGGAGAATTCTTATACCCCAAATACTCAGGAACAAACTTATAGAGTATATACATTGCCTTTATGGACACTATGGACCACGTAAAGTAGAACATGTGCTCAGGGAAGTGGCCAAGTTTATATTCAAATGTTGTATCAGTTTTGTGAAAACGTCATGTGTGTTCACAAACTAAATATGTAAATAAGAGATTTACTGGGATCTTGCAGCCTATTTTAGCACACAACCCTAATGAATTGTTGGCCATAGATTTTTATGGGCCTTTACCTGCCTATAAATGATACCGATATTTAATCGTAATGTACGACATATTTTCTAAGTATGTAACTGCATATCCATTATGTAACTGCATATCCGTTAAGAAAGGCGGATATGCGAAGTACTATCCGGATCTTACAGGAGCATCAGTTTCCTAAGATTTGTAAGCCCCAGATGATTACTTACAGATCATGGGACACCCTTTAAATCTCACCACTGGAAAAAGTGGATTCAGCAACAGGGCATTCAGCATGTATTGACATCAATTGGTAATCCTAAATCGAATCTCTGTGAGAGTCATGAGGGAGTTAAACTGTTTATTTCGGCTTTATGTCAGCAAAAATCACAGTGGATGGGTGAATCAGATGGAAAACATCACTAACTACATAAATTGGACACAGAATGAATCTACAGGGTTTGCCCCCATCAGATTACATTTTGGACAGAATTATCCAATGCTGATAAAGGCTCCCTTGCCTGTAGATCGGGACAAAATTGATAAAGAAATGGATAAAAGAAAGGCCCGAATAAAGTTGAAACATATGGCTGAAGTATTCATAAAGCGGGAAAATCCACGACCATGTAGATTCGAGGTAAGGGACTTGGTTTTTGTACGAAAACCTCATGTCAGCAATCCAACCCAGCATCAATATAAGAAATTTTTCCCAGTATATGAGGGCCCCTTCACTATACAAAAGAAAAGTGGTCCGAATGCCTTTGTATTGGAAGATGAGCATGGGGTTTATGGATCTTATAATGCACGAAGCCTTAGGCCAGCCACCTAAAAGATAGGAGGTACACTTAAGGAATTCATTTCAGGGCAAAGGTTCAGCCAGGGGGAGAAGATTTAAAAGTTTTAAATGTTGGGGTTTAAAGTTTGAAAAAAAAAAAAAAAGAAAGAAATAACAAATAGATGCTTTTATTTATTTTTTTTTTTGTTGGCGTAAAGGGGCAGTTGAACTGGATACTTTATCCGATTCAAGGGTTCTATCATGTAAATTAGAAAAAAGAAAAACCAAGTTTTATATGTGCAATAACACACATACTTATTTACCTTGAAATCTTATATTTTTAATTATCAGTTGATTTTAGTATAAAATATTTTTTTTTTATGACGCTTGTTTTCTTTTAAAATAATTAAAAGCAAACAAAGTTTAATTAGTGCTCTTATAAAAGTATTTTATTTAAACTAAAAAAAAAAATTAATGTTGATGTATTTTTAAAGCTGAGATTTAGTTTTGTATTTTTTTTTATATAAAAATAATAATCATTTTTGTAAGATAAAGCCCTGTAAGATATTGTTTTTCTAATTAAGATTGAGTGGGAGATAGAGATTTACCTTGGTTGAGAGTTGCAAAAAAAAAGATTGCATGGGAGATAACAAAGGACATAAATAGCTGGGTAATTTTTTTTATTGGAGAGGAGGATTCAAAGAGACTATTCTGGTCATTCAGTTTTTTTTATTGCTCAGCTTACTCAGCTTCTTGTTATTGAGAATCGATCCAGATTTTAGCTGTTATTGAACTGTTCCATTGTTAAAGTGACTAATTTTTTTTTGATATTGGTGCCACGGGAATCACCAAGTTGAATTTCCGTTGACCGACAATAACTCTATTTGCTGCAAAATAATAGCAGTCATTCAGATGCCATGCCTGTAATATATGCCATGAAGAATCTCCACAATATGATGGGCTGAGCCTTTCCAAAGATGAACCTCCAGAGCTCTAAATTGTGACTTCAATCATGACCTAGCTGTCAAGTCCAGAGTGGATCCCAATAATGCCTCCAGACTTCTGAACCTGTAGTAAATGACGGCCATTGTAGAGAATTCTATAAACCGAACTTTGTGTGAACAGCAGAAATTAATATTATCTCGAGGTAACTTACCTTTCCATATCAAAATCAGGGCTAAATCTCTAATTAAGTCTCTCACAAATCTTAGCTTAATCTTAAAAAGAAATTATATTTATGATGTGTAATTTATCAATTTAAATATTAATGTATTTTTGTTTATTTTACATTACCATCTTAGTAGCAAGATTTTCAATCGTAAAATGTTACTTGTTTGAGAGTGTAGGGTGAGTGATATTTTATATGCTTAATAATTTCTCCGTTTTATGATTAACCCTTGTTAAATGCTCAGACCGACCTTAGTAGTTTTCTTTTATTTTTGTTTGTTTGTTTGCTTCGACGTTAAACTAAATCAAACTTGGCTTTGGCTAGCAATTTATAGGATATATGATTTATTTATTTTTGGTAGAGATTTATTTGCTATAATTCAGATTACGTAGTTCATAATGTTTCTTTTCTTGTGTGAGACTAACCTTGGCTCGTTTCAATGTACTTGTCCATGAGCGTTTTGCAGAATTATGACATTCTTGGTTCCGACATTTCTTTTCCGGACTAAGAAAAGCTCGTCTGCGCTGTTCCATTATTCTCCACAAACATCCATCTTACTAAATCTCTATAGGAAGGGAATTGGTTGGGTGAACCGCTAGCAAGAAGATATAAGCCATTATTGTGTTATAAGTAAGAAATGAACTTGTCTGCCTGGGTATTTAATGTAGTACTGCTTGCATACACTCAATGTTAAGATCTGCTAAGTAAAAGTCGATCAAGTTTCATGTTTATTTTATTATGTTTAATAAATTTAAAAAGTTCTTATAAATATTTTGGCTGACATTTGTCTCAGTGTTTTCTCAATTGTCTGAACCACATTCATTAGCTTTTGCTCTCCCTGGGTTTAGTCCAGCACATTCATGGTCGTATATCCTGCCCACCCTTAAAATAAATGTCTAGTTCCGATTTTTGGACTAGTGGCGCCCTC
Organism: Epiperipatus broadwayi; assembly: GCA_028023455.1. Classification (NCBI taxonomy): domain Eukaryota; kingdom Metazoa; phylum Onychophora; class Udeonychophora; order Euonychophora; family Peripatidae; genus Epiperipatus; species Epiperipatus broadwayi. The sequence goes on from JAQFVV010000612.1 coordinate 137,357, forward strand.
GTGGTCAGGATATACGAAACTAAAATCTTTCGTCCG